>CM072513.1:6322320-6344820 GCA_036898135.1 Oncomelania hupensis | reverse complement strand
GAGAGAGAGAGCGTATGTGTGTATGTGTTTGTTTTTTTGATAGTACCCAATACTGTTTCATTTAAATGTAAGTCGTTGGGTAATGTTTGTCATTTGATAAAAAGGCGGAAAAAACAGCTAACGGTCGATGGTGCAGGGTTTCATCATTAGAATACTCCAGGATTTATGTCTTTTTCAAGTAGACCTATATCTTTCCTTGATAGAGTGGGTAAATTAACTCCCAAGAACTTTGGAGGTTTGGTGATACGATTGACAATTTCTCTCTAGGCCTTTATTTCTTCCCTGCAATCGTAAAAAATTAATGTTCAGTACGCTTTTAGTGATTTTGGGGTTACAAAAGTCCTTATACTTGTTTATCAATCTCGCTTTAAACTCATTCTCTACGCACGCCCTATGCAAGCTTAATGCACTGGCTCCATGTTGCAAAGAGAGTTGACTCTTAAAAAAAAAGACCTATCTCTATTACGTATCAGTGTGTGAACAAAACAGCTCATGAATATCTTCAAGAACTGATTAACAATTATGCTCCTTCTCGCACTCTGAGCTCATCGTCAACATCACCGGTCCCAAAATCACGACTGGTTATAGTGCCTGCATGGTAAGAGAGACAAACTCCAAGACCCGGAGGTGACAGAAATATTTCAGGCCACAATTGGAGGGAAATTTGCACCACTGATCAAATTGGGAGCTGGTGAAGTAGATGTCAACACCATGACCACCACCTTCAACTCAGCTGTGACAGATGCGCCACTGAGATCCTTGGTAAACAGCGACCAAACAAGAAGCCGTGGATCACACCTGAACTTATGGACCTTTGTGATAAATGATATGAAGAAAGATGAAAAAGAAAAAGAACACCTCACATGGAGCTGATGCCTACCGAAAAATCAACAATGACATCCGAAAAGGCATGCGCACAGCAAAGGAGAACTGGATAGAAGATCAATGCCAGGAAATAGAGAACAGTCTGAACAAGAACAACAGTAAGAAGGCCTACCAGACTGTGAAGTGGATGACAAGTGTAAAACAGCCCAAGGTCTCCACGATCCAAAGCAAGTCTGGCGTATGCTTTACAGAAGATCAAGAAGTCTTGGATAGATGGACAGAGTACTGTTCTGACCTTTACAACCACACACCAAACGGAGACCCATCAATTCTAGCATGTCCCCAGAACAGAGAAGAAGAAGAAATCCTACCAATTCTCCGAGAAGAAGTTGAGGCAGCAGTGCAATCGCTGAAGAAAGGGAAGTCAGCGGGAGTGGACAACATACCCGCGGAACTGCTTCAAGCAGGAGGAGAAGCGATGATTGACACCCTCACCATTATCTGTAACAAGATCTGGCAGAGTGGGGAGTGGCCTACACCATGGACCCAGTCGCTTGTCATCACTCTTCCCAAAAAAGGTAACCTTCAAGAGTGTGAAAATTACCGCACCATCAGCCTCATCAACCATTTAAGCTATGTCCTCCTGAAAATAATTCTCAACAGGTTGAAACCCCAAACTGAACAAATCATAGCTGAAGAACAAGCAGGATTCAGGGCAGGGCGAAATACCACTGAACAGAATTTCAAATTTAGAATAATCTGCGATAAATACCTACAGCATAAAAAACGTCTATATAAATGTGTTCGTAGACTTCAAGAAAGCGTTTGACCGAGTCTGGCATGCAGCTCTATGGGCAACTATGAGAGTGTACAACATCAGCCCTAAAATTATTGAAGTCATCAAAAGCCTGTATGACAAGACTACCAGTGCAGTCCTCCATAAAAGCGCCATCGGAAACTGGTTCAGAACAACAATCGGTGTACGTCAAGGATGCCTACTCTCTCCAACACTCTTTAACATCTTCCTACCTTGCAGGTCACGAAGGCACAATCAGCCTAGTAGGTAGAGCTATCTCCAACCTTCGTTTTGCGGATGACATTGATGGATTGGCTGGAGAGGAACAAGAACTTGAACACTTGTACAGAAGCTTGACACCACCTCCAGAGCCTATGGAATGGAAAGAAGTGAAGAGAAGACCAAATGATGACCAACAACACCAATGGCAACAACACGGACATCAAAATCCAAGGCCAATCCCTCAACACAGTGCATAGCTTCAAATATTTAGGAGGCATAGTATCAGACGATGGGTCCCGACAGGAAATCCTCTCCAAGACCGCTCAAACAACAGTTGCCCTGGCAAGGTTGAAACCCATTTGGAAAGACAAGACGATCAGTCTACATTCCAAGATAAGGCTGCTGCTTGTCATCTCCATCTCCCTTAAGGCTTGCGAAACACGTAACACTAGATCTACAACGAAGAATACAAAGCATGGAGATGAGGTGCTACAGAAGACTTCTGGGCATTTCCTATACCCAGCACATCACCATCGACGAAGTCCGACAGACCATCACACAAGCCATTGGACAACACGATGACCTGCTCACACAATGGTGAAGAAACGGAAACTCCGATGGTACGGTCACGACTCCAGATCATCCGGCCTTGCAAAGACCATCCAGCAAGGCACAATGCAAAGGAGTAGAAGAAGAGGGAGACCGAAAAAGAAGTCGGAGGACAACATTCGAGAATGGACTGGCTTGACACTGAGCGATGCCATCAGGGTTGCTGAGGACAGAGAAAGATGGAGTACATTGGTTAAACGGTCATCTGTGGTGCCCCAACGACCTCCGAGTATAGGGATAGGAAGTAAATGGGAAGTCACTGAGAAGAAGCGATCTGGGGCCAGGTCATTTAGAAATGCTACACCTATCCTCTGGAATACGATTCCGGAGGATATTAAATCTGCGACAAATATGCACTATTTTTGCCTGGGGCTCAAGATCTACCTCTTTTCACGACAGTATCTGGCACATTTTCCCTCTGCGCCCCAAGCATGTCTGCGCGACATGGAGTTGTGGGGCCATACAAGTGAACGTTGGCTTGGCCATTGGATTGGAATGTTGATTTGACATAGGGGCCTGGTATGGGTTGCGATACACTTATAAGTAAAAATAAATGTAGCCTTGAAGGATTTAGCACCCTTGCTGGAACTCAGACACAACATGGACATTTTTTTTGTGGTGTGCTTCTGAACGTGATTACATCAACCACACCTTTTAGTGAAACTTGTACGTACAGTTTGTTAACTTCAGCTTTTGAACTGGAAAAATAGGTTCATAAGAACGATCGAATAATAATAATAATAATAATAATAATAATAATAATAATAATAATAATAATAATAATAATAATAATAATATTAATAATAATAATAATAATAATGATGATGATGACGACGATGATCATAAAAATATTAATAATAAAACAATCATATTTAAAATTATAATAATATTGAAGATAATAATGATGAAGATAATAATGATGAAGATAATAATAGTAATAATAATAATAATAATAATAATAATAATAATAATAATAATAATAATAATAATAATAATAATAATAATAATAATAATAATAACAATAATAACGAAATTTAGAAAGGAGGCTGGTTTCACTGTGACTTATATTGTACTGCTAATTATTAATTATAATAGGCTAATAGTATTTATAATCATAATTACTACTACTACTACTACTACTACTACTACTACTACTACTACTACTACTACTACTACTACTACTACTACTACCACTACTACTACTACTACTAATTATAATTAAAAACTAATTTTAAAAAGGATGCGGGTTTCATAGTGATATATTGTATTGCTAATTATGATTTATAATTACTAGTCTACCAATAAGCAAAACCGTACCATTGTACACGATGTCTCCGCCATAATAATAGACAAACATCACTGGTATACAAGCGTGAAAAGATAAAAACAACAGACGAACACCTGTGTTAATTAATACTAGCGTAATATAATATAATATAATATAATATAATATAATATAATATAATATAATATAATATAATAATATAATATAATATAATATAATATAATATAATATTGTATAATATAATATAATATAATATAATATAATATAATATAATATAATATAATATAATATAATATAATATAATATAATATAATATAATATAATATAATATAATATCTCGTAACACAATGGTCGTTGGGGCACCACAGATGATCGTTTAACCAGCAAATTCCATCCTTCTCTGTTCTCAGCAACCCTCATGGCTTTGTTCAGTGTCAAACCAGTCCATTCATTACATGATTATTGCTTTAGGTCCAGCGGACTCTTCCGAGTCAAATCAGGACCACCCAGTCCATTCCCGAATGTTGTCTTCCAACCTCTTTTTTGTCTCCCTCTTCTTCTACCTCATTGCACCGTGCCTTGCAGGATGGTTTTTGCAAGGCCTTATGATCTGGTGACGTGACCATACCTTCGGAGTTTCCATTTCTTCACCACTGTGAGCATGTCATCATGTTGTCCATTGGCCTGTGTGATGGTCTGCCGGACTTCGTTGTTGGTTATGTGCTGAGAATAGGAAATGCCCAGAAGTCTTCAATCTGTGGCACATCATCTCAATGCTTTGTATTCTTCGTTGTAGGTCTGCTCTGAGGTCCATGTTTCGCAAGCATATAGGAAGATGGAGATGACAAGTCGAGCGCAGCAACCTTACCTTGGAATATAGACTAATGGTCCGGTCTTTCCAAATGGGCTTCAACCTTGTCAGCGCAGCAGTTGTTTGAGCGATCCTGGAGAGGACTTCCTGTCGGGACCTATTGTCTGATACAATGGCATCAGCTCCCTGTGGGGCGTTCTTTTTCGTTTTCATCTCTCTTCGTTTATCACAAAGGTCCAAAAGTTCAGTTGTGATCCACGGCTTCTTCTTTGGGCGGTGCTTGCTACGGATCTCAGTGGCGGCATCTGTCACAGCTGAGTTGAAGGTGGTGGTATTGGTTGATATCTTCTTCAACAGCTCCTAAAATAAGCATTGTTGCAAATTTCCCTCCAATTGTGGCTTTGAATATTTCTGCCACCTCCGGGCCTTGCAGTTTGTCCAGGTCGAACCTCAGTGTGTTGCACTTTGCTGTGTTGACTCTCTTTAAGTGAAGCAGGAAGGACATCATCACGAGATCGTGGTCACTTCCGATGTCTGCTCCTGGAAAAGTGCGTGTCCTGCCAATGTTGATGCTTGATCTGAAGCGTTTCTTGACCATGATGTAGTCAATCTGGTTGTGATGCTCCCCGCTGGGACTGTGCCATGTTCATAGTCTGGATTTTTGTGGAGACCAAGCGTGTTTGCCTGCATCAGATTGTTGTATCTGGCAAACCCCAAGAGTCTCAGACCTCTGTCATTGGTCTCGTTGTTGCAGTGGGGTCCACATGTGTCTCCCCAGTTGTGGTACGCATCTTGGCCAACCTTGGCATTCCAGTCGCCTTGCACTATGACTATCCTTCTTCGGCACTTGTTCAAGGACAGCCTGTAGATGTTCATAGAAATCCTCGACTTCGCTTTCGTCATAGTCTGATGTTGGGGCTTAGACCTGGATGATAGTGATATTGAGAGGGGCTGCTCTGAGACGGATACTAATGAGGCTACTGGAGACTGAGCGGCAACCAATGACAGTGGCTAGAATGTCTTTTTGGGACCAAGAATCCAACTTGACTCCATGTTCATGCCTGTCATCTCAACAGTTGAAATAAAGCTTGTGGCCTTTGTCGGTCGTTGTTTCACCTAGGCCTTTCCAGCGCAGTTCGCTGATACCTAAGATGTTCCATTGATAGTGGTCCAGCTCGTGGGTTAGTTCTTCTAATTTTTCCTCCGCAGTTAGGGTCCTGACATTCCAGGTTCCTATAATGATGTTGTCTCTCGTGCGGATCCTGTTAAGTTGTCCATCAGTAGCACACTTATCACCTCCGTCCTGGTGGCCAACGGAAGGCGCGGTCCTTGGTGACCCGGGCGACGACCGATCCAGTGTGGAGTGAGTGGTCCTTTTCATCACGCAGTGTATCTTGAGCAAGAAATACCTGGCAAGGCCCAATCCTCTCCAGTCTGTTGGCCACAGCCGAAATCCACGAGTATAGTGTGGCTCCCATTGGCCCCGAGGATGTGGTCGTTGAACCTGGCCGGTGACTTCTGTGTAGAAGACTTTCGCCCAGTGATGCCTTGCTGACATCACTCCTGTTAGTCGCCTCTTACGACACGCCGGGAAACGTTGGATCTATTCTATTCAGTGCCCAAACCCACATAACATAACATAACATAACATAACATAACATAACATAACATAACATAACATAACATAACATAACATAACATAACATAACATAACATAACATAACATAACATCGTTGTTTGGGTTGAATTGAATATAAACATTGAAGATTAACGTATACACCTACCAATGGCGAGGAACGGCAGACATTGAATAACCATCCCAGTGAAAAAAAAGAGGGGTACATGGACCTAAATCAGCACTGAACCACCAGAGAAATCATACTGCTAAAGGTGGACATGAGTGACACAAAAAAAAGACCACTTTTATTTTGCGCCATCACTGAGATTAGAACTGGGGTAATCGCTGTGCCAAGCTCTACCACTGACCTGCGTCGGTGGGCTTGGGATGTGTACGAATAGAAATGGGTTCGAACCCGTGAACTTCTGCTTAGGAAACCAGTGCCCTATCAACTGCGCCACCAAGCAACGCCAATCATCATCATCATCGCCAACAACGGATGGCTGGACACCAGCTGTAAGGTTTAACTATCTAAACATACCTGACAATGAAACTGCGTAGACTTTTGATGAATATGCTATTAATGAGCATTCTCATACCCACAAAAATCCTGCAGTTTAAAGAAGCCCCAGTTCCAAAGTTTTGTTTACTTTTGTCCAAAACGGGGTTTACCCTAAAATTCGGATTGTTACTATAATCAGCATTGGGAAAAAGGTGGGCTTTCGTTGCTCAAACCAAGCGCTATAATTGGGATTTTCCATTTCTGTTCTGAAAGGAAGTGATTTCCCCCATAGCTTTTGATCCTATTTCTGAATGAACATCGCGGCTTGGTGTCTGGGGTAAAGGAAGGTCTGCTGAATCAACCTAAAACGAAAAACCTTACCGATAAACTTTTTTTTATGGGTTCTGCCTCTTACCGGCTTTTGTAAATGCTATTTTTAGATCAAGAAGGGTGGATAGCTGATGCTATTAATAGGCACAAGAACAAAAAAAATGTATTTATTTCTGTAATAAATTAAAAAAAAACAACAACTACCCATTCGAAAAAGTTGTGTTTTGTTTTAAGCTTCTTTTCTTGTCAGTGGGGCACCATTCATTGTGAATGTTAACAGGCCAGGATATGTTGATGGAGGCGTGGTCAAAGTGGGTTTCTTTAAGTCGTGCAGGTTTGATAGACCTTTGACCACAGGCGCCCCATATCAGAATGTTAGGGGACTCTTTTTCTACTATAATATAATACTAGTATAGTACAGAGTCCCGCTAATATTCCAATACGGCGGCCGCCTGTGCCTCTGACATTCAGTACGACGCTGGTAGTAATTATTATAATCGAAAGTAATGAACTCACCAGAACATTGTATTTATGTCTCGTTAATATGTATTGAGAGCCAGTGTGTTTGTTCGCTTGCCTCTCCGGCACGGTTAGGTGTGTCTGTGCGTGTGTGCCTTCGTCTGTCTGTGCGAGCGTGTTTTGTCTGTTTATTTCTATCTAATCCCCCAGCCTGTCGGGTCGTTGAGGAGATGCGAGATGCTGTCGCAGATAGTTTTCGCCACTTCAGTAGTCCTTATGGCTATGAGGCGTTTCCTTTCTCTGGGTAGCAGGTAAATACCCAGAGAAGGAAGACGCGTCATAGGCATAGGCGTTCAAATGTCCACCGGCGCTCTCGTATCCAGGTACAAGCGCCTGTGACTAAATCCTGTCTGTTGCTGTTATTGCTGTTGTCTGGAGGCGCGAAAAGTTCAGCGCCATTTTACGGAAATTCGCTGCCTGTATTTTCTCTTATTTATTATTATTATTATTATTATTATTATTATTATTATTATTATTATTATTATTATTATTATTATTATTATTATTATTATTATTAAGATGATGAGTAAAGCTTAAGCGTCCCTTGAATGTGATGTCTTTATTGTAAAGTGGCCTGCTTGTGGATGACCTTCAGTGTTACCATTAGAGTTGTTTTTGCAGATATTTTATACAGATCGGGGAAGGGGTGAGGGGGGGGGAGTCCTCTTTCAACGAAGTTGTGGTCCTGATTCGGCTCTTTGCAGTCCGCTGGACCCTATAAACAATGAGTAACAAACTAACTAACCGGTCCCATTTCATCAGGTTAGATACCTGCATACTACTTTATATTTCACACACACTTCACAGTATAATCGCGTTGTTACCGCAAAAACGATTGTTGCCCGTAAAGCTGACGTTGTATGCTGCTCGCTTTTCTCCCTTTGTTTACGCAATACAAGGGAATCGTTGCTCTCCCCTGACTCTCTGGGGGCATTTTTACGACAGTCGAGGGCCCGATAAATATTTGTAGATTGAATTCTTTGCTGGAATGAATGACCCAGACCTTGGACCGACGATGGGTCGACAGGGAAAAATAGAGCAGCTAGGTAGCCTTACACTGAGTAGATGTAAGTTGGGATCGAGGCGGAGGAGAGAGAGAGAGAGAGAGAGAGAGAGAGAGAGAGAGAGAGGGAGAGAGAGAGAGGGAGAGAGAGGGAGGGAGAGAGAGGGAGAGAGAGAGAGAGAGAGAGAGAGGGAGAGAGAGGGAGAGAGAGGGAGGGAGTATGTGGGTGGGTGGATGGGTGGTTAGGTGGGTGGATGTGGATGTGTGAGTGGTGTGTGTTTAAAACACAGTAGGCCTAGTAGGTGTCTGGACTGAAATGAAAGACTGAAGTTTCATGATCACATCGTGGACTATTATTATTATATATTACAATTGTTCTGTTGCTACCGCCCACTGTGGAAACAACAAACAAACCCAAACGTCCATTTCTTTTTTTTAAGTATTTTACGTGGTATATACACATTTTATTATTTATTTCTAATATATATTTTAAGGATGGTAAATTCTTTTAATCACTAATACTGTGTGTGTGTGTGTGTGTGTGTGTGCGTGTGTATACGCGCGCTTGTGTGTCGGGGGAATGGGTAGGTGGGTTTGGGTGTATGGGGGGGGGGGGAATGGGGGAAGGGCGCGCGCGTGGAGCGAAGAAGGGTTGACTCCCAATATAAGTTGGTAAGCCTACAACAGTAACTTCAACCAGTGCGTACATTCTTATAGCCTTATAGATGTGAACTGGATTCCAATGAAGAAGCGTGCAGCTCAAACCACCACTAAATCTAACAACCACCCAACTCAAATAGCTTTACAAAATTTAAGAGTAACGATGTGACATTTTTTTTTTTAACAAATCCGTTCACTCAATTCTGAGAAAATGCTCGGACAAACAAACACACATAAGGACGGCAAAATCGAAACTATTATACATCCCTTAGTATATTATGTTATGTTATGTTATGTTATGTTATGTTATGTTATGTTATGTTATGTTATGTTATGTTATGTTATGTTATGTCTCAAGCCGCCCGAGACGCCCACCCGCAGCCTTTGGGCGCATGGTCTGACGCCCGTACAACTGAGCACAATCCTGGGCAGCCAGGGATGGAGGAGAAGGACCTAAGTGCATGCTGGGTGTGTTCTTGTCACCGGCACTCACCCGTCTAGGACATAAGCGTCAGGATCTTTAAAGTCCGTTATGATAGAATGTATGCGACACAGACTAGACCTCGGTTTATACTCTCATCCGAAGGAGTAGGAAACGTAGAGGCAGAAGAAGAGGGAGACAGAAAAAGAGGTGGGAGGACAACATTCGAGAATGGACTGGTTTGACATTGAGCGAAGCCATCAGGGTTGCTGAGGACAGAGAAAGATGCAGTGTGCTGGTTAAACGATCATCTGTGGTGCCCCTACAACCTCCGGGTTACGGGACAGGATAGGATAGGATATGTTATGTTATGTTAAAAAAATGTCGCCTTTAATTTAATTGGCCTTGTCTCTCTCTCTCTCTCTCTCTCTCTCTCTCTCTCTCTCTCTCTCTCTCTCTCTCTCTCTCTCTCTCTCTCTCTCTCTCTCTCTCTCTCTCTCTCTCTTTCTCTCTCACTCTCTCTCTCTCTCTCTCTCTCTCTCTCTCTCTCTCTCTCTCTCTCTCTCTCTCTCTCTCTCTCTTCTTTGGAGTCTTCTGTAATAACGTTTATTTCGTTTCTTTCTGTTTTACCGAGAACTTAACCCTTGCACGACCTCCCATTACCCCACCAACCCTATGCGAACCCTACGCCGACCATAATAATAATAATAATAATAATAATAATAATAATAATAATAATAATAATAATAATAATTATTATTATTATTATTATTATTATTATTATTAATATTATTATTATTATTATTATTATTATTATTATAAAGCGCTTTTCCTAATAAGGAACAGTTCAAAGCGCACCCTCACGCATTCACACACACACACACACGCACACACACACACACACACACACACACTCATTAAACATTAGTACAATGCATATACATTCATGGCTGGGAGCAGGCCAGATCAAAGCAGACGGGGATAGAGGCAGTAATAAACAAAATAATTCCCCACACATGCACACACAAACAGGCATACACACACATACAAAAAGGATAAGGCAATATTAAAGAAGCAGTTTGAAGACAGAACAGATCAGGAGAATACTTTAGAATGAGACTTGAGCTTTGCTTTGAAGGTGTTGATATTGGGTATGCTGCGGAGAGAAAGTGGTCATGAATTCCAGGCAGTGGGTCCAAAGACAGAAAAAAGATCTAGAACTAACAGAAGACAGTTTGTGGCGGGGTATCATGAGAAGGAGTGTGTCGGATGAAGAGCGCAAGTTGCGAGAGGGAGAGTAGCGTTGGATATTATCGGCAAGGTATGAAGGAGCTGAATTATGGAGACACTTGTAATAGAAAAGACAGATTTTGTACAGAATTCTTTGCGGTATGGGAAGCCAGTGGAGTGAGCGAAGCGTTTTGAACACGTTGCAGGTGCAGGTGGTGGATGGAAGAAGCAGGAAGACCAGAAAGAAGGGAGTTGCAATAGTCAAGTCGAGAGAGAATCCCATCCCGCACCCTTCCCTCCCACCGCTTCACCCTCTTCTCCTCCCAACCTCTTGACTTAACGTTTTCTGTACGGAATGACCCACTCTCCACCAAATTCTCTGCCGAAAGAAACTGTTGGAATGGTGCACAATGTCAAATTGTGTATTCCTCAGGGTGAACCCCATTTCTTTCTTCGGTCATTCCAGTTTGGGAAACAATTCCTGTACTTCGCAGATATATTGTCCGTCATGTGTTTGATGTGAATATTTGAGCTTGTGTATTTATTGCTTGTATAGTGTTGGGGACGGTATACGCAAATACCGGTACAACGGAAGTGCGGTGATCGTTCGGTATAATGGTCAAACCAGTACCGCTTACATTGAACCGATACACTCGCTACACTCGGGCACTCTCTAATTAAAAATTTAATCAATTAATCATTCATTCATTCATTCAATCAATCCACCAATCGATTGACCAATCAATAAATTTTTAATTTAATGTATGTTTACACATTAAAGTGATATTAGACAATTAAAATTAAACTTTAAAAACACGATTAACTATTTAAGACAAGGGGAAAAAAAGGAAAAAAAAAAGAGAAAACCACAATCATAATTATTAGTCTATATATAACAATTTACCAATAGGGGGTCTACAACAACATTCACAGCTATTGTAAACGTTTGGTTGACGCTGAAACTCGTCCACATATTTTCCATATTCAGTGATGTTATGTTCATTTCCAAGCCCTTAATTCTTCTTGAAAAAAACACTGATTCTTTTGGGTCTAATTTGAGCTTTTTGAGCCTAGCCCTTTTGGGGTTGACAATACGCTCTAGCCCCCGACCTTTAATCCAAAACTCTCAATTTATGCCTTTTTAGGGGTCTATTATTATTATTATTATTATTATTATTATTATTATTATTATTATTATTATTATTATTAAAATTTGATATTTTGATATTTTATTATTATTATTATTATTATTATTATTATTATTATTATTATTATTATTATTATTAATATCATCATCACCATCATGATCATCATGATCATGATCATCATCATCATCATCATCAATCATCATCATCAGTCATCGTCAACGTCATCATCATTGTCATCATCACAATCACCATCAATCATCATTTTTATCAGTCATCGTCAACGTCATCATCATTATCATCATCACCATCATCATCAAATAAGCAAGTACCAGTACACGGGGGCCTTTGTTCCATGGAAACCGGTATACCAGTACAAAACTCGGGTATGAACCTAAAAGTACCGTTAGGTCTACTTTTTTTTGCGGGAGGGGAGGGAGGCGGGGAGGGGGGCGGGGAGGGGGGCGCGGAGGGGGGAAGGGGGCAGTACCGTTCCAACAGTGCGTTAGGGAGAACCGGGTATCTTCCGAGGTCGCCGCACCCACAAACACTTGCAGACTCCAAAGACAAACAGAGTATATGAAGATCATAGTCATGACTTAGCCCGGAAGTACCGGCGTACGCTTCCACAAGTCTCACACGTTCTGCACACAGAACTCCTCCACCAGAACTATTTCCTAAAGTGACGGGAATGAATTTCCTCGCGCTTTTTCTCTCTTAGATCGCTATCAGGAATATGAACTTGACGAACTTTTGTAGTTTCTGTCATACATTTTGCTTAGTCAATGCAGTAAGCCTATGTCTGTCTCTGTCGGTCTGTCTGTCTCTCTCTCTCTGTCACTCGGTCTATCTGTCCACAAGTGCAATAACCAAGTATAATTGATCCGCGATAGAACAAAGTGGATCCTTGATATCATAGCGGTAGCAGTAGTAGCGAACAGCCCGTGTATCATAGATATCTAGATAGAAGGGTGGGATCAGACTACGTTCTTGGCGGAACCAATCGGCCGCTCGAACGGGTTTTCCCGAACCGCGTATCGGTGAACTTAATTATAATATCTTTCATTTACATCTGCAAATACAGTCCTATTATTGGGAAGACATTGATATTGGCCTATTTTATTATATGCACATTTGAACTTTCACATATCATAGGACTATATCGTTTCGATTTAAGATAAGGATAAACCGTTGGAGCGGCCTATTGGTTTCGCCAAAGACAGTCTCATCCCCTCCTTCCTATTTATCAAACGGTGTGTTATCTACCGCTGCGAGACC
The DNA here is from genome assembly GCA_036898135.1 of Oncomelania hupensis. Taxonomy (NCBI): domain Eukaryota; kingdom Metazoa; phylum Mollusca; class Gastropoda; order Littorinimorpha; family Pomatiopsidae; genus Oncomelania; species Oncomelania hupensis. The sequence goes on along the minus strand of CM072513.1, from coordinate 6,331,566 downwards.
AAGGATCCACTTTCAGTATTGCTATCGCGTATCGGTCCTAATGGGTTAATGCCCCTGCGGTCTGTCTGTCTGTCCGTGTCTCTGTCACGTTACTGTAGGTTCAACGACCACGTTGTCGGGGCCAAGGCGAACCACACTGTACTCGTGGATTTCGGCTGTGGCCAACAGCCTGGAGAGGATTGGGTTCTGCCAGGTCTTCCTTGCTCAAGACCCACAGTATGATGAAAAGAAAAGACATTCTAGCCAATCTCATGGGTTGCAGTCTAGTCTCCAGTAGACTCATTACCATCCGTCTGAGAGCAGCCCCTTTCAATATCACCATTATCCAGGCCTATGCCCCAACATCAGATTATGACGACAGCGAAATCGAGGATTTATATGAACATCTACAGGCTGCCCTTGACCAAGTGCCGAAGAAGGACATAGTCATAGTACAAGGCGACTGGAATGCCAAGGTTGGCCAAGATGCGCACCACAACTGGGAAGTCACATGTGGACCCCACTGCAACGACGAGACAAATGACATAGTAATGAGACGCTTGGGGTTTGCCAGATACAACAATCTGATACTGGCAAACACGCTTGGTTTCCACAACAAATCCAGACGATGGACCTAGCACAGTCCCAGCGAAGAGCCTCACAACCAGATGGACTATATCTTGGTCAAGACACTCTTCAGATCAAGCGATAACATTGGCCGGACACGCACTTTTCCAGGGGCAGACATCGGAAGTTATCACGATCTTGTGATGATGTCTTTCCGGCTCCACTTGGAGAGAGTAAACACAGCAAAGTGCAACACACTGAAGTTCGACCTGGACAAACTGCAAGACCCGGGAGTGGCAGAAGTACTCCAAGCCACAAATGGATGGAAATTTGCACCACTGCTCATTTTGGGAGCTGGTGAAGTAGATGTCAACACCATGATCATCACCTTCAACTCAGTTGTGACAGATGCCGCCACTGAGATCCTTGCCAGCACAGTCCAAAGAAGAAACCGTGGATCACACCTGGACATTTGGACCTGTGTGTCAAACGAAGAGAAATGAAAACAAAAAAAGAACACCTCACATGGAGCTGATGCCTACCAAAAAATCAACAGTGACATCCTAAAGGCATGTGCACAACAAAGGAGAAATGGATAGAAGATAAATGCCAGGAAATAGAAAATAGTCTGAACAAGAACATCAGCAAGAAAGCCTACCCGCCTGTGAAGTGGATGACAAGTGTTAAACAGCCCAAAGTCTCCACGATCCAAAGCAAGTCTGGCATATGCCTTACAGAAGATCAAGAAGTCTTGGATAGAGGGATATAGTACTGTTCTGATCTATACAACCACACACCAAACGGAGACCCATCAGGTCTTGCATGTCCACAAAGCAGAGAAGAAGAAGAAATTTTCTCAATTCTTCGAGAAGAAGATGAGGCAGCAGTCAATCGCTGAAGAAATGGAAGTCAGCGGGAGTGGACAACATACCCGTGGAATTGCTTCAAGCAGGAGGAGAATCGATTATTGACTCACTTACCATTTACCTGTAACAAGATCTGGCAGAGTTGGGAGTGTCTTAAACCTTGGACCCAGTCGCTTGTCATCACTCTTCCAAAAAGGGTCACCTTCAGGAATGTGAAAATTACCGCACCTTCAGCCTCATCAGCCATTCCAACAATGTCCTCCAGAAAATAATACTCAACAGGTTGAAGTCTCAAGCTGAACAAATCATAGCTGAAGAGCAATCAGGATTCAGGGCAGGGCGAAGTACCACTGAACAGAATTTCAATTTCAGAATGATCTGCGAGAAATACCTACAGTATCAAAAACATCTATATAAATGTGTTCTTAGACTTCAAGAAAGCGTTTGGCCGAGTGTGGCATGCAGCTCTATGTGCAACCATGAGAGTGTACAACATCAGCCCTAAAATTATTGAAGTCATCAAAAGCCCGTATGACAAGGCTACCAGTGCAGTCCTCCACAACTGCGCCATCGGGAACTGGTTCAGAACAAGAATCAGCATGCGTTAAGGATGCCTACTCTCTCCAGCACTCTTCAACATCTTCCTAGAGCGCATCATGTCAGATGCCCTTGCAGATCACGAAGGCACATTCAGCATTGTGAATAGAGCAATCTCCAACCTCCGTTTTGCGGATGACATTGATGGATTGGCTGAAGAGGAACAAGAACTTGGACAGCTGGTACAGAGGCTTGACACCACCTCCAGAGCCTATGGAATGGAATTAGTGCAGAGAAGACCAAATTGATAACCAACAACACCAATGGCATCAACACGCACATCAAAGTCCAAATCCTATCCTTTGACACGGTTCATAGCTTCAAATATTTAGGAGTCCTTGTATCATACAATGTGTCCCGACAGGAAGTCCCCTCCAGGATCGCACAAACAAGTTCGGCCCAGACAAGGTTGAAGTCTATTTGGAAAGACAGGACTATCAGTTTACACTCCAAGGTAAGGCTGCTGCGCTTCTTTGTCATCTCCATCTTCCTATACGTTTGCGAAACATGAACCCTCCTAGCAGATTTGCAACGAAGAATACAAAGCATGGAGAAGAGGTGCCACACAAAGACTTCTTGACATTTCATATATCCAGCACATCACAAACGACGAAGTCCGAAAGACCATCACACAAGCCAATGGACAACACGATGACTTGCTCATAGTGGTGAAGAAACGGAAACTCCGATGGTATAGCCACGTCAGCAGAGCATAAGGCCATGCAAAGACCATACAGCAAGGCACGATGCAAGGAGGCATAAAAAGAGGGAGACAAAAAAAAGAGGTGGGATGACAACATTCGAGAATGGACCTTTTTGACACTGAGCGAAGCCATGAGGTTGCTGAGGACAGAGAAAGATGGAGTACGCTGGTTAAACGATCATCTGTGGTGCCCCAACGACTTTCGAGCAACGGGATAGGATGTGATATCATAGGCTAGAGGATAGGATAGGTCTCTCTGTCTCTCCGTCCCTGTCTGCCTGTCTGTCTATCTGTCTGCCTCTCTCCCTTTCTCTCTCTCTCTCTCTCTCTCTCTCTCTCTCTCTCTCTCTCTCTCTGTTAAGGGACAGATTGGACGATTAGACATTTTAATTAGTCTAGATATTAATTCCAAATGTAAATAAAAAATTCAAATTTTCTCTCTCTCTCTCTCTCTCTCTCTCTCTCTCTCTCTCTCTCTCTCTCTCTCTCTCTCTCTCTCTCTCTCTCTCTCTCTCCGGTCCTGATTTGGCTCGGAAGAGTCCGCTGGACCTAAAGCAACAATAAATCAATCAATCAATCTCTCTCTCTCTCTCTCTCTCTCTCTCTCTTTCTCTCTGTCTCTCTTTCTCTCTCTCTCTCTCTCTCTCTCTCTCTCTCTCTCTCTCTCTCTCTCTCTCTCTCTGCGTGAATAACCCGTGTGTGTTTTTAACCTCCTTGATCTAAGTCTACATATGAGGTATATCGTGGCCCGAATTCTAAACCCAACATTATCAGTATTCATTCGCATGGATGACACGGGACCTATGGGATAGCAGGCCAAACTTTGGAAGCTGTTCGATGTCAAGTGTAATTTTCACGAGGGCACGGAATGGGCTCCATGCTCAAAGGCGTGGCGGTCACGTGCTGCGGGAATAACTCAGCGTGCTCGAGTTTGAAAATGGTGAAGTACTGTGCTGCGTTTGGATGCTCTAACTCCGAAGTAAAACCTTTATGCAAAGAAAATAACATTTTCTTTCATCGATTTCCACTGAAAGATGAAATATTGATGAACTCTAAACTGAATGTCAGTGACAAATCGCTCTTTAAAAAACCCTGTCCCCTGATAATAATTTGTCTGTAATCATTATTGCACGAATGTGCTATGTTCAAAACATAACAATATCCCAAAATGTCGGTAAAGTTAAAAATTTTAAGCAGCATTGGAGTACACGCGAACGAGCTAAAAGAAGCCATGACCGCTTTGTTATTCCCGCGCCACGTGACCATGCCGCTTGCGCGCGCCGACTTCTGCATAGAACCCATTTCCTACCATGGCGAAGGTGATGAAGAAAGAACGGTCGGCAAGGGTTTCTCAAAGCAAGAGTCGGTGTTAGTAATGCAAAAAAACCTAGAAAGCTGTACAATAATGCCTCCAGCTAAACAAACCATTTAAAAAACAAAAACAAAGATAATACACTGCTGCTTGCAGAAAACAACAACTTGATGCAACTCTTTATTTTCCTTTAAAAAAGAAAGAAAAAAAAAGAACTAACAACCATGCATTATCATTATTTTAACCTTTTTTGAAATTTTATTTTAAATCTCCTTCGGATTGTTTCATGGCAAATCCCAGGCGATTGTACAAAATGTCTTTTCCATTTCTATTTCCACAGGTCGTTGAATGCCGACATGCACCAAATATTTGCTGCGGAGTGACACTGATGTCATTTCCTTTCCAGAGGTTATGGTAAACGTTTACCCTTTTCCCCCAAAGCTTACAAGTCAGCTGATGATTGTCTCCCGCTGATTTTTCAAGCAAAGCCAGTGATTTGCAAGTGATCGTAAAGCTGTGCGAAATCCCCACAAGACTATAAGGCGTATTCCGTCTTCCATATTCTATTGCTCTACTTTAGGGTTCTCGCCCCTGTTTTTTCTACATCCTCTCGCGCTCACACTCTTATTGTTTAGTATACAACAGGTTTCTACTACAGGGGCACTAGCCAAGTAGAATGTATCCGCAATGGCAAAAAGAAAGTGGACCCTCGATAGCACAGCGGTAACAGTAGTAGCGCATAGCCCATGTACAGTATCATATAGATAGAAGGATGGGATCACACTGCGTCTGTGGCGAAACGAATCGGCCGCTCAAACGGTTAATTCCCAAACCGCGTTGTCAACGAACCTATAATATCTTCATTAACATCTGAAAAATAGCCCTATGACTGGGAAGACCTATAGGCCTAATTTATTATATGCGGAACTTTCACCTATCAACTAAAATAACACTGAATAAAACAATATAAAAATAAAATAACATAATAAAATTATTATATATTATAAAAAAGGGACTACAATAATAGAAAACAAAATGAAAATTAAAATAACCTAAAATACAATAAAATGATTATATGAAATAAAATGAGCATAATGATATTTATTAACATAAAATATATTGCCATTGTAATATGCCGTATAACACAGGCGCTGGTACCTGGAAACGCCAGCGCTAATGCATGTATGTAAATAGAAGGGAGAGGCGTCATAGGCGCTCGCGTGTCCGGATACAAACGCCTGTACTGTATAGACAGACAGGCATCCTTTATGAAAATCTTGATTGATGAATAATGAAAAACGATATGGCCCTTTGTTTTTGCGCTCAGAATGAAAGCAGTTATTTATTACTTTTCTGTTTATTGTCGTCTCTGTGACTCTCCCTCCCCTCCAAGCCCACTATGCCCATACCCTTCTCCCCACACCCTCCCCCCAGAGTATCGTTTAGCTGTAGTTGCTATATAAAGAAACTCCACTTGACGTACACTCCGGTGGGGCCGCGTAGCTCAGTTGGTGGAGCAGCTTACTAGTAACCGAAAGGTAGCTGGTTCGAGACATGAACCCTCACAGCAGATTTACAACGAAGAATACAAAGCATGGAGATGAGGTGCTACAGAAGACTTCTGGGCATTTCCTATCCCCAACACATCACCAACGACGAAGTTCTAAAGACCATCACACAAGCCATTGGACAACACAATGACCTGCTCACAGTGGTTAAAAAACTGAAACTCCGATGGTATGGCCATGTCACGAGATCATCAGGCCTTGCAAAGACCATCCTGCAAGGCACAGTGCAAGGAGGTAGAAGAAGAGGGAGACCGAAAAAGAGGTGGGAGGACAACATTCGAGAATAAACTGGTTTGACACTGAGCGAAACAATCAGGGTTGCTGAGGACAAGGGAAGATAGAGTATGCTGGTTAAACGATCATCTGTGGTGCCCCTACGACCTCCGAGTTACGGGATAGGATAGGACAGGGATAGGATAGGATAGCTGGTTCGAATCCAGGATTCGCCAAAGTGTGACAATATTATTTTCCCATTGCAATCAACTAGTTCGCGGTTGTCAGAATAAAGTGACCAGTAGACCTATTCAACACGCCGGTGGTTATGTTTACTGACTTCAGTCTTAACGACGCAGTTGGTCTGTTGTTGTTGTTGTTGTTTTAAATTGTAATGGTGTCATCCAGTCAACGGCGCGTTAACGGTGCTTTTCTGGCCATGAGAGAATAACCCAGTTGGTTGAGCACCGAACTCGTATAATTCAGTATCGTACTTGCGTATGCGAGGCAATAAGAATTTAGTAGGGCGCATGTAGACAGGACCATCAGTCTACATTCCAAAGTAAGACTGCTGCGCTTCCTTGTCATCTCCATCTTCCTATACGCTTGCGAAGCATGGACCCTCACAGCAGATCTCCAACGAAGAATACAAAGCATGGAGATGAGGTGCTACAGAAGACTTCTGGGCATTTCCTATACCCAACACTGCTCACAGTGGTGAAGAAACGGAGACTCCGATGGTATGGCCACGTCACCAGATCATCAGGCCTTGCAAAGAATATTCTGCAAGGCACAGTGCAAGGAGGTAGAAGAAGAGGGAGACCGAAAAAGAGGTGGGAGGACAACATTCGAGAATGGACTGCTTTGACACTGAGCGAAGCCATCAGGGCTGCTGAGGACAGAGAAAGATGGAGCATGCTGGTTAAACGATCATCTGTGGAGCCCCTACGACCTCAGGGTTACGGGACAGGATAGGATAGGATAGGATAGGCATTTAGACCAGTGAGGAAAGCGACCGTGAGTCAAATGGTGGACGAAGGCGTACGTGAATTCATAAATAAATGTATGTATAGGGAGTGTGTGTTAAGCTTACTCATATTTTATTTTGTTTTGTATAGTATTCACCAAATTGATGTAGATATTGAAACATAATTAAACATAGTTAGTCATAAACCAATTTAAATAACTGTACTAATAAAAAATAATGAACTCATTAACTAGAAGCACTGATTACAAAAAGTAACAAAAGCACACACGCACGCACGCATACACACAAACACCTCTCTCTCTCTCTCTCTCTCTCTCTCTCTCTCTCTCTCTCTCTCTCTCTCTTTCTTATCCCTCCCCTCACACCCACGCATCTCCTCCCAGAAAATCCACTAGTACACATATACACAAGAATTCTTTATACAATAGCTATTTTTTCAGGACACTATGGTTTTTGAGGGTTTTCTCCGCGTACTCCGGTTTCCTCTCTCCCATCAGTAATGCTATTGGATGCAGTCAATCTAAATTTAAAAACAAATCGTTTCCAGTCCGCCTTCTCTAATTTCGATCTTGCCAGATCGCCGCGCTTTTGAGTTCGATTGAAGAAAAAGCATTTGATAGAATCCTGTATTACTTCCTGTACTATTATTATTGACAATAAAATTACATCTTCCAACAAATGAATAAATAAATTTTTTTTCTTATTTTTTTTTTTGTTGTTGCGAGTTTTAAGCAAACTGAACCATTGTGAAGATAATCTTATAATCTGGTGTGTGGTATCTGCTTCAATCTTTTTAATTTTTTGTGTGGGATTGTCTTTCCAAGTGTTGCATGTGGAGAGATAACCGTTCCGGTGTGGTAGTGGTTGATAGTTCAAATCTGGCTCGACGGCTTGGACTGCCGAATGAGTCATAAACAGGGAGGCACTGTGGTCTAATGGTAGTGCTTCGGCTTGCGGATCTGAAGGTCCCGGGTTCGAGCCCTGTCCGGGCCATTGTGTTGTGTCCCTGGGAAAGACACTTTACTCCTGTTTTCCTACTCCTTCGGATGAGAGTATAAACCGAGGTCTAGTCTGTGTCGCATACATTCCATCATAACGGACTTTAAAGATCCTGACGCTCATGTCCTAGACGGGTGAGTGCCGGTGACAAAAAAACACCCAGCATGCACCTAGGTCCTTCTCCCCCATCCCTGGCTGCCCAGGATTGTGCTCAGTTGTCCTGGCGTCAGACCATGCGCCCAAAGGCTGCGGGTGGGCGTCTCGGGCGGCTTGAGTTAGATCCTGTATCGACCAGCGCCTTGAGCAGCTCTTGAGCTGGAAAAGCGCTATATAAGAACGATTAAATTAAATTAAATTAAGTACTCCGGTTTCCTCTCTCCCATCAGTAATGCTATTGGATGCAGTCAATCTAAATTTAAAAACAAATCGTTTCCAGTCCGCCTTCTCTAATTTCGATCTTTCCAGATCGCCGCGCTTTTGAGTCCGATTGAAGAAAAAGCATTTGATAGAATCCTGTATTACTTCCTGTACTATTATTACTGACATCTTCCAACAAATGAATAAATAATTTTTTTTCTTATTTTTTTTGTTGTTGCGAGTTTTAAGCAAACTGAACCATTGTGAAGATAATCTTATAATCTGGTGTGTGGTATCTGCTTCAATCTTTTTAATTTTTTTTGTGGGATTGTCTTTCCAAGTGTTGCATGTGGAGAGATAACCGTTCAGGTGTGGTAGTGGCAGATAGTTCAAATCTGGCTCGACGGCTTGCACTGCCGAATGAGACAAAAACAACAGCAACATGACCTCGATACACTGGAAAATTTCCCTACTCCTTGAGACACATAGAAGTATCAAACCGAGGAGGCCCTTTCTGTGCACGCAGGCATTACATCGCACAGACTTTAAAGATCCTGACGCTCATGTCCAAGGCGGGTGAGTGCCGGCTAAAAAACAAAAACACACCGCAAGCACTAAGCCCTTTCTTTCCCCCAATCCCCTGGTTGTGCGATCAGTTGTCTTAGGCGTCAAACGATGCGCTCAAGGCAACAAGTTGGCGCCTCGGAGAAGCTTGAGCTAGATCCTGTCCCGGTCAGCGCCTTGAGCAGTTCTTGAGTTGGAAAAGCGCTACATCAGAACTCTAAACTACCCAAGAACAATAATGAAATACCTAATAACCATCATCATACCGCTATTCTGGTGTCATTATTACTGCATTTTTAGAACATTGTTATTAATATTCCACTTAGTACCAGGGACTATATGAATAGAGGACAGTGATGAGTCATCTCCCTTTAGTCAGCACTGCCAATCATCCCATAGGAATATTGCTTATTGTCCGTGGCAACGTTTTAATAATATTGACGAGAGGGTGGCAATACCAGTTGTATGCCGAGAACATAATTATTCATATAATAGGACGTGGCGTGGATATTATTACTGGGAGGGTGAGGGGC
>CM072513.1:6274820-6314820 GCA_036898135.1 Oncomelania hupensis | reverse complement strand
GAGTGCGAGTTTCTGCAAGGAAATATTTCTTGATTTGTTTCATCTCTTTTATATAACGTTTTTTCCAGCTCAAGAGCTGCTCAAGGCGCTGGCCGATACAAGATCTCACTCAAACCGCCCGAGGCGCACACTTGCTGCCTTTGGGCGCACAGTCTGACGCCACAGACAACTGAGCACAATCCTGGGCGACCGGCGATGGTGAGAAGGGACCTAATGCGTGCTGGGTGTATTTGTGTAGCCGCCGAGGACATGAGCGTCAGGATCTTTAAAGTCCGTGCGATGGAATGCATGCGTGCACAGACTAGACCTCGGTTTATACCCTCATCCGAAGGAGTGGGAGCACTGTATTTCAGTTTTAAAAAAAAAATCAATTTGAATGGTGGGCGACCTTTTTTTTTAAAAAAAAAATTAGATTATTGTCCATAATGACCAGTCGATTTCATGTAGACGGCGTCGCTTCAAATTATTTGAAACTAAGAATTGCAACTGTGCGTCTATATATTTTGTTTGTTGGTCTTTTTTAGATTTTTATGTTTTGATTTCTTTTATTTCGACGCTGCTTCTTCCATTCGGGATAGATGTGCATTATTGTTGAATATTTGTGGTTCGATTGCCTGTCTTTGTCATTTCTCATTGCGTAAATTATGTGATGGAGGTGGTGGTGGTGGTGAGGGTGATGATGATGATGATGATGATGATGATGATGATGATGATGGTGATGATGATGATGTCCACTTGTAAGAGGCCAAGCAAAATCTCCATGTCCTTTGAGGAATATCATCGTGGCCCGTGATTTCTTCGGTTGAATTGAAATAAAATGCGAGGCTTTGGTTACTAGGCCTATCACTGATTTTCTACTCGCAGTGCGCGTAACACACCATTTGGACTACAAGCCACGACCAAATGTCTGTTGTTTTTTCGAACAATAAACTTGTATTGGATTGTGTTTTGTTGTGCTGTGTTGTGTTGTTCTGTGTTGTGATATGATGTGAAGTGTCGCGCGTGGGGTCGTGTTGTGTTGTATTGTAGTGCATTGCATTTTGTTTTATTGTATTCTATGGTATTGTATAATTATTTACTATCAATATCACTAACTAGGGACAAAAAAAGAAGATATTGATAGACTCGCATTATGATCGACACCAAGAATTACAATGCTCAGATTCATATATTGTGAAACTCGTGTTCAATTTTTTATATAAAAACAATTGTAAAACGTATATAAATCATAGCGCGACTGGATGACAAGCCTTAAGTGAAAACTAACCCAGTCAGTAAAAAACAAAAGGCACTCCCAAGTACTTGAAACACATCAGGCGGGCAGGAAATACATAAGAAGACAAATACATATAGGTAAAGGTAAAGGTAGCCCCATAACCTTGTGGGCGCAGGGAAACGTGATGTTGGAGATCACACTTATCTTGGGCCAGCGTAATGAGGGTGATACCCATAGCTCTCTCTCGCTGCTTTATCTTCCCCACCCTTAAGAGAGTAGGTACTCAGTCACAGTTGAGTCAACTGGGGGCGTTGTTATTTGTCGCTTCACGTTTTGCGGTCACCCATCCAAGTGCTAACCGCATTGGACGGTGCTTAACTTGCGACACAGTAGCGAGTGCTCCAACCACTGCGCTATCCGACACCCCGGAAAAAATAAATATATAAGGAGGATATATTGGTGGTGGTGGTGGTGGAGATGGTGGTGGAGATGGTGGGGGTGTGCGTGTGTGTGTTGTGAAAGTGGTGGAGAGGGAGGAGAAGAGTCATGGACGGAAAAGAAAACCTACAACAATGAGTGGGAATCACACAACGAAGAAACAAACGAATGAACATTTATAAAGCGCTTTAATATTTCCACGCAAAAAGCGCGATCTCAGCTTTGTACTGTACATTGTTGCACATACCGCCGCTTACAACGCACACATATTTGACGAAGCCTTGCTTTAAAAAACAAACACATTCAGATCCCGAATTAAATTCCAAGCTATTGATTTTTAGATACCGGTAATTATTGAAATGGCTGCAAAGCTAAGATAAGGTATAAAACTGTATTTGTTTCTAATTTTATTTGATTAATTCCGTTTGTTTTCGGAATTCTTCTTTAAAAAACCATTTGAACCTTGGATTTTGTAAAAAAAATTATTTTCTCTTTCTACCTGTTAGCGTAATTTTCTACTTTCATTTATTTTGTTGTAGTTAATAATTTGATTAAAACAAACATAGTTTTTTTAATTTTGGGTCTTGTTTTTTTTTTCTTACTTTCTTTAATTTTTTTAAATAAAAAAAAACTTTTAAATTGACACTTTGATATGGTTTTTGTATGTTGTCTGACATTACTTTTGGTTTTAGTAGGCGTTAGTGAAGCCAACTACTGTACTTCTTGTTCTTTCTTTTCTGCCCGTCTTTCTTTCTTTACCTTTCTGTCTTTGCTTTCTGTCTGTCTTTCTTTATCTCTCTTTATCAGTACAACTTATGTTACTCTGATGAATAAAAATTGATACAACATCTTTATCTCTCACATCTTGCTTGCTTTCATTAATTATTTATGTTATTTTCTTCAGAATTTTCTGTTCCCTCAATTTTTTTCCTTTCTATTTCTTTCTTTATATTCTTTGCTTTTTTCGGGTTAGTTTCTTAGAACATAAGATCGCAGGTGCTGGTTTCGTCGTTGCAATTTTGATATGATTATATTCAAGCTAATGAAGACTCAACTACTGTCAGTGCCGAAGGAAATACAATGCACTTATGTTTAAAAGGGAGTTTCTAAGAAGGCGCAGCGGGTTAATGGCCAGTTTCCTATGCCGAAGGTCGTGCGGTTCGATTCCCGCAAGGGGCGAACTTATGTGACTTAGGTACGAGACTATTCGGATCACCGAGGGTTTTCCCCAGGTACTCCGGTTTCTTCTATCTCTTGAATGATGGTATTGGACGCAGTCAATCTAAACTCTCGGAAATACAATTCTATTATATTTCCTTTTCGACTTTTAATATATAACGATCTCTCCCTCCCTTTACACTCTATGTTTGAGCGATAACTGTGTATTTGATGCGCATGTAAAACAAGTGAGGATGTATGTTGGTACAGATAGCCTGCACTTTGAACCTGATTGATGATTTGGGGAAAAGCATCCATTATTATTATTATTATTATTATTATTATTATTATTATTATTATTATTATTATTATTATTATTATTATTATTATTATTGTTATTATTGTTATTATTATTGTTATTATTATTGTTATAATAATAATAATAATAATAATAATAATAATAATAATAATAATAATAATAATAATAATAATAATAATAATTATTATTATTATTATTATTATTATTATTGGGAGCACAGCTGGCTCAGTGGATTGCGCAGTGTACTTGAATGTCAGGCGCCTGTACAGGTAGTGGTTCAAACCCCGTTAAAGGTCAGGAGTTAAAATAATGAATAAATAAATAAAATAAATAAATACATACAATTTTTTTATAAATTACAAAATTACCTTGCGACACGGCGCTCATACTCCTTCGCATGAGAGTATAAACCAAGGTTCAGGCGAGTGCCGGCTACACAAATACCCTCAGCACGCACTAGGCCAAGTGCTAGATGCAGCGCAAAACGGGATTAGAAAACGGGGATAAAACGATGACCTTTGACCTGTGAAAAAAGTAGGCTACCTAAACCAATGATCTGTCATGCTAAAATATCCGCAAAATAAAAATGGCGAATTTCGATTCAGTTATTCTTGAGATAATGCAAAAATGGATGTGTATTTGAAAAAAAAAAATGGAAATCTGAGCGGCGGACAGAAAGATGGTCCGTGATTTGAAGCACCTAAATATCAAAACCCAGCAAAATCTTTTTTAGCCGTTTTTGAGATATTGAGCTAAACGTGTTCAGCAACAACATGACTCCATTGACCACGGGGGAAAGGCCGCTAACCTAGGTAAATGTTTTATTAATATGAGGTTTGGGTCCAAATCTGTTCAGTGGTTCTTGAGATAATTATGGCATCCAACCTGATTCCCTCTGTTTCAAAGCGAAGTTAAGAAAATACACACACACTTTTCCACACACGCACGTACACACGCACGCACGCACACGCACAAACATACACGCACACACAAACATACACTCATTACATTACATTACATTATTATTGCTTTAGGTCCAGCGGACTCTTCCGAGCCAAATCAGGACCGGACAACCCCCGATCCGCATAAAAGATCTGCTGAAACAACCCTAGTGGTAAAACCGAAAGCTCTCCACCAGCCAGTCCCGGAAGAGTTTTCAAGAAAAAAGGTAGGAGACTGGGCTAGCGAAGAAGACGATAGTATAGCAGATTGATAGAACAGAGCAGGACTGAGAAAGAGCAAATGAGAAAGACAGCGACAGTGGGAATTTAAAGCACTACATTTCCATGGTTTGGTTTGGTTGGGTAGATTAACGTCTCCGGACACGCTGTGTATAGGAGACAATGTTGACAGTCCGTTGATATAAGGAGTCATGTAGACGTTGTGAAATCGTATAAAGATGGAGCGCGTGGCGCCGCTACGACAAAGGAAGAAACGACGTGATGAATAAGGTGTTGTGATGAGTCATGCTGTAATAAGAAGTCAAACTGTAGTGGGGGTGCCAAAGGACACCATGACCGTCCGCGAAGAGGTGTGCCGATGAAACTGCATAGAGGTGACCAAGCACAGGCCGTGAGAGGGTTGGAAGGCAGACGCGGGGCACCACTGGCGGTGAATCACCTGTTGTCCGGAGGTTGCCAATCTCCACAGGGTACCCTTCGTCGCCCTGTCGTAGTGAAAGAAGGGTAGGCAGCCGAAGACCAGGCAAACGCAGAAAAGGCGAGGCGGGCCCTCCGCGCAAGATCCACGCCGCCAGGCCTAGGGAGCCCAACTGGAAGAAAATGAATGTTGAAAGTTGAGTCGGAGATACGTCTCGGAATCACCCGCAGGCAGTGGAGACAGTGTTGACTTCCAGACTGCCACCCATGGGACGGTGCGTCCTCATCGTCTCATGCCGCCATGGCTGCGGGACTGAACGATACTCCTAGAAGTTTCCCCGCAGGAAGCAAAGCCGGACTGACATGGGACCGCCAGTACTCTCGACCGCGAGAATGGCAAGAAATTCGGCTAAGTCCGTAGCCAGAATGGATAGCGCCCCTGCGCAGAGCAAGACTGCCACTCCTGCTCGAGCGACGAACGCCGCGAGAATGTACATTTCCAGAAAGTGGGGATACTATTTATACTGAAACCCCCGGCACCCCAACGGGGGTAAACATACACTCACACACACACACACACGCACAAACATACACGAACACACACATACTCAAACATACACTCACACACAAACACACCCAAACACACACCCACACACACGCACACACACACACCCCCCATCCCCCCACACACACATAGAGCAAACAACCGATAAGTGGAGGCCGTCCAGGAAACCTATTAGACCGTCTTTGCTATTTGAAACTGTAATGAACATTAACGGATATAAATAATGTCTGTGCTATTGTGAAGAACTACGTAGGTTATCAATAACGCAGAAACAAACCTATAAAGGAGAAAGGGAAAATGAGACATTGTGAAATGGACGGTGTTTTTTCTTCTAAAGGATCCTTTTAGCATTCACAGTGAGTGTTGCTCTCGCTAGACAAACAAGCTTACAGCAAATCCCCCCTACCCACCCCACCTCCGTCTTTTTGAAAGTATAGTTTGTTTGTTTTTTCTTTTTTAAAAAAAAAATAAATACATTCCTTAGTTTTTATGCGTATTATTAGTAACAGCCATTGGCTATCCAACCAACATTCAGGAACTAAAAATAGCGGCTACCAAACCCGGTAAGAGGCAGAATCCGTAAAAAAAACAACAAAACACCAATTGCTCGTAAGGGTTGTGAGTGAGTGTGTGTGTGTGTGTGTGTGTGTGAGTTGAGTGTGTGTGTGTGTGTGTGTGTGTGCGTAGTTTGTTTCAGGTTGATAAAATAGACCCTACCCTACCCCAGGCATCACACTCTTCACCATCGTTTGTTGACAATTAGAAATAGGGTCAAAGGTCACGCGACTATTGTATGCGATGTACCGTTCATTCGGGGGAAATCACTCCCTCTCAGAACCGAAATTTAAAAAATTGGAACTTTAACCGCGGGTTTGAGCAACGAAAGCCCCGCTTTATTGTTGTGCAATGTAATTACAATGCGGATTTTAGCGGTAAACCCGTTCTGGTCAAAAGTAAACAAACCTTTCGAATTGGGGCCTTTTAGAGTGCGCCTGCGGTCACTTATTTTCACAGCTTTCGCGCTAGACAATACGGCCCTGGAAGAATGTACTTATCAACAATTTGCCGGTAAAAAGCTTTCCAATACGCGTGTACGCTGTTAAAAAAAAAGGCGTGCTCAGTTCCTCGATAACGTCACCTGTGGGTAAGTCTGGCTAAAAGGGTCCTTTGTTACAGCCATCGTCCGGCGGCACCCGCTACCACAGGCTCCCAATCCTTTCTCCCTTTAATCACCCACATCCAACGCGCTACATGTTGGTCACGCTCCCATTATTTGTGTATGGGTGTGTGTGGGTGTGCGCGCGCGTGTGTGTGTGTGTGTGTGTGTTGTTATTGTGTGTGTGTGTTTGTGTATGTGTTTTTGTGTGTGCTGTGTGTAGGTGTGTGTTTGTGTATGTGTTTGTGTGTATGTTTGTGTGTGTATGTTTGTGTGTGTGTTTGTGTGTGTGTTGTTGTTGTTGTTTTGTGTTGTTGTTGTTGTTGTTGTGTGTGTGTGTGTGTGTTTGTGTGTGTGTGTGTGCCTACACGGGTCTTCCTTTTAAGGGCGACAAGCCGTTGAAGTGTTTCTAGCCTGACGATCTTTAGAAAGGTGAAACGCAAAGTTGAGATTCAAAAGTAGGCAAATATCATCCTCGGGCTTTGGGAGTTAGATCCTATATCGGCCAGCGCCTTGAGCAGCTCTTGAATTGGAAAGGCGCTATGTAAAAACGAGTTCATAAATCCCACAAAATCTATCTATCTATCTATCTATCTATCTATCTATCTATCTATCTATCTATCTATCTATCTATCTATCTATCTATCTATCTATCTATCTATCTATCTATCTATCTATCTATCTATCTATCTATCTATCTATCTATCTATCTATCTATCTATCTATCTATCTATCTATCTATCTATCTATCTATCTATCTATCTATCTATCTATCTATCTATCTATCTATCTATCTATCTATCTATCTATCTATCTATCTATCTATCTATCTATCTATCTATCTATCTATCTATCTATCTATCTATCTATCTATCTATCTATCTATCTATCTATCTATCTATCTATCTATCTATCTATCTATCTATCTATCTATCTATCTATCTATCTATCTATCTATCTATCTATCTATCTATCTATCTATCTATCTATCTATCTATCTATCTATCTATCTATCTATCTATCTATCTATCTATCTATCTATCTATCTATCTATCTATCTATCTATCTATCTATCTATCTATCTATCTATCTATCTATCTATCTATCTATCTATCTATCTATCTACCCCCGTTTCCGGGGGTTTCAGTAGAAATAGTATCCCCACTTTCTGGAAATTTAGTGCTTTAAATTCCCACTGTCGCTGTCTTTCTCATTAATTTGTTCTTTCTCATTCCTGCTCTGTTCTATCAATCTGCTATACTATCTTCTACTTCGCAAGACCAGTCACCTACCTTTTTTCTTGAAAATTCTTCCGGGACAAGACTCCTTATTTGTGTGTGAGGTCTGTTGGATCAGCTTGGGAATATTGTACGCTTTCTGCCAGGTGGTCACTAGGGCTTCCTATGATATTATTATTTAGCAATGTAGGCATTTTATATGTATGTGTTTTGTTGATAATTTATAATGATGTTAGTATTCTATTTTGTTTTTGTAAACTGGGGTTCGATAAATTAGAGTATAGCCTCAGCGTCCCCTGCGTGGGATGTCTTTATTGTCAAGTGACTGGCTGGTGGAGAGCATTCAGTTTTACCACTATGGTTGTTTCAGCAGATCTTTTATGCGGATCGGGGGTTGTCCGGTCCTGATTTGGCTCGGAAGATTGTACGGAGAAATAATAATAATAATAACGTTATATATTTAGTTCATTTAGTGCTTCTTACACGCACTCTCTCTCTCTCTCTCTCTCTCTCTCTCTCTCTCTCTCTCTCTCTCTCACACACACACACATAAAACACACACGCGCGCGCACATAAAATGGGTCAGTTCCAATTATGTGCCGCTCCTTCATATACCGATCCTCATGTCCTATGCTAGATCACTCTTAGAGAGAGAGAGAGAGAGAGAGAGAGAGAGAGAGAGAGAGAGAGAGAGACAGAGAGAGAGAGAGAGACAGACAGACAGACAGGCAGAGTCAGTCAGAGACACAAAGACACAGATAATTATTCCTCATTTCTTATACTAGGTCAATCTCAGCGGGAGAGAGTGGAGCGGGAGGGAGCCAGAAAGAAAAAGAGAGAGAAGAGAGAGAAAAAGAGAGAGAAGAGAGAGAGGTGGGTGGGAGAGGGGAGGTGATGGACTGATCTAAATGATGAGAGAGTTTAGACGGAAACAGAAGTAATGAATGCAACAGAGTAGTGAAATGAAACAATGACGAGGGGTAGAATGAAACAATATATTATGCCTACTGCCTTAGATCAAAATATTTTTCGGTTAAAATTATAAAAGTTTGGAAGCTTGATAACAGACAAATCATCCACACTCACGCATTCGTTAACTTGAAAAAGACGCATTGTATGTTGTCACAGATCGCCGCTCTTTGAGCTTGATTTGTGGTTTGAGGACAACCGCGAAAAGCCCATCGACACGAAGACAGGGAAATCATGCATTTAAAAATAACTGTTTGGGCCTCACTTCTCTATTACAACCAATCAGCGTCAATTGAAAATTCACATCCAGGCATCTAAACGTGAAACACAATTAATGATCAAACAAAATGCAGAAACAGATCATTTAATAACAAATAACGGATCAAAGGATCAGAAAAACGTGGTAGCACTGGGATGAATGCTATTATTTTTATTTGGTATTTTACCTCTGATTCAGCCCACATCATCAATTCTGAATTCACATCAAACATGCGATGTTGACCATGCGTTTTAAAATGTAGCAGAGATAAACACATTTTGTAGATGAAGAGAGAGGAATAATTTAAAGACGGGGGTCTTAGAAGCTTAGAAGTCCTCTTTGGATAAAACCTTTCTGTTATATTTTGATAATTTGGATTCATTTAGACCGATCAAGTATTTTTGCCTCTTCTTCACCTCTGTCATCAAGGTTACGATGAAAGATCGAATTCTGGAATGCCCTCAACGTCAGTAATAAGGATATATTAATGAAAATTCGGATCGGTTTAGCTGGTTAGTGTTTAAGCTGTTGTGAAGGTTACGACTTTTTTTGCACTGGAATCGACTTATATAATAGGCTTTCGTGCAATAGTATCCGTAACTGAGTATGAGAGATGGAAGGAGGGCGAGAGAGAGAGAGAGAGAGAGAGAGAGAGAGAGAGAGGTGAGTTGGGTGGGTAGGTTGGTGATTGGGTGGTTGGAGGAGGACTAGAGAGACAGAAACTACTGATAAAGTATAAAAGACATCAAGACAGATTTTGGGTGGATTTGAACCATGTAAAATAGGGTAGAAAAGGTTGGAATAGGCTATGTGTGTGTGTGTGCGTAGGTGTGTGTGTGTGTGTGTTGTGTGTGTATGTGTGTGTGTATGTGTCTCCATTGCGCTCTCGCGCCTTCTTTCCTTCTTCGAAACTCCATGATGGAGATAGAGAGGGCAATGATGTTGGAGAGAAATTGCATACATCGATGTCACGGGTCATGAGGGAAATAAGCGTCCACAAGCGAATTAGCGTTGAAGGCCAGAGACAGGTTGTAATGAATCGCTTCTATACTATCAAACACGCCAAACGAATGGCTTTTCTATTGCCATTGGACGACCCCGGTCCGAATCAGGATGTGGAGAATATTCTGAACGCAGCCCTCAACTTTTACACACTCTTTTCCGTCGTTCAGTCGTCTCTACAATCAATGGGCACCCAATCTGACCAGGATATGTATACAGTTTGCTCGTTCAGTACGGAACATAAAGAAACTATTCCCTTGTCTTCCAAAGTTCTCCGTCAGCAGTGGGGCTTCACCACCGTTTGTTCCACCCCCATCCTAGCTTCGTGGTAGAGCGATCGCCCGGCACACCCACGACCCAGGTTCGAATCCCGTGGTGGACAAGATAAAAGTGGTCATTTGTCACCATTCGCCCTAGCAGTAGGAATGCTCTGATGGTTTTGTGTTGATTTAGGGCGCTTCTCTCCCTCCCTCCCCCCTCTAATCTCCCTTTTTCCTTGAATGGTTATTCTCGTCTGAAGTAGTGAATAAAGTCCTCAACTTTAACAAACTCTCCTTCAAACTTCTCTTTCACGAGAGGGCGCCTAAAACAGGACGTGTAAGGTTTTCTGAACAAGGTCCTGAACGTCTCTACCTACAGTGTGCCCCCTATCTGACCAGGTTGTTTAGAGTTTTCTGACAACTGCCCTGAACTTTCACAAACTCGCCTTCATCGTCCAGACGTCTGTGTCATCCGAGGGTTCACCAATGTAACTAAGATGTGTAGGATTTTTTGTTTTCTATTCTGAATACAGTCTTGGCACCTTGAATTTCGCCGTAACGGCAAGAGATGAGCGCGTTATAAATCAATGTATTAATAATAATAATAATAATAATAATAATAATAATAATAATAATAATAATATTATTATTATTATTATTATTATTATTATTATTATTATTAAGTTCCTGAACTTGGACAAATTCTCCATCATCGTTCAGACTTTCTACCATCACTATGTTACGTTGAAACGCGAAGGATAGTATGTCTGAAGCGCGCACGATAGATCTAATCGTTTCGTTTTGCAAAGTATTCAATAATAGAGTTTATTTACCTTTGATTTGAGTTTGCGTTGTGGTTAGAGGAGGCTTTGTATAACGTTGGTAATTCTAGTTGGTCGATATTGTTGGAGAATTCTCTAGATTTCCCTGTTTGCTGTCAATAGAAGATGCGCGAGAAAGCGTAGAAAATTTGAGAACATGCTTGGACAGAAAGGAAAGATGTATGACGTAAGTCAGTGATAACGATCTTTAGTTTGATTGGTGGTAGTGCGTCATCTACCGTGTTCTAAATTGTTCTGGAGTATCAAGAGACTATATAAGCGCCGCACTGTTTCAAAATAGGGTGGAAAGTGTTGTTGATAGTGAGTTGGAAAGTAAAATTTGAGAGTGAAAAGGTGATTGTATGCAGTTGTTGATGTGTGCTGAATAAAAGTGGAAAACTTCATACGAAGACTTTGACTTGTTGCTGAGTGAGCAGGCTGCGTGGATAAACGAATCTGAGCTACACTCATCAGTACTTCAGCATTGGGGTTGAATCAAATACTGATAGAAAAACACCAACATCGATCGAGTGTAACACACTAGAAGAGGTAACAAGTTTAAAAAAAAAAATAATTCTCTTATACAGAGCTTTTCCATCTCAAGAGCTGCTTAGGAATGCGTGCGTGCCACTACCTGCCTTTTCATCCGAACGATTCCAAAAATTGTAGAGTTTTCTAAAAACGAGCCTTTGAAAAAACAAACAAGCACTATCTTTCGTCGTTCAGACCTCTCATTTGAAGGAGGATGGCGTCCCAGTGGTCTGAACGCGGCCATGAACGTTGTGAAGGACTATTCTTCATATTCCACACTGATTGCCAATAATTACTTTGGCCTCGTTTCCAGAGGAAGCGCTCCCATACTTGTGGTGAGCAACGATTTTCCTCAATTTTGTAATCGCCTTTCTACATGCCATTCGTTTTTTTTGTCTCACTTTACATTGCTGATTTCTCTCTGTCTGTTTCTGGTCTATGTCTGTCTGTCTCTCTGTCTTTGTCTGTCTGTCTCTCACTGTCTGTTTGCGTGTTTGTCGGTCTGTAGGTCTGTCTGTCGCTGTCACTCTTTGTCCATTTCTGTCTCTGCCTCTCTTTTGAAAAGGCCATGCCATTATTCAATTAAAGAGTGACAGCGTCTCTCTCTCTATTTCTCCCTCTCTCTCTTTTTCCCTTTTAAAATGGACTGCCTCTCTCTCTCGCCCCTTCTCTCTCTCCCTCTCTCTCTCTCTCTCTCTCTCTCTCTCTCTCTCTCTCTCTCTCTCTCTCTCTCTCTCTCTTGAAATGGTCTGATGACCATTGTTCAATTAAAGAGTCGAAGCGTCTCTCTCCCTTCCTCTCCCCCTTTCTCTCTCTCTGCCACTCACTCGCTCCCTCTCTGTCTTTTGAAATGGGCTGCGTGTCTCTCTCTCTTCCCTACTCTCCCTCTCCCACTCCCTCTGTCCCTCCCCCACTCTCCCACTCTCTCTCTTCCACACTCTCTCTCCAACTCTTTCCCCCAAATCACTCTCTCCCACTCTCTCTGTCCCTCTCCCACTCTCTCTTCCACACTCTCTCTCCAACTCTTTTCCCCAACTCTCCCTCTCCCACTCCCTCTGTCCCTCCCCCACTCTCCCACTCTCTCTCTTCCACACTCTCTCTCCCACACATTCCCCCAAATCACTCTCTCCCACTCTCTCTGTCCCTCTCCCACTCTCACTCTCCCACTCTCTCTTCCACACTCTCTCTCCAACTCTTTTCCCCAACTCTCTCTCTCCCACTCTCACTGTCCCTCTCCCACCCTCTCTCTCCCATCTCCCCTCTGCTTCTCTCTGGGTGCGTTTGAGAAGGGCGTTGCACTTAGGCGGGGCGAGATCTTATTTTTCTGTAGTTGGCTTAATTTTTGTTGAACCTCGTTTGAAGCCTTTAGCGATGCCAATTAGCTTGTGAGAAATCTCGCAGTGTTGATTCTATATGAATGCTACCAAACCTTTGTCTAGATGTTAAAAAAGTAGAGGAAAATTATTTTTTGCAAGCGCACAATGTTTCTGCTCCCGACCTGTTTCCTCCCCCCCCCTCTCATATTCTTAAATGCACAATATGCCCTACGCTGTTTAGAAGTTGTCAGAACATGGCTGTCGACTAATCAGATGCTGTAACGCAATCATTTGCTTTACTTATATATATATATATATATATATATATATATATATATATATATATATATATATATATATATATATATATATATATATATATATATATATATATATATATATATATATATATAATATAGCAAATTATATATATATTCTAGCGAGAATGTGACAGAATATTCCACCCACGTGAATTTGCTTCTTGACAAGACCTAGTGCAGATGTCTCAACAGCGTACAACAGCTGCGGATAAAACACTCACACGCACGCACACACACTCACACACACACATACAGATTTAGAAAGAACAACATGGGTGGCTTCGCTCTTAAGGAGAGGCAGAACAGGCAGGTACTTAAGGCAACTCTTTAGTTACAACAAACTACTTTCCAACTGACTTAAAGTGGCCCACTTCGAAGAAGTAGTTTGTTTGGCGAAAATGACTTTATCCTAAAATGCAGACCTGTGCACACTCAAAATGCTCATCAGTAGCAAACAAATCAAATTTCAGTAGTTTTTAAAAATTTTCAGTAGAAAGCTGTAACGACAGTTCAAGACATAATTCTGCTCACAAAGCACACAAACTGAAACACTACGAGGCAAAAGAATGGGAATTACAATCTATTCAAGCCAAGCTAAAACATCAACACTGTTACATTTTTTTTGTTTAAAAAAACCTTTATTAGCAGAGTATCAAAATATACAAATTAGGACAATATTTTATTTAACAAAATGTATGGCTGGACAGATTAATAATGATTATAACTTGGTTACATACTTTTTAACTGCATTAATAGCCTACAACTGGAAAAAGTCGAAAAATTTGAATAAATAATGTATTTTTTAAATATTTATTATATAATAGAAATCTACCATTGTCATTTAATAGGTGTCCAATAATCATTTCTAACCAATTTATAATATACTAAAAAAGGCTTTTTACCAATTAGTATGTTAATATTTAGTGGTTCTGAGGTACTTTGTATTGGTACATGATTACCAAATTCATTGTAAGCACTGTTAATACAATCACAAGTATGAAGTTGCAACCACACAAATGCTGAACGAACTAGAAACAAACGCGCGCTTCCGGTTCGAAAACGTGTTTTAAGAACAACTAGTCAAAAACATCTTAAAACAGAAAAAAACAGTATAAAAAAAAATTTAAGTAAACAAATCGGAATTTCGGAAATTTAATAAGTAATCCGTAGCTCCGTATTCTGCTCATGAAAATCGGAGAAAATACGGAAAATCCGTAGATGTGCACAGGTCTGAAAATGTCACCGTTATTACAGGACAAAATCGGACCTTCGTTGCTCAAACTACCCTTTCCCACCCCAACCCACCCCTCCTCGCTAAGGTGTGAATTCCTTTTTGAAAGTTCCCGATCCGTCATAAGTGAAAACGTCTCTGTATGCAAAACGCCAAGGCAATGCCAGCCAGCGACCTGTAGCTATAATAACAAGACTGCCTGACTCGCGGCACTTAAGCGCTCCATCTTCAATTGTTTTTCCACTGCATCATGATTCCTTTTTTCAACGAACTATCAAATTCTCCTTGTCCCCTATACGCACAGTGTCCGGGGACGTTAATCTAACTACGAAACGAAACGATCGCGGCACTCCAACGAGTTTCTTCGCTTACATACCAACGAAAGCCTTTGTTTTGAAACGGGTTTCTCTCTTATGTACGTTTTGTATGTAACGTTTTGTAGCGCCTCAAATGCAACCGGCGGCTTGTGTGAGAACATTTTACGACATAAAAACCCTCGCCCGTCATTTGCTATGCACAGGTCGCAGCTTGAGATGCTAAATTTAGCGACAGCTCCAAACTTTCCACACCCACACACACCCGCACAAACACGCACACACACATACACACAAACAGAGAGGAGCGAATGTATTGATTTACCATAAACATTGGAGTACTAAGCACACAGTTATACAAGATATAAAAGATCTGCTGAAACAACCCTAGTGGTAAAACTGAAAACTCTCCACCAGCCAGTCACTTTACAATAAAGACATCCCACGCATGGGACGCTGAGGCTATACTCTAATTTATCGAACCCCCGTTTACAAAAACAAAATAGAATACAAACATCATTATAAATTATTAACAAAAGACATACATATAAAATGCCTACATTGCTAAATAATAACATCATAGGAAGCCCTAGTGACCACCTTGCAGAAAGCGTCCAACATTCCCAAGCTGATCCAACAGACCTCACACACAAATAAGGAGTCTTGTCCCGGAAGTTTTGAAGAAAAAAAGTAGGTGACTGGTCTAGCGAAGAAGAAGATAGTATAGTAGATTGATAGAGCAGAGCAGGAATGAGAAAAAACAAATGAGAAAGACAGTGACAGTGGGAATTTAAAGCACTAAATTTCCACAAAGTGGGGATACTATTTATACTGAAACCCCCGGCAACCCAACGGGAGGAACAACAACAACAACAACAACAAAGGAGAAAAAGAAGAGAGGAAGAGGAAGAAGAATAGAAGAGGCTGACATTTAAAACACTATCCCAAACCGTTTCTGGTACAGCCACTTTGTTTCCGTGATTGTCATGCGAATTGCAGTGAACCACGATAGCCACAACAAACTGTCACAAAGAGAGGGGTTGGGGGATGGGGGTAAGCTCTTAATCTCTCGCGCTGTATTACCTCCTTTGTTAGGCTAATGATGCGATGACATTCAAGAGAATTAAGGCTAGGAGAGACTAAACAAATGAGAGACAGTCAGGGGATAGACGAGAAAGATGGTAGACTACACTAGTTGAGAAATTCAAATACAAAGGCCAGTCTGGATAAGTGCAATTTCTAACGATTTAGTTTTATTAATTCAAAGTGGGTAGTCTAGGTCAAATAATTCTAAAGTGAGTCACTGGTGGGTAGCGTCTATATCAGTAGGGAGTAGCTCGGAGATATTCTGGGTGATCGATTTCTGGGGTACTAGTGCTACTGTGGACTGATATCATCACAGGGCAGGAGTGTATCTGTATGGTTCAGAGCCTCACAGATAATCTGGCAAGTGGTGATGCTCGTAGGGTCAGTAACTTAGCTGGTTTAGTGAAGGGCGGCGGTTGATCCAAGATAGTCTGGGTAGTCACTTGACCAGGCTTTAGCGTGGGTTCAGAAGCAATGCGGGTTAGTCGGTCACGCTATGACGCAATGACCACGAGTGCTTGTCTTGTGGGAGGTACAGGAGTAGAATTCAGCTTTCGTTGCTAGCTGTCTAGGAAATGATGAAATTCAGAGTAACGCTTCTCGTTGACTCCCTGGGTTGTCAGGGGCCTGCAGCGGGTCAGCGACTTGGAGATGATACAGGGCCGGGGTAATTCGCCCGGTACAGGAGCCGTCTGTAACGCAATACAGACTCTGTATCAGCGGGGGATAGGTATATTCTGGATTCAGGACCTGTGGCGCAATTGCCCATTTCAGATTTCAAATTGGTTGACCGGTTCAAGGCTGAGCCGGTGCATATACCAACAGTCAAACAATGCAACTAGGTTTACAGGGCCATAGTGGAGTTTATTGGCAGCCGCTAATATATGATACCTTCGGCGCATTAAGATGGGGATAGTGGCAACAGGGGCGAATATTTATACATTGGGACCATGGAGGAAAGCAAATGGAATAGGTACAGGGTAAAGGGGTTGTAGGCAAGGGCTGTACTGGGGACTTTAATCTATGTGGAGGGCCAGCATGGCATGGGATATTTACACATGGGGCTAACATGGAGCATACAAGTATAAATTCAAACATGTCATGGGTCGTATACAAGGTAGAAAATATGTGCAAGGAATAAATACAAGTCACAGCAACACATCAAGGCAAAACTATAAACATGAGCATACATATCGACAGGACGTATGAACAGGTTGGGCGAACGACGGGTGATGGGTCTGCTACATGACAAAGAGTAAGTTCCCTCTCTTACCTTGACTGAGACGGGTGGAAGCACACGAGTACTGCCGTAGCTCAGAGGTCGCCCGGTGATGGAGACGTGTCTTCGGACAAGTTGTGGCTTCAAGGCTGGAGGTTTTTCGACTGACCCCGAGTCTAGCTGTGTTTCAGGCTTTAACAGGGGTTCCCCGAGGGGCGGGGCTTAAGCGAGTTGGCGAGCGAGCCTGTTAGGGATGACTGGTTGTGTGGAGATAGTCGCTGGCTGTGTGTGTGATGACTGTTGGCAGCCTAGCTCAGAGGTTCGATTGTACGCCTCGTCACAGAGGCCCCCCCAAGGAAAAAGGCGAGGTCGTAGGCCTCGACTGAGACGCGGCCAATCAGCTCTGAGGTCGGCTGCCGGGTGAGACGATGGTTTGAGATGATCCGGGTGATGCGGGGTGATGCAGGGTTCCGGGTAGTGGATGGCGGATGCCCAAGCCTGGGGTCCGCGGAGCTGCCGGGTCTCGGCTACGGTTAGTGGGCGGCGGCGGGTATGAAGGCTGGGGCGTCGGCCCTCAGTGGGGACTCGACGGAGTCTGTTGCGGGATGGCGGCTGACGAAGTCCGGCGCGGGGGCGGTGTTTTCCGCGGGGCTTGCGTGGCGGCGTTCTATCGGAGACGTGGTGAGAACGGGGTGGAGCGATGACTCCGGCTGTTGGCGGAGCCTCTTCTTCTGTCCTTACTACCTGCTGCTGGGATAGCGGGACGGGGTATGGTTTCTGTCGGACGGGAGTGGGGTCCGTCAGGGTTAGTTGGACTTCTTCTAGGTCCGTCCTCCCAGGAATGTCGGTGAGGACTTCCCTATACTCGGCTACGATGGCGCGTAGTTGGCGTTGCTGGCCGGCGGGGAGTGAGGGGTCCAGAGAGACGTCCCGGAAGGATTCCTTCCCTTTTAGCGGAAATTCGGCGACGCCGGTCTCTGTACCATCCACTTCGACGGCCAGCGCGACCGTGAGTAGCGAGTGGGTGTCTGGGGCGGGTGTGGGTTGCTCCAGGTACCTCTTGAGCAGGTTGATGTGGTGGGTCCTGGGCTTTCCGCCTACCTCGATGCGATAGGTGGTACGGGAGAGCTTCTCCAGCACCGGGTAGGGTCCCTGCCAAGCTATGTCTAGCTTGTTCGTGCCGCTGGGGAGAAGCAGTAGGACCTGGTCTCCTACCTGTAGTTCTCGGTCCCGGGCGCGGCGATTATGATAGCGGGCTTGTCTCTCTCTCGCCTTCTTCAGGTTGGCGGAGGCTGCTTTCCATGTGGCCTTGAGAGTTTCCTGGAGCTTGGTGACGTATTTCGTGGCGTCGACCGGTGCCTCGTCCAGTTTGGCGTCGGTCCAGCTACGTCGCAGGGCGGCTAGAGGTCCGGAAAGGGGTCTCCCAAAAAGCAACGTGGAAGGCGTGTATCCGGTGGAGGTGTGCGGGGTCTCTCGATACGCGAAGAGCGCTGACGCGACGTAGGTGTCCCACGCCTCTGGCTGTTCGTCGGCGATCTTGCGGATAATCGAGATGAGAGTCCCGTTCAGGCGCTCGACCTGTCCGTTGCTGGCGGGGTGGTATGGTGGAGTTCGGATATGGCGAATGCGGAGTAGTTGGAAAACTTCCTGCATGAGTTTTCCGGTGAACTGGGACCCGTTGTCGGTCAAGATGTTGTCCGGGAATCCGACTCGTGTGAATATAGTGACGAGCGCGTCGGCGACTCGGGCGGCGTCGATCTTCGGCAGTGGAACGGCCTCACACCACATCGAGCAAGCGTCGACGAGGGTAAGCAGATACTGGTTCCGCTTCTCGGTCCGCGGAAGGGGTCCTACTATGTCGACTGCCACTCGTTGGAAGGGCGTTCCGACGACGACGGTGGGGCTGATAGTGACCGGTACGGTGTGATGGCGGGGCGAGTATCGTTGGCACTGGGGACAGGACTTGACGTAGCGCTTCACGTCTTCTGTCATCCCGGGCCAGTGGTACTGAGCGCTGATGCGTAGGGTGGTTGCTCCTATGCCCATATGTCCACTTAGGGGCATGCTATGGCCAAGTTCCAGGACTTGGGGGCGAAGGGTCGCAGGTACGACGATTTGAGAATGGTCGTCCTTCTGACGGAAGAGGAGTCCGTCCTCGACGAAAAAGTCCCCGGACTTGGGCGGAGTGCGTGCGGCGGGAAGCTTTCCGTAGCACTTGCGGAGGGTGACGTCGTCTTCTTGGGCCTTCCGGATCTGTTCCGGCATCTGATTGGGTATCGGGGGTGGTGTCGCGGCTGTTTTCGCCTGGGCGCGCGTCTGGACGGCGGCCATCGACTCCACAGGCTGGGGCGGCATACCCAAGAACACGTAGCGGCATCCTAAAATCAGGTCATACAGGGGCTGGTCCATCACGGCAGCTTGAATGGTGCCCGTGACGTATCGGCTGGTGACTCTGATCCGGGCTATAGGGAGCGTGGTGCTGGGTTGGGACGCGTCGGCCAACTTCAGGGTGATCGTTTCGCCGGTCAGGTCCTGTTCCCTGATGAGCGAGCGGCGGACGACGGCGTCAAAGGTGAGTCCAGTGTCGTATAGACAGTGGGCTGGGCGATCGTTGACAGTCACTTGCTCGGTGACGGCCGGTCGATCGGTGAGAGTGGCGACGGGGGTTACCGGGTTCCCGTCGGGGGTAACTTGGCGTAAGGCCAATACCGTACCTTGTTTGCGACGCTGGTCGCTGATGCGGCGAAAACACTTCTCGCGGGTGTGTCCTCGGCGCTGGCAGTAGCCGCAGTAGAGCTCTGTGCTCCGCTTCCCTGGCTCTGCTCCGGGGTTTGGGCGTCCTTTAGGCGGGGGTGGACGGTGATTCGCTGGCGGGACGGGCCGGCGAGGCTGGTGGCGGGTATCTGGTGACGAGGGTGCGGGGGGATCCCGGCGAGGCTGTCTGTCGTCGGGGTGGGCGGTGAGGTAGCGGTCCGCGACGATGATAAGGTCCTCTAGTCGGGCGGCTCCCTGTTCGGCGGCGAAAGTCCGAAGTTCCGCTGGCATTGTCCCTCGGAGTTGCTCGGCTAGCATCAACTCGAGCAGTCCGTCGTACGTTTTTGGTTCGTCCGTTTGCTCTATCCATTTGTCCCGTAGAGTAGCTAGCCGGTCGGCAAATTGCGTAAACTTCTCCCTTTCTCTCTCCGGGAGTTCCGGAAATTCTTGCGGTAGTGCTCACCTGAGAGCTCAAATCCATGCAGCAGAGCTTTCTTGAGGGCGGGGTAGTCGCCCTCCTCGGAGGTCGGCGTCTTGGCCAGGATTTCATAGGCCTTCCCCTTAAGGCCATGACTGAGCTTGCGATACCAGTACTGGGGGTCAAGGCTGTTTTCTCCCGCGACTCGTTCGAATCGGGCGAGATATACTTCGATCGATTCGTCTCGTTCGACGAACGGGTCCAGGGGAAAGTTCATCCCCGGAATCGGCGGGGGGATTGCGGATATTCCGGCGCTGGCGGCGAAGCTGGGGGCGATGAGCGAGAAGTCTTCGCTCGCGGGCGATGCGATACCTAGATCGCGGCGGTCGCGCTCAAGCTGGAGGAGTGCTTGGCGCCGTTCCAGTTCTTTGTCCTTCCTCTTCTCCTCAAGTGCCGCGACCCCCTCGTCCTCCTCCTTCCTCCGTGCGGCGGCCCTCTCCTCCTCTGCTATCCTCTCCTTCGCCTCCTCTCTTCTCCGCTCGGCGGCTCTCTCCTCCTGGGCTACCCTCTCTTTCTCCTCTTCTCTCCTCCGTTCGGCGGCTCTCTCCTCCTCCGCTATCTTCCGGGCGGCAGCTTTCTCTTCCTCTGCAATCTTCCGGGCGGCGGCCCGTTCTTCCGCGGCGATGCGCTCCTTCTCCTCCTCTTTCTTCCGGGCGGCGGCCCGTTCTTCCGCGGCGAGGCGCTCCTTCTCCTCCTCTTTCTTCGCCTCTCGCTCCTTAGCCCTCTCTTCCCTCTTCAACTTTTCCTCGGCCACGTCCGCATCTACGTTAGCCAGGACGTAGTCCTTGAGTTCGGTGCCGGCGAGCCCTAAGCTCTCGCCAATACTCTTGTATTTGAGCGCAAGCTCTCCCCGGTCGGCCATGGTAAGGGAGGTGACTTACCCTGAAAAGTCCTAACCGGAATGAGGGGCGCACACAAGGGGGTACACTGACGGAAAACAAGGGGGTGGGCTGAATGAGCTACGATGAAACTGCACAGGGGCGCATACAACACAACACAACCACAAAGACAAAATGCAATCAATCAAAATTCAAAAAATGAATGCAAGAAAAACCTTTTCGAGACACCACCATTCGGGAAAGCCAGTAAGGGACCTATGGGGCTATGCTATACACTACTAGGCTTAGAGGGCTGGGTCCTATCTATACTGGGCTGGGATGGAATTTAAGCTAAGTCCTGAGTCTCGTCAAGTTGGGATGGGAACCTAAGTCTTTAGTCTCGTCGGGGTCGCCAAAGTTAATGTCACAAAGAGAGGGGTTGGGGGATGGGGGTAAGCTCTTAATCTCTCGCGCTGTATTACCTCCTTTGTTAGGCTAATGATGCGATGACATTCAAGAGAATTAAGGCTAGGAGAGACTAAACAAATGAGAGACAGTCAGGGGATAGACGAGAAAGATGGTAGACTACACTAGTTGAGAAATTCAAATACAAAGGCCAGTCTGGATAAGTGCAATTTCTAACGATTTAGTTTTATTAATTCAAAGTGGGTAGTCTAGGTCAAATAATTCTAAAGTGAGTCACTGGTGGGTAGCGTCTATATCAGTAGGGAGTAGCTCGGAGATATTCTGGGTGATCGATTTCTGGGGTACTAGTGCTACTGTGGACTGATATCATCACAGGGCAGGAGTGTATCTGTATGGTTCAGAGCCTCACAGATAATCTGGCGAGTGGTGATGCTCGTAGGGTCAGTAACTTAGCTGGTTTAGTGAAGGGCGGCGGTTGATCCAAGATAGTCTGGGTGGTCACTTGACCAGGCTTTAGCGTGGGTTCAGAAGCAATGCGGGTTAGTCGGTCACGCTATGACGCAATGACCACGAGTGATGCTTGTGGGAGGTACAGGCGTAGAATTCAGCTTTCGTTGCTAGCTGTCTAGGAGATGATGAAGTTCAGAGTAACGCTTCTCGTTGACTCCCTGGGTTGTCAGGGGCCTGCAGCGGGTCAGCGACTGGAGATGATACAGGGCCGGGGTAATTCGCCCGGTACAGGAGCCGTCTGTAACGCAATACAGACTCTGTATCAGCGGGGGATAGGTATATTCTGGATTCAGGACCTGTGGCGCAATTGCCCATTTCAGATTTCAAATTGGTTGACCGGTCAAGGTTGAGCCGGTGCATTCCAACAGTCCAACAATGCAACTAGGTTTACAGGGCCATAGTGGAGTTTATTGGCAGCCGCTAATATGATACCTTCGGCGCATTAAGATGGGGTAGTGGCAACAGGGGCGAATATTTATACATTGGGACCATGGAGGAAAGCAAATGGAATAGGTACAGGGTAAAGGGGTTGTAGGCAAGGGCTGTACTGGGGACTTTAATCTATGTGGAGGGCCAGCATGGCATGGGATATTTACACATGGGGCTAACATGGAGCATACAAGTATAAATTCAAACATGTCATGGGTCGTATACAAGGTAGAAAATATGTGCAAGGAATAAATACAAGTCACAGCAACACATCAAGGCAAAACTATAAACATGAACATACATATCGACAGGACGTATGAACAGGTTGGGCGAACGACGGGTGATGGGTCTGCTACATGACAAAGAGTAAGTTCCCTCTCTTACCTTGACTGAGACGGGTGGAAGCACACGAGTACTGCCGTAGCTCAGAGGTCGCCCGGTGATGGAGACGTGTCTTCGGACAAGTTGTGGCTTCAAGGCTGGAGGTTTTTCGACTGACCCCGAGTCTAGCTGTGTTTCAGGCTTTAACAGGGGTTCCCCGAGGGGCGGGGCTTAAGCGAGTTGGCGAGCGAGCCTGTTAGGGATGACTGGTTGTGTGGAGATAGTCGCTGGCTGTGTGTGTGATGACTGTTGGCAGCCTAGCTCAGAGGTTCGATTGTACGCCTCGTCACACAAACTGCAACAGCGATAAAAGAAAAAGGCAATATCATCACCATCACCAGAAACAACATTGCTACCACAACCACAACCACCACAACCACCACCAACAACACCTACAACAACAACAACAACAATAACAAGACCAACATTGCTATCACCCCCCGCCCACCCCAATGCAACAACCGCTATATCACTACCCACAAAAACCATAACACCCACCTCGCCTCTCATCACCGCTGCCACGATCATCAGCACCATCACCGCCGACACAAACAACCACAACAACAACCACAACAACAACGACAACAACAGCAGCAACATCAATAACAATAGCAACGCTTTCACCACCACCAACACAAGTCAATTTACTGTCTAAACTACAGAAACAGAAATTGTCAAATAAATGGAATTTTAGCGCTTTTTCAGCTCAAGGAATGCTCAAGGCGATATAGAATACAGGATCTAACTCAAGCCACACACCCGAGGCACTCACTTGCAGCTTTTGAGCGCATTGTTTGACTTCCCGACAACTTTACTGAGCCCATTCTTGGGCGACCGTACTCTGAGCCATTCCTAGTGTATTTCTAATACTAATACTGCAAGAGTAAAATAAATTATTCATCGGCGTCACAGATGGTCTGCGACATTGTCGCTTTTTTGCACTTTTGCGCGATTAGTGTGACATGAGTACCAGCAATAGTATTTAGTGACTATTAGTATTAATATTAGTAGTAATAATAATCGTGTGAGTTTAGAGTCTAACATGTTGCATATGAAAGGTGTCCCTAGCATGTACATGTAGTGTGTTTAGTATTGTCGGTACTTTCTGCAATCTGTTTGCGAATTTTCAATTGTGGTAGTAGTAGTTGGAGCAGGAGTAGGGGGGGCTATTGGTGTAGACCTCGCGGCGAATTCCACTCCTCTTCTTTCAGCGCTTGTGGTGGATGGGTCACTTCATTTTAACCAAGCATGGCTTGCATTCATCATAGTCCTTAAACTTATCTATACATTTTGGGTCGCTGTCCAGAAGGTTCTTGAGTGAGTTGACATTCTCAGCGAATTTAATTCTAACTGGGAGAGCTTTCCAGTTCAATTCCCAACTATTTGCTTATGAGAGCTTTCGAATATTTGTTCGGCTATAGTTTACCATCAACCTACCCTGCTGGTTTATAGTCTGGCTGTTGTTAGTCTGAAATAAATCTTCAAAATTCCTTGAAAATGTGTAAACATCTGTATTAGATCTCTTCTGGTGGTAATTCCAAATGTTCCATAACTTTCGCTTTACAAACTGTTTGCTCATTCCGGCAGCATTTTTGTTGCTCTTCGCTGAACGGAATGATAATGGACATTTTAAGGACTGGACTCACTCACGTATGAACAAAAGAGGCGAACAGTGTCTTCTACTTTGATAGATGTTAGGTGTCCGCAAAATACTGTTTCTGCAGTTCAGTTCCATTGTCTGCTGTTGAATATCCAGTGCTACCTTTCCGGGGAGTTATTAAATGCATGCAGTATGATCATGGACATTTTGCGTGACTGGACTACACGGATGACCGATTAGGCGAGGATCAACGGCAAACAGTCTCTTCAACATCAGCTAGAGTCAGGTATCCGCAGAATACTGTTTCTGCAGGTCCGTTGTCTGCTGTAAAAATAAATGTCCAGTGCCACATTCCGAAGTAGGTTGCAGATTGTGTAACGTGTATGCCAATTAATGATACGTGTTCTTTGTAGGACGCTCTTCTGAGAATCGATAACGATTTGTAATGGACTTGTAGTGGTTTTGCAGTACAAGCAATAATCTGTTGTAGTGGCAATAAGAACTCGTCGAAGAACAAGTAGCAGCAACAAGAGAAGAAGAAGCAGAGCAGAAGAAGAAAAAGAGCAGAAAAAGAAGGAGGAGGAGGAAGAGAAGGAGGAGAAAAAGAAGAAGAAGAAGAGGAGGAGACTTAAAGAAGAGGAAGAAGAGGAGGAGACTTAAAGAAGAGGAAGAAGAGGAGGAGACTTAAAGAAGAGGAATAAAGAAAACAAAATGGAGGCGATGTTGGAAGAAGCTACAAAACATGGGGAGGACACAGCGCTGGAGCTGAAAAAGAAACTACGTTACTCCATCACTGGCGAGGAGGAGGAGGAGGCTGAAGAGGGGCTCCGTCCTGCCTGTGAACAGCTTAAGGTGAGTTGCGTTCACGCTATCTGTCGTGAGTTCATGCGGCCCGGGTGTAAGACTGTCGTACGTTACTATCGCGAATAATGGTCGCCTAAGCTGTACTGCTGCTCACATTCGGGGTCGAACTGACCGGATTATCTCCCCGTTTAGTTGATTCTGTCTATTCCATTACCTCTTTGTCCCACCCGACTTTCGCTGTCCTATCGTTTTCGTGTCCCTATATTCTCCTTATGCGCAATGAACATGCTTCGGGGTAGATACCTGCGCGTTAGAAGGGGACATCCTCCTCCTCTTCATCATTATCATCACCATATCATCATATCATCATCAACAACAGCATCATCATCATCATTATCATAATTAAAAGTCGCTCAATCTTATTAAAGTGTGAAAAGGAGACCAACTGTATTGGGGTTTAAGTGTCACACAATAGATCCCAGCCTTTTAAATAAGGTCTGGGACAAAGCAACTTTAGAAATGTCAAGTTGAAGATTTTCTGCCGCAGCACACCAGTGACGTTCACTGTGCCACTCTCTTACCAGTGTGCCCTACGGTTTTGAAAATATCTCTCAATTCTATTTGTTAGCCATCCTGACCACACAGCTGTTTCTACTCTGGGAGCGTCTTCAGTGGTCGCGGGGTTGGCGAGACACAGAAAACTTGGCTCATGTGCCGCCATCACAAAGCGGTCTCTAGAGCCTCTATAACAGTCGAGACAGTTTGCCTGCCAACATTTTCTTCTAGTGTACTGTTGCTATCAAGGAGGTTAGTTAGAACTTCTCTAACCTCCTTGGTTGCTATACAAGGCAGAGGATGTGTCACGCTACGCAGTTTGCAGTCGCGCGCCTATGTATATAGTTTAATCATCAGCCTGTACATAGAGGTTAAAAGTTACGGTAGTCAAGGGGAGAGAATCAGAATAAATTAATTTAGTTTATAATTAATAAAAGTAGCGAATGTATTGCGCCCGTGCAGAACGTACTATGTTAGAAAAACAGCATAGTTGGCTATTTTGTTATTGAGAAGATTAATTGCTGCCATGCGATATTCTATGTGTGAAATGCGTGCTCTAATCGCGAACGGTGCAGGGAATGAATTATGATGAAAAGAAGTATATTCTGGAAGATTCTTAGCTGATCGTATAAAACCCCTTGCACTGTATATTTTGATAGGAGCAGCAACAGTTGCATATCGCTTTTGTAGCCAGAATCAACGGATCCTAGTTGGGTCAAGGTGCCAGTTAGTGACTTTGTCTGTGGGTCGTACAGATCAGACCGTCAACGAAAAAGAGCCTATTAACGGAAGAGGAGGATTGTTTTGGGAACACTTTGGAAGTGTTTGTTTAACTAAAACTTTTCTAAGCTGTTTAGAATACCTACTGTGTATTCTCGGTGAAATCTGAGTTATCTACGTATAACGTCGGGTGACCTGTGACTCCGTCTAGGACTTCTTATGCCTGTGTAATCACCTTGCCTAACCATCTGTGCCTGTGTGTTTGTCCCGTCGTTCGTGTGTCTTTGTCTACAGGCCGGAGAATCCACTGGTAGCCGTAAGTTTTTTACCTCAACTTCTCAGTTGGCCATAGCGTTCGGGGGTTTGGGTTATGCATGCAGTGTGAATGAATAATTATGTTTTCTTAATTCTATTGTTTCATATTGTTTGCTGCATAAATACCTAGAGAGAGAGAAAGTTTTCTAAAATGTATTATAAATTAAATAATTATAAATTGATATAAAAGAATTCGCTGTTATGTAGCGAAGAGATGACAGAAAGGTGGTGTTTGTGAATGTATATGCGCGATGACAGGGAGGATGAGTAAGGATGTGGAAAGGGAGACAACCATTCCGATAGCGGGGTGCTTGTGCAGTATCTTGTAATATAATTATTAATGGTTGCGTATTCTTGTATGTATTGTTGTAGATGTACCAACAAATACAACACCAAAACCCTAGAGCAGACCATTGATGGTGTGCTGAAACCTTGCTGGTGTGAAGCTTGTGTGCCTCGGCCTATTACGCCGTGTTTTCCGTGTGTCAACCTCGGTTGCGAAGGTTCTGGTATTCGCCCAGGGAACTTTATTTCGTTTATAAAGCACACGCACACACACTCCACCACACACAACAAATAACTATAACCAATGATAATCTGTTGTGAGGAACGATAATTGTTTTACATGTGATAAATTATAAATTACAGCACATTGAGATATATTTAATTTGAATTGATTGATAAACGTTGTTGAGTAATATTATCTACTAGATTAAGTAACCCTGTGATTGTATAGTTTTGTCTGGGGGAATTATTTCGCCAGATATTAGTTAATTAGTAATTTAGATTAATTTCTTATAAATTCTATTTTGCTTAAAAGATAAATTTTCTTATTCATTTTATATAATATAAAAGACTTGTTGTATCTATTTGTCTGAAATTTAAGTGGAACAAAGTTGAATATTTATTAAAGATTTAAAGCAGTTGCTTACTGTATATTTACCTTGTTGGCAGTAAGCTGTTCCAGACATAATTATTATAAATCTCTTGTACATTTTGTAGTTAGTCATTTTCCAGTTTGATTTAATTATCATTATTATTTTGAGCGAGTTGTTTATGTATTAGTTTGGGGTTTTATTAGTGGGATTGAGGGTTGGTTGGTTGGGAAGTGGGATAAAGGGAGTTAATTTTTAGTGCGAATGAGTGTGAAATAAAGAAATTGTCTTGTTACTTCTGGTTTTGTCTTTTAGAGTTTATTTAGGTGTTGGGTTTTTTTTCTCGTGTGAAAGAACACACATGTCGAACCACTGTTGAGGCAGTTGGGACGTGACATTTTGGTGGCAGCGGTGGGATAGATCTAGGATAGGTTAGGGGGGAATAGTTGGGTAGATTTATTGTTATTTGTTTAGATAACCAGAAGTCAGTGTTTGTTTCTTTGTCGTCTTGTGTGTCGGATGAGTGACTAGTGGGTGGTTGGTCGGGAGTGAGGTTGCGCTGCGCAAAAGGGTTCACACCCCGAGCGTGTGTGCACAAACGGGGGGTTGAGGTAAACAACTTTGTCGTCGAGGCCTAGACGATAAGGGACTTCTCCGGCTCCTGTCACTGTTTACTTGTCATTTGTTCGACTGTTTGTATATGTGTTAATCGTTATTTGTTTCATTTGTTATTAACCCATTTCTTTTCCCATTTTCATTCTTAGTCCGCGACTGTATGCTGACGAGAGCTGCGACTCGGAGAGCAGCTGAGCAAGCGCGAGCGATGGACCAGTACACCGGGACCGACGCAGCCGCTTCGCGTCCGGGACCGTCTGACGGGAAACCCGCAGTGAGTACGCCTTCCGCTCATAGATCTCGTATGGCAGCCAATCTTACTCCTACCTCAGTTAAGACCGTAGCAGGGAAAAGTAGTGACGGTATGGATGTATATGTTAAATACAGAGAGCTGGGCACTAGCATGGGGCTGAAGGACGCAGTTCTAGCCAGTTTTGTGATAGACGGGGTGGCTAGGGAGCAAGAGGCCGCTAGATTAGCAGAGGAATCTGCTAGGTTGGCAAAGGAGACGGCTAGGCTCGAGAGGAAGATGGAACTGGAGCGTAAAGAAAGAGCAGAGGAGTTGGCCCGAGCAGAGAAGAGAAGAGCAGAAGAGTTAGCCCTGATGGAAAGGAGGCTAGAGCAAGAACGCAAAGATAAGGCTAGAGAACTGAAGCTCTTAGAGAAGAAGATAGAATCTGAACGGGGTAATGTCGAGTTGCGACTGCAAGAAGAGCGCGCAGCTAGAGAGCAGGCTCGGGAGGATGACAGAGAAAGGCTTAGGCAACAGTTAGAACAAGAGAAGGAACTAGAAGCCCAACGTAGGAGGGATAGAATTCAGGCTGATAGCTATAAGATCAAGGTCCAACCATTTGATGGTAAAGAGGATATTGAGAGCTATCTTCAGCACTTTGAGCAAATAGCCAGAACGCAGAAATGGAAGGAAGAGACGTGGTCGGCTAGGTTGTCACCGTTGTTGTCAGGGGAGGCAAGAGAGACTTATCTGAAGTTAACTCCAGAGCAGATAGTCGATTTCGAAGTGGTCAGGGGGGCTCTTCTGAAGCGATTTAGGAGAGATGCCGACTACTACCGCAAGCAGTTCAGGGGGAGTAGGAAAGAAGGCACAGAGACTTTTCCGCAGTACTTGAGTAGAGTACAAGTCTTAGTGAAGAGATGGTTTTCTTTGGCTAAGAAGGATATAGATGATGCGGGCGTAGTGCTTGATGTCTTTCTGACTGAACAGTTGTTGTCCGTGATGAACCCTGAGTTAGAGCTGTTTGTGAGGGAGAGGCAGCCTGAGAACGGAGAGCAAGCAGCTGAGATTGCCCAGTTACATGTAGATGCGAAACGGACAGTGAGTAACAGGCCAGTGTTCGGTAGCGTGCCATACAAGGGGGGTAACCGTGCTGTCAGTCAACCTGTAGGGGCAGCGAGGAGTGGTCCTAGTGGCAACAAGGGTGAAGAGGATAAGAGGAGGGAACCTAGTGGGGAGAAACGTCCTGTGAAGTGTTTCAGGTGCGGGAAGCTAGGTCACGTAGCGAGGGAGTGCCGTAGTCCGAAACAGTTGCTACGTATCACTGTCAGTCCGGATTCAGGCCCGATTCACTCGGAAATGACTAAGGCTAGCTTTAGTACCATTCAGCCGTACAACCCGTGGAGCATGGGAACAGTCAGGGGTCAGCCTGTGAAGATTCTGAGAGATACTGGTGCCGAGGTGGGGGCAGTAGCAGCCAAGTGGGTGCGTCCTGAGGATATGACTGGTAGAGAGATCGAGGTCATGTTCGCTGATCAGGTCAAGTCAGGGAAGTATCCTACAGCGTACGTAGAAGTAGACTCAGCTTTTGTGAAGGGTACAGTAGAATTGATCGTCATCGAGCAAGTTGTACCTGATGTCATTCTTGGCAACTGGGTTACCTTCAAGGGAGGCTATCGAAGTCCCGTAGCTGTAGATGGGTTAGAGTGTGCGATAGCCGCCGTTCAGACCAGGGCACAGGCCAAAGCAGAAGGGAAACAGGAAAAAGCACTGCCGATTCCGAAGCCGTTCCAACTCAATGTGACGCCCGATCAGTTGGCCAAGTTGCAGGAAGAAGATCCTACTTTAGCTAGAGCTAGAGAGTGCGAGAAGCAAGGGACGAAACTCAAGTCAGGCAAAGCGATGGTTAGCTTCTGCAAAAAGAAGGGTATTTTGTATAGAGTACACCACCAGGGAGAGGAGGAGCTAACGCAGCTAGTCGTGCCTAGCAAGCTCAGAGGAGAGGTGATGCGCCTGGCGCACGACCCTCCGATGGCCGGACATTTGGGTGGAAAGAGGACACGTGAGAGGATATGGGGGGTGTTCTATTGGCCAGGAATGTGCGGGGATGTTAGGCGTTTCTGCGAATCATGTCCCGAATGCCAGAAAACAGTTCCCAGGGGTAGGGTAGCAAAAGTTCCGCTGCAGAAACTACCTCTAGTCGACGAACCGTTTCAGAGAGTTGCAGTCGATATTGTGGGGCCTATAAAACCTTTGCTTCATTCGAAGGTAGAAACCATCAGGGTAGAGATTGGGACTATGTTGATCATGGGAGCGATCGAGCGGGCAGTTTCACCGATCGTTCTGGCGAGGAAGAAAGACGAAGCAGTCAGATTTCGGTTTGATGGTAGGAAGCATTTCAAGAAAAGACAATGTACCAGCTGATTTCTTGAGCAGAACTGAGTAGCGTGGATGTTAAGAACTAAAACTGTTAGTTTTCGTCTTGGTGGGGTGCTGTGTCACGCTACGCAGTTTGCAGTCGCGCGCCTATGTATATAGTTTAATCATCAGCCTGTACATAGAGGTTAAAAGTTACGGTAGTCAAGGGGAGAGAATCAGAATAAATTAATTTAGTTTATAATTAATAAAAGTAGCGAATGTATTGCGCCCGTGCAGAACGTACTATGTTAGAAAAACAGCATAGTTGGCTATTTTGTTATTGAGAAGATTAATTGCTGCCATGCGATATTCTATGTGTGAAATGCGTGCTCTAATCGCGAACGGTGCAGGGAATGAATTATGATGAAAAGAAGTATATTCTGGAAGATTCTTAGCTGATCGTATAAAACCCCTTGCACTGTATATTTTGATAGGAGCAGCAACAGTTGCATATCGCTTTTGTAGCCAGAATCAACGGATCCTAGTTGGGTCAAGGTGCCAGTTAGTGACTTTGTCTGTGGGTCGTACAGATCAGACCGTCAACGAAAAAGAGCCTATTAACGGAAGAGGAGGATTGTTTTGGGAACACTTTGGAAGTGTTTGTTTAACTAAAACTTTTCTAAGCTGTTTAGAATACCTACTGTGTATTCTCGGTGAAATCTGAGTTATCTACGTATAACGTCGGGTGACCTGTGACTCCGTCTAGGACTTCTTATGCCTGTGTAATCACCTTGCCTAACCATCTGTGCCTGTGTGTTTGTCCCGTCGTTCGTGTGTCTTTGTCTACAGGCCGGAGAATCCACTGGTAGCCGTAAGTTTTTTACCTCAACTTCTCAGTTGGCCATAGCGTTCGGGGGTTTGGGTTATGCATGCAGTGTGAATGAATAATTATGTTTTCTTAATTCTATTGTTTCATATTGTTTGCTGCATAAATACCTAGAGAGAGAGAAAGTTTTCTAAAATGTATTATAAATTAAATAATTATAAATTGATATAAAAGAATTCGCTGTTATGTAGCGAAGAGATGACAGAAAGGTGGTGTTTGTGAATGTATATGCGCGATGACAGGGAGGATGAGTAAGGATGTGGAAAGGGAGACAACCATTCCGATAGCGGGGTGCTTGTGCAGTATCTTGTAATATAATTATTAATGGTTGCGTATTCTTGTATGTATTGTTGTAGATGTACCAACAAATACAACACCAAAACCCTAGAGCAGACCATTGATGGTGTGCTGAAACCTTGCTGGTGTGAAGCTTGTGTGCCTCGGCCTATTACGCCGTGTTTTCCGTGTGTCAACCTCGGTTGCGAAGGTTCTGGTATTCGCCCAGGGAACTTTATTTCGTTTATAAAGCACACGCACACACACTCCACCACACACAACAAATAACTATAACCAATGATAATCTGTTGTGAGGAACGATAATTGTTTTACATGTGATAAATTATAAATTACAGCACATTGAGATATATTTAATTTGAATTGATTGATAAACGTTGTTGAGTAATATTATCTACTAGATTAAGTAACCCTGTGATTGTATAGTTTTGTCTGGGGGAATTATTTCGCCAGATATTAGTTAATTAGTAATTTAGATTAATTTCTTATAAATTCTATTTTGCTTAAAAGATAAATTTTCTTATTCATTTTATATAATATAAAAGACTTGTTGTATCTATTTGTCTGAAATTTAAGTGGAACAAAGTTGAATATTTATTAAAGATTTAAAGCAGTTGCTTACTGTATATTTACCTTGTTGGCAGTAAGCTGTTCCAGACATAATTATTATAAATCTCTTGTACATTTTGTAGTTAGTCATTTTCCAGTTTGATTTAATTATCATTATTATTTTGAGCGAGTTGTTTATGTATTAGTTTGGGGTTTTATTAGTGGGATTGAGGGTTGGTTGGTTGGGAAGTGGGATAAAGGGAGTTAATTTTTAGTGCGAATGAGTGTGAAATAAAGAAATTGTCTTGTTACTTCTGGTTTTGTCTTTTAGAGTTTATTTAGGTGTTGGGTTTTTTTTCTCGTGTGAAAGAACACACATGTCGAACCACTGTTGAGGCAGTTGGGACGTGACAGGATGAAAAAGTAACCAAGTTAGAACTGGAAGCAGATTAGTAGTGGCGACTTGATGACAACGAACGTCCATTCATTTGGATCATGGAAATCGCCCCTTGCCTATGCTTAATAGGCATTATCCCTAAATAAACCGAAAGTAGGTTGCTTCCCCTGAAATGCGGTTACACAATACATGTTGACAGCATAAACCGAAAGTAGGTAAAGTAGGTCAATGAGAGTTGCTTCCCCTGAAAAGCGGTCAATATACATGTTGACAGCTATTTAGGAAGTACTCCTATTGCATAGGGTAGATTCTGCTTTAGTGCCGCTTGTGTTTACCTCCCTTGAAATTAAAAAAATATATTACGGCGTAATTTCCGCGGCGATATAAAATACCTTTCACTCAAATATTTATTTCATTGCCGCAAGGGGCGAACTTAATTGACTTAGGTACGAGACTATTGAAAGGAACGAGAGTTTTCTCCCGGTACTCTGGTTTCCTCCATTCCTTCAATAATGGTATATCCTATCATATCATATCCTATCCTATCCTGTCCTATCCCGTAACTCGAAAGTCGTTGGGGCACCACAGATGATCGTTTAACCAGCGTACTCCATTTGTCTGTTCTCAGCAACCCTCATGGCTTCGCTCAGTGTCTAGCCAGTCCATTCTCGAATGTTGTCCTCCCACCTCTTTTTCTGTCTCCCTCTTCTTCTGCCTCCTTGCACCGTGCCTTGCAGGATGGTCTTTGGAAGGCCTAATGCTCTGGTGACGTGGTCAATCTAAAAAAAAGAGAAGAAATTTCTGTTTTATTTTCGTCTTCTAATAGCGATCTCTCTGCCTTTACACCACATGTTTGAGTGATTAGATGTGTTTGCTGTATGTGTGAGAGAGTGGGTCGAACATGTGAGTGTGAATGGTGGTACAGATCACCGCGCCTTGAGCCTGATTGGTGATTTGGAAAAAAAACCGCGTATTTAGCATCTATTATTATTATTATTATTATTATTATTATTATTATTATTATTATTATTATTATTATTATTATTATTATTATTATTATTATTATTATTACATTCCCACAGCTGCATTAAGTTTGAGCGTTTGATAGGATTATTTTTTCCCCGTCCAAATCTCGCTCGTTATCACGGTGTTTTAATTTCCCGCGGCGATATATCACACCT
This sequence comes from Oncomelania hupensis, assembly GCA_036898135.1. NCBI lineage: Eukaryota > Metazoa > Mollusca > Gastropoda > Littorinimorpha > Pomatiopsidae > Oncomelania > Oncomelania hupensis. Next base: position 6,280,627 of record CM072513.1, on the reverse strand, counting down.
GTTGTCAAAATACCCGTATCAGCTTGATAGCGCTTTTTCCAGCATTAAGATGTAAGTCAAGGCGCTTGTTACGATCTTGGACTGCGTCTGTAAGTTACAGGGTCAAACCGAAGGGTCAAAGGGAGAAGGAGAGAGAGCCGATTTGCGAGCCGGGTGCATCATTAGGATGCCCTGGGGCTTTAGGACAACTAGCTCCTTCTGAAGCTCAACATCTAGCGGCTGCCAATTTCATTTCAGTCAGGTGCTATATTTTATTTCATTTAGGTGCTCTCTCTACTTGTTTGTTTTTTCTCTTTTACTTCCAATGCCTTCAGTGAAGAACCCAGAGCATAGTCCTACAAAACATCCCTTACTATGTCAGTAAGTGTTGTCGAGTATGACAGATGGACATTAAACGAAGAAGGAAAGAAACGGAGGAGAGAGAGAGAGAGAGAGAGAGAGAGAGAGAGAGAGAGAGAGAGAGAGAGAGAGAGAGAGAGAGGGGATGGAGAGAGAGAGAGAGAGGGAGAGAGAGAGAGAGAGGGGGGGAGGGAGAGAGGGAGAGGGAGAGAGAGAGAGAGAGAGAGAGAGAGAGAGAGAGAGAAGACGAGGAAGACGAATTCAGGCTTAAATAAGAGAAATGAAGAAGGAGGCATTGAAGAAGAATAGCAAGTAAAACAGTTCCTTCAAAAAGTCGTCATGTGAAAAGCGGTTTGAATGAAAGTAGGTACAATCCGGCCTTCTGAGAAAACTCCTTCACTAGGCCGCAATTCAATTCAATTCAATTCAATTCAATTTTTCAGTAGGCTGCGATGTTGACAGGTAACAAGGTTTACAAAAAAAGAAGAAGAAGAAGAAGAAGAAGAAGAAGAAGGAGAAGAAAAGTAAGAATTCATACTACTACTACTACTACTACTACTACTACTACTACTACTACTACTACTACTACTACTACTACTACTATTACTACTACTACTACTACTACTACTACTACTACTGATAATGCAGGAGGATATCACGCACTTTTTCTTTACTCGAACTCAATGCGGGGCCATCTGAAGAGATCGCAATTAGAGAACTCGGAATAGAAATACCTTTTAATTTTTGAAATTGTAGATTGACTGCGACCAGTACCATTAATGAAGAAAGAAGGAAACCGGAGTACCCGGAGAAAACCCTCGGTGACCTAAAAAGTCTGGTACCTAAGTCACGCAAGACGCGGGAGTTGGAACCCGCGACCTTAGGAAATCAGCTCACTATCCACTGAGCCACCAGGCCAACCGGGTGTTGAGGTCTATCGGAGGCGTTTGACAGCGCAAGCAGCGCGCTTGGTGTCGCAAGTTTGCGTCTTGGGTGTCTTGAGTGAGATTCGTGAGATTCTGATTTCAGATTGCACCTTGAACACATAGATAGGATAAAATACAAGATAAGATACGATAAGATACGATAAGATAAGATAAGATAAGATAAGATAAGATAAGATAAGATAAGATAAGACATTTATTATTTCTTTTAAGAAATTGATGTACAAACAGTCAACACAAATTCACATTACAATAACAATATTAATATAGCGGCTGTGTGATCTAGTAAATCAGAACAGTTCAATTCAAATGATTTATTAGGCTTTATGCCTCTCGTTTCAGACCCGGCAGCCGTTCTTTTCAGCTGATCACCAAGATAACATACATTTATAGGTCCAGAACATTTTGTATCTATAAGTACTGTTGCCCCTCCCATCCTGTTTAGGCTGTATTTATACCGACTGGGAGAAGATGTACAGCGACACTCAGTGTTCCCGAATACGCACAGTAGTGCGTCAATTACGCACAAAATATGAAAAATGACGCAGGAAAATTTGCATGTGTGCGTCATTTTTTTGGAATCGCTAAAGTCATAAATACGACCAACGAGTGACGAACTAATTCACGGCATAATCAGAATCAGAACCCAACTGAGACTGCCATTGCAGACGATTAAAGATTGTGTCGAGAGTTGTCGTCCTTAAAAATCGCATGCGCGCGCATTGTAAACTTCCTCCAAGCAATACATTCACTGAACAAAAGAAATCTTCGTTAATCCATTCTTTGATTCTATCATACACGATCATGTCACTTCTGACTTGGTTGACTGGGCCCAAAACCCGTTCATCCACCGATTTGGGGACTCTCAAAATTTGCACAAGGACTCTTAAAATTTTATACCTGGGAGTCCCAAGGACTCTCATTTTGTGTGTGTGGAGGGAACACTGGACACTATACAATAAGTGAATGTTATATTGATCATATGTCAGAGTGATTGGTCCCTAGTACAACAGACAGAATGAGAGACGGTCCAGCATCGTGTGTGCGTGGTGTGTGTGTGTGTGTGTGTGTGTGTGTGTATACGCGCACGGTATATGTCTGTGTCTTTCTGTCTGGTCTGTCTGTCTGTTCCATTCCCAAAGGACTTTATTTATACTTGATATCCGCGCTTCAGGCTTAAAGCGCCGGATAAGGTTGGCTATACTCAGCAGATACTAAGTTTGAATGATGATGATGATGATGATGATGATGATTGATGATAATGATGAAGACGACGACGACGAGGATGATGATGATGATGATGATGATGATGATGATGATGGTGGTGGTGGTGTTGATGTTGATGATGATCGTAATGACTGATTTTTACTCTAACATTACGTCTGAATGAGTTTGACCAAGGTTTTTTTTTTAAACAGCTGCAGTCTGAACGATGTCTATCGATCAGCGGCACTGTCAAAAGTAAGTGTGAAAAACATAAGTGTGTGTGGATGTGTATGCGTGCGTGCGAGTGTGCGTCTTACCATTCGATAAAGAAGACGTTAATAAAACAACCAGCCAACATCAAAATTAAGCTGTTTGTGTAACTCGTCGGGTGTTGTGGTGGTGGAATTTTCCAAAAGTCATTTCTGATACTGCTCAACAGTGTGGGATGTGCGACTACTGTTAGAGATAGGGAAACGAACGTCAACCGGATTATCTTAACACTAGCCTCCCCCCACCCTCTCTCTCTCTCTGCCTCCCTCCAGCTCCCTCCCCACTCTACTCCCCACTCACTGTTCATTATGACCTTACCAACTCTCTCTGTGGAAACATTGGTCTTTGTCCGTCGGTCTGTCTGCTGTCGCTCAGTCTCTCTGTCAGTGTGGTTCTCTGTCTATCTGTCTGTCTGTCTCTGTCTCTGTCTCTCTCTCTGTGTCTCTCTCTCTCTCTCTCTCTCTCTCTCTCTCTCTCTCTCTCTCTCTCTCTCTCTCTCTCTCCATGTCAATAACGAGTACTATTGTGTTGGTATATGTAATGGATCGCTTTCGATGTAATCGATTTTGAGTTATCTCAACCATTCTCTCTCTCTCTCTCTCTCTCTCTCTCTCTCTCTCTCTCTCTCTCTCTCTCTCTCTCTCTCTCTCTCTCTCTCTCTCACCAACTCCCTGTGTGGACATATCATATCGGTCATCTATTTGGGGAAGGGCGAGGCATCAGATGGGCTGCAAGGCAATGCGGGCAGTGTCACATGAATGAATGTTGACGTGACCATTACGGACACGGGTCAAGATAGTCCAGCCTGTGTAGTGGAGACTGACCCCGGGCAGCGATAGCTATACACTGATGCAGTCCTATAATAGTCATCCCCTGAGATCTTAACCACTGTATAACTGTATAGAACTACTTAATACTAATATGGATTTGCAGTAGAACTGTATAAAACTACTCAATATTAACATGGATTTGCAGTAGGACTGTATAGAACTACTTAATATTAACATGGATTTGTAGTAGAACTGTATTGAACTACTTAATACTAACATGGTTTTGTAGTAGAACTGTATAGTAAATGCCTTGCAACCGTGGAAGCAGCAGCCAAGAAGTGAGTTTTGGGACTGAGGTTAAGTTTAACGAAGGTATAGACTTAGCTCAGTTGTTACTGAGGCGATATTGATAACGGGGAAAAACAACCCACAACAACAATGCAATGCAATTTAAATGCAATAGAGTAAGAACGAACAGTGACAATAAAGTAGTAAAAGCAGAAGTCAAACACTAACACTAGATGTCACCACGAGGTGGCACAATCATCCTCAACGCCACTGCATCATATCTCAGATTGCAATATTGCACTGAGGTTATTAGTAAAACAGGACACACAGTACAAAGTTTCTAAGAAATCCGTTCATTAGTTTCAGAGAAAAGGGCAGAAAAGTGACAGCCAGTCACAAAACAATAGTTTCCCAGCTCACGCTTCGGGAACATAATACATAATCGCACCCCATCGCCAGCTGTCTCTTACATATAGTGTCTGGTCTGTTTGTGGTATGAGTATATTTGAGTGAATGTATTTTTTGCGTAATTGTTACATGTGTCATTGTCTAAAGCGTGCACATGCGTGCGTGAGTTGTGAGTGCGCGCTTAGAGTTATAATTATTATAAGATAAGCGCATTATAAATACAGTAATTATTATTATTTAATTAATTATTATAATATCATCTTTTCTCATTCCCGTGCAGTATAGCAAATGACCCATCTGATGAACGCAGTACAATACTTTATCTCCAACAGCTGGCAGCAAGCAAGACCTTTCTATTTGTTTCGTAAGGTCAATTATTAATTTACCTCAACCTTTTCCCAGCAGAATTTGTTAATCTTTATTCAATGTAAACTGAAAACAACCCCTATTCTGTGGGGTCGCCTGCTAGCACAGCTGATAAGGTGCTGCTTTCCTATGTCGAATGTCGCGGGTTCAGACCCCGCATATGGGAAGACCTTAAATAACAGACTTTTTTTTAAAAAAGGACAACGAGGGTTTTCTCCGGGTACTCCGGTTTTCTCTCTTCTTTCAATTATAGTATTGGATGCAGTATAACATTTCAAAACTAAAATTCGATTTCGATCAAAGTCAAATCAAGGCCTATAATTTTATTGCCAAGTTAGGATACAAGGAACATGTATCGGAATCGAGATCACACACACACAAACACACACACACACACACACACACACACACACACACACACACCCTCACACACACACACCCTCACACACACACGCACGCACGCGCGCGCTTCCTATACACTGGCTACGGAAATACAGTCCAAGTGTATATGAGAAAAAAAATGCTGTACACAGTTTTCAGAATTTATATCTTCTAATTGCGACTGTCTTGCTTTACTACGCTCAGTGATAAGAGGGACATTACTCCTAACTCAACCATACTTTGTACCTGCGCAGTAGGAGTGTCTGTAACATGTGAGCGTGTACGTGGGTTACAGATCACCGCGCTTTGAGTCTGATTTAGGAATAAGCCGCGTATAACATACATTATTATTATTATTATTATTATTATTATTATTATTATTATTATTATTATTATTATTATTATTATTATTATTATTATTATTATTATTATTATTATTATTATTATTATAAAGAAACGGAAACTCCGATGCTATGGCCACGTCACCAGATCATCAGGCCTTGCAAAGACTATTCTGCAAGGCACAGTGCAAGGAGGTAGAAGAAGAGGGAGACCGAAAAAGAGGTGGGAGGACAACATTCGAGAATGGACTGGTTTGACACTGAGCAAAGCCCTTAGGGCTGCTGAGGACAGAGAAAGATGGAGTATGCTTGTTAAACGATCATCTGTGGCGCCCCTACGACCTCCGGGTTACGGGACAGGATAGGATAGGATATTATTATTATTATTATTATTATTATTATTATTATTATTATTATTATTATTATTATTATTATTATTATTATTATTATTATTTTTGTTTTTGTTGTTGTTGCTACTACTACTACTACTACTA
>CM072513.1:6177320-6269820 GCA_036898135.1 Oncomelania hupensis | reverse complement strand
CACTCCCATGTACTTAAAACAGGCCCTTGCACTGCAAGAGCACTCCGATGTACCTAAAACAGTCCGAGGCACTGCAATAGCACTCCCATTTACCTAAAACAGTCCGAGGCACTGCAAGAGCACTCCCATGTACCTAAAACAGTCCCTTGCACTACAAAAACTCTCCCATGTACATAAAACAGTTCGATGCACTGCAAAAGCACTCCCATGTACTTGAAACAGTCCGATGCACTGCATGAGCACTCCCATGTACCTAAAACAGTCCGAGGTACTGCAAGTGCTCTCCCATGTAACTAAAACAGTCCCATGCACTACAAGAGCACTCCCATGTACCTAAAACTGTCCGATGCACTGCAAAAGCACTCCCATGTACTTAAATGAAGTGGGGCGCTAAGAAAAAGTGGGACGTTAGCTAAATGACCCATTTTGTGCATAACAAGACAAGTTTAGCACCCCATAACTCCATTAATACACGCCCACACATACACATACATGCACTCACGCACATACTTACCCACACACCCAGCATACGTACAGGAAAATCAAGACAACTTTGATTCCTTGATTGCGAGATTACATTTTTAAAACAAAAAGATGGGAAAGAAAGCGATTATAGAAGAATAATAATAAGATGATGAACTAGATGATGCCGAATACGACTACGACTATGATGGATGATAATGAGAATGATGATGAGGGTGATGATGACGATGATTGTGATGATGATGATGATGATGATGATGATGATGATGATGATGATAATGATTATGCTGCACTGCAGCCGCCGCCGCTGCTGCTGGTGGTGGTGGGAAAGATTTTCTTAATAATTGTTACACGTTTTTTTTATTTATTTAATTTTTTTTTAAATCGATGGTTGATTCAGCCCCGATGCTTAAATCTTGATAAGTGTAACTCAGATCCATTTACCCACGCAACCTGTACACTTGGCAACAAGGCAGGAGTCGACGTATACAGTTTTCCAACTTTATTCAGCAAACATCAACACCTGCATATAAGATCGCTTTCCGAAAATCACTTCAAAGATCAACATAAAAAAATCATCACAAATCTCTATCAATCACTCTCATACAAGTTAGTTAAAATAGATTAACGTCCCCGGACACATAAGCGTATTTGCCTTACTCTCATACAAGCAGACAGCGTTTTACTTCTATAGTCTCTCAGCAATCGAGGAAAAGTTCGAACATTCCAGCATGACGCAATATCACCCAATCAAAGTAAAACTCGTCACCAGCACTGTCTTACGTTATACAACCTTATTTAGGATAGAAAAATCGCCTAGCTAGTACTAGTTTTTTTAAATAGTTCCTTTTGGTGATCGCCGTTGAAATGTTTTGTTTGTTTGTTTTTAAATAGGTTAATCTTCCTTTTCCCTTCTGATTTCTTTTCTTCTAAAAGCGCCTTGAGCATGAGTTAATGGGCACGGCGCTATTCAAGTCCCCATCGTCAAGATGTTGTGTGTCACCTGGCTGTAATTCTTTTTTTGCAGTTTTTGTCCCACCGCCGTAGCTCAAGGGGTAGAGCGTTCGCCTGGCACACCGATGACCCAGGTTCGAATCCCGTGGTGGGTGAAATTCCATCGGCCATTGTTCATTATCCATTTTTTTTAGCAGCATGATTGCTCTGGTGGTTCAGTATTGATTAAGTCCCTACCCCTTGTTCCCTGGGATGGTTATTCCCGGTCTGCCATATCGCCAATGGTGGGTGTTGACGTTAAACCTCAGTGTTCATGCTGCAGTTCCTCCTAATCATGGATCGTAAGTTGGTTCAGAAGACGGCTACACGACAAGTAGACTTTAAGGGGAATGGTGTTATGCATCGCCTCTGTTTTTGAATGAAGTGTATCTTGCTTTAAAAGCGAGTTCTACGATAGTCATTACTTCGCTACTGTAAAAATAATCGTGCAAAGGAAAGCAGGAGCCACCACCCCCCCCCCCCCCCCACAAAAAAAAAAAAAGAAGAAAAAAAAGGGTCAAGGCCGCCATTGGTGACGTCACTTCCATTATCATTGGTCTCCATGTAATCCCTCGCTTCATTTTGGACGCATTCATTTTATATTTCTTTTCGTCGTCTACGTTTCCTTATGTAGTCTGTAAATGGCCTCCCTTGCATGCCAAAAGGTAGCACGATTGTGGGTCGTTTAGGTAGAATGGTTTCCAACTTTTGTCAAGTCGAAAGAGACCCCTGGCCTGCCCGACGTGTTTATTCTTCCACTATACGGGAACATTGCCCAACCAACGTTTACAATACAGACATGTTTGGGCCTGCAAAGAGGAAATGTATGCATGCATGCACTTTGGGAATTTTACAGAGACATTTTTTTTTATCTGATCGTAAATCGTGAAAGTCCCACCCAGCCAGCTATAGCATAAACGCATGCATGCGAGCTCACACACACGCTCACACGCTCTATCTCTCGCTCTCTCTCTCTCTCACACACACATACGCACACACCCACACACACACACACACACACACTATTTTGAACCCACCCGCCAAATTTGATCAGAGCTTCGTCCCTTGCCGCAACTCTCCAGTCAGAGAGGTCAGGTCGAGGTCAGGGGTTAAGAAATCAACTCACCGATCGCGTTTTTTGTTGGAGAAACTGTTCATTTTGTTATGGAAACTTTTGGTGGATTTTGACACTGAGTAAGATTAGAGATACACGGGAGATTGGAGCTACTACTACTACTACTACTACTACTACTACTACTACTACTACTACTACTACTACTACTACTACTACTACTACTACTATTATTTATAAGTCGCTTTTCCTTGTTAGGAACAATTTGAAGCGCTCCCTCGCGCATTCACACACGCCTTAAACATTATTTCAGTACAGTACAAACGGAGAGGAGTTGAGGTGGGGGGAAGGAGGGTAAGATGGGGGCAGTGCAAATCAATCAAAGCAGTTTTGTCAAAGACATACAGTCAGGAGCGAACGTATTTCGCCCAAGCTGTTAAACTTACACCGTGGATAGGGCCAGTAATCCATCCCTGACTCCCAGAAGAATTGTAAGAGGAAGTTTGGGCGCAGACTACGCCTCACCGTCAGGTTATTCAGTAACACGGACGAGCAGGCAATACTTCACACCCTTCCTATGATCACATTGGCATTCGCTGCGGATTTCTACTTTTACAAATTGTGTTTGTGTATTGGAATAAATCGATCTGCTCTTCCAGCAGGTCATTGCACCCTCTCTTTCTTTCTTCGTTTCTTTCTTCTTCTTCTTCTTCTTCTTCTTCTTCTTCTTCTTCTTCTTCTTCTTCTTCTTCTTCTTCTTCTTCTTCTTCTCTTCATACTGCTCCGTCTCCTCCTCCCCCTCCTTCTTCTTCTTCTTCTTCTTCTTCTTCTTCTTCTTCATTAATTGTACATAGGCTGTTTTACCCTTTGTGTGGGCACTTCCAAGTTCTGCGGATTTCGTGACGCAGTCAATTTCTGTGTGAAACCTTTTGTTTTGTACGCAAGCCACCGGAAAGCCGATTTCGTGACGCAAGCAATTCGTGTGTGTTAGACATTGCTTGTATGCGCAAGGAAATCGAAAAGCGGATTTCGTGACGCAACCAATTTGTGTGTGTGAGACGAGTTCTTTTGTTTGCTGGGCCTAACGTTAGCCTCTGTGACACAGTACAGACCAAATCTGTCGTGTAAGCATCACGCAACCTCGTCTTTAGACTCGATTATGTGTGTGGAGTTCATGGACCTCCAAATGCAGATTTATATATGTACCTAAGTGTGCCTTCAGATGAGAGTATAAACCGAGGTCTAGTCTGTCCACGCACGCATTCCATCGCCCATACTTTAAAGATCCTGACGCTCGCGTCCGTGACGGGTCAATGCCAGCTACACGCATACACCCAGCAAGCAATAGGTCCCTTTCGTCCCCTATTCCCGGTTGGCCAGGCTTGTGCTCAGTTGACTGGGCGCCAGGTGTTGCGCCCAAAGGCTGCCAGTGGGCGCCTCTAGTGGCTCGAGTTCGAACCTGCATCCATCAGCGTGTTACACTCGGTTTGATGTACGTGTTTTTCTATCAGTAGTTGATTGAGCCCCAATGCTGAAGTACTGATGAGTGTAGCTCAGATTCGTTTATCCACGCAGCCCGTTCAATCAGTATACAAGTCAGGAGTCGTCGTATGAAGTTTTCCACTTTTATTCAGCACACATCAACAACTGCATACAATCCCTCAATCGCCTTTCCACTCTCAACTTTTTACTTTCCAACTCACTATCAACAACAACTACTACACTTTTGAAACAGTGCGGCACTTATATAGTCTCTTGATACTCCCGAACAATTTAGAACACGGTAGAAATGACGCACTACCACCAATCAAATTAAAGATCGTCATCACTGACTTACGTCATACATCTTTCTAAACATTCCAGGAACGTTCTCATATATCCCGAAACTTCGATCGATAGTAAACAAGCGGATCTAGAGAATTCTCCAACAATATCGACTAACGAAAATTATCAACGTTATACAAAGCTTCTTCTAACAACAATGCAAACTCAAATCAAAGGTAAATAAACTCTATTATTGAATACTTTGCAAAACGAAACGATTAGATCTATCGTGCGCGCTTCAGACATACTATCCTTCGCGTTTCAACGTAACACAGCGCCTTGAGCAACTGAAATACTTATATACTGAGAGAACGACTGGGCGACGCGAAACAGCGACATCAGTAGTTCCATACACAACGAACCACAGCCGACAGATAGCGCGCGACTGCCGGGTAGGCGATTTCACTGAAATCTCCCGAGACGAGATTCAGTTCGCGATAACAAATGCTAGTAGTAGCCAGCCAACAGAATAAGGTAGCCGTTAGGTTTCTGACCAGACGGACAAATTTAGACTTTTAGTCATTGGGGAAAATAGAATGGATCCCATTACAGAATGAGAGAGCGGAGAGATGGGAAGGGAGGAGGGGGGGGGGGGGGGGAGGAGTGGAAGAAAGAGAGATAGAGAGAAAGGGGCAGTAGAAAAGAGAGAGAGGGAGGGTGAGAGGAGAGAAGGGGGAGGACGAGAGAGAGAGGGGGGGAATAGAGAGATAGAAGGAGGAGGAGAAGAGAGAAGAGAGAGAGAGAGAGAGAGAGAGAGAGGGAGGGAAAGAGAGAAAGGAAAAGAGGGAAGATGAGGATGATTTAGAATGAATTTTGTCATTGGGGAAAATAGAGTGGATCGCATTACAGAATAAGTGGGAGTAAGGGAGGAGGAAGAGAGAGGGAGAGAGCAGGAGAAAAGAGAGAAAGAAAGGAGGAGAAGAGAGGATACAGAGAGAGAGAGCTAGAGAGAGTGAGAGAGAGAGAGAGGAAAAAAGAGAGAGAGAAAGAGAGGAAAAGAGAGAGAGAAAGAGAGGAAAATAGAAAGAGAGAGGAAGAGAGAGAGAGAGAGGAAAAAAGAGAGAGAGAAAGAGAGGAAAAGAGAGAGAGAAAGAGAGAAAAATAGAAAGAGAGAGGAAGAGAGAGAGAGAGAGAGAGAGAGAGAGAGAGAGAGTTTTGACTTTTGACTTTTGACACTGTTTTTATTAGTCCTCCAGCCCATACAGTTTGGGGAGGGGGTTAACAATGGGAAGAAATAAATATAAATAAACACACTCACACACACGCGCATTCACATTTAATATCAAATATTTAATGAGAGAGAGGGAGAGGAAAAGAGATAGAGAGAGGTAGGAATGTAGGGGGAGGGGGAGAAAGAGAGAAATGCGGAGGAGAGGAAGGAGGACCATTACCTACCGCCTAAAATGGAGACAGCATTCATCATAAAGGTAGATGGAGACAAGAAGATAGATCCTACTAATCTAGCCCAATGTTCCGCTGAAACAATTTTACCAACCAAGAGATAATGGAAAGTTCGATGCGATCGACTCCTCTTCTTTCTCTTGATCTCAGTCAAGCGCTGAAAAGTGGAAACAAAGAAGGAGTTGATTCATTCTTTTTCCTTCTTTTTCTTGATCTTCTTCGTCTTTTTCTGCGCGTCGTTTGTCGTCATGATCATCATCTACATCATCTTCATCCTCATCGTTATCATCTATTGAAAAACAAAAAGCAAAAAAGGAATTGCTTAATTCTTCTTGTTCTTGTTCTCCCTGCTCTTGTTCTTGTTCTTCTTGTTCTCTTCCTCCTCGTTCTTCTTCTTGTTCTTTTTGCCATACTGCTCCGTCTTCTTCTTCTTCTTCTTCTTCTTCTTCTTCTTCTTCTTCTTCTTCTTCTTCTTCTTCTTCTTCTTCTTCTTCTTCCTCTTCTTCTTCTACTTCTTCTTCTTCTTCTTCTTCTTCCTCCTCCTCCTCGTTCTTCTTCCTTCTCTTCCGCTCTCCTCTTCTTCTTGTTCCTCCTCCTCCCTTTTGTATACAGCACCTCTTGTGATGACTGACAACGCCTCCAACCGTAGAAGCTAGGTTTATTATCGCAAAGTCCAAACTGCAATACACGCTCACATGTTATACACACTCACACAACACAACAAACACACATCTGTTACCCAAACATGTGATGTAAATGCAGGGAGATAGCTATTAGAATACGGAAAGGAGATCGATTTTTTTAAAAAGTGTTAGGATTGACTGCATCAAGTATCATTCTTGAAGGGAAGGGAAGAAAAACAGTAGTAGAGTTTAACCCCCGGTGACCCGATCAGCCTCGTAACAAAGTCACACGCGTGAGTCGAACCCGCGATTTGGAAACCAGCGAGTTAACCATTTCACCACCAAGCCACCAAATTCCATCAGTATCATAGATCACCACCACTGAAATCACCACCACCACCTCTACCACCACCTCCCTTCCAACCCACCATCACCATCAGCGTCACCACCGACTCTACCTCTATAGCACTCATATGTATCACATCAACAACATTGCAAGGTAAAAAGACTAGTGCTCTATCTTCCATCAGCTGGGGGGGGCGTGGGCACAACCACATCAAAAGATTTTCGTTTCTATCTTGTAACCGCATCCTACACGCTATTTATCGCTTCACTTGCACAGCGCGAGTCTCCGTGACTTATGTGACCACTTTGTCTTCCTGTGCCACTTTTCTGCCTGATAGGTTTTCCACTTGCCGCCAGAATTTTTTTTTTGGTTGTTCTTTCCATCCAAAGCTAGCTCACCAAGACATTTTTGCCGTTTCCATTTGTAAAAATCTAGATTAATTGAGAATTTTGGCCATTTCCATTTAAAAAAAAAACAACAACAACCGGTAAAGTCACGGAAAAGTTTGCCATTTTTAGTAAAAGGCTAGAGGCAACGAGAATTGTTACCATTGTTACCACTGAGAATTTTTGCCATTTCCACTAAAAAGCTAGAGTCAACGAGATTTTTTGCCATTTCCAGTAAAAAGCTAGAATAATGGAGAATTTTGTTAAACTTTTTTTTAAAAAGCTAAAGTCGCCGATTTTTTTACCATTTTCTTTAAAAAGCTAAAGTCACCGAGAATGTTTTGGCATTGCAATCATAGATACTCCATAGAGGAATGCGCCTTTTCTTCTTCTTCTTCTTCTTCTTCTTCTTCTTCTTCTTCTTCTTCTTCTTCTTCTTCTTCTTCTTCTTCTTCTTCTGCTTCTGCTTCTTCTTCTTCTTCTTCTGCTTCTGCTTCTTCTTCTTCTTCTTCTTCTGCTTCTTTTCTTCTTCTTCTTCTTCTTCTTCTTCTTCTTCTTCTTCTTCTTCTTCTTCTTCTTCTTCTTCTTCTTCTTCTTCTTCTTCTTCTTCTTCTTCTTCTTCTTCTTTTCTTCTTCTTCTTCTTTTCTTCTTCTTCTGCTTCTGCTTCTTCTTCTTCTTCTTCTTCTTCTTCTTCTTCTTCTTCTTCTTCTTCTTCTTCTTCTTCTTCTTCTTCTTCTTCTTCTTCTTCTTCTTCTTCTTCTTCTTCTTCTTCTTCTTCTTCTTCTTCTTCTTCTTCTTCTTCTTCTTCTTCTGCTTCTTTTCTTCTTCTTCTTCTTCTTCTTCTTCTTCTTCTTCTTCTTCTTCTTCTTCTTCTTCTTCTTCTTCTTCTTCTTCTTCTTCTTCTTCTTCTGCTTCTTCTTCTTCTTCTTCTTCTTCTGCTTCTTCTTCTTCTTCTTCTTCTTCTTCTTCTTCTTCTTCTTCTTCTTCTTCTTCTTCTTCTTCTTCTTCTTCTTCTTCTTCTCTTCTTCTTCTTCTTCTTCTTCTTCTTCTTCTTCTTCTTCTTCTTCTTCTTCTTCTTCTTCTTCTTCTTCTTCTTCTTCTTCTTCTTCTTCTTCTTCTTCTTCTTCTTCTTCTTCTGCTTCTTCTTCTTCTTCTTCTTCTTCTTCTTCTTCTTCTTCTTCTTCTTCTTCTTCTTCTTCTTCTTCTTCTTCTTCTTCTTCTTCTTCTTCTTCTTCTTCTTCTTCTTCTTCTTCTTCTTCTTCTTCTTCTTCTTCTTCTTCTTCTTCTTCTTCTTCTTCTTCTTCTTCTTCTTCTTCTTCTTCTTCTTCTTCTTCTTCTTCTTCTTCTTCTTCTTCTTCTTCTTCTTCTTCTTCTTCTTCTTCTTCTTCTTCTTCTTCTTCTTCTTCTTCTTCTTCTTCTTCTGCTTCTTCTTCTTCTTCTTCTGCTTCTTCTTCTTCTTCTTCTTCTTCTTCTTCTCTTCCCTTCTTCTGCTTCTTCTTCTTCTTCTGCTTCTTCTTCTTCTTCTTCTTCTTCTCTTCTTCTTCTTCTTCTTCTTCTTCTTTCTTCTTCTTCTTCTCTTCTTCTGCTTCTTCTTCTTCTTCTTCTTCTTCTTCTTCTTTCTTCTTCTTCTTCTTCTTCTTCTTCTTCTGCTTCTTCCTTCTCTTTCTTCTTCTTCTTCTTCTTCTTCTTCTTCTTCTTCTTCTTCTTCTTCTGCTTCTTTTCTTCTTCTTCTGCTTCTTCTTCTTGTTGTGCTTCTTCTTCTTTTTGTTATTTTAGTTTATTATTTACCCGTTCTTATATAGCGCTTTCCCTGCTCAGGAGCTGCTCAAGGCGCTGGCCGATACAAGATCTAGCACAAGCCCGCTCGTCCTCAGGAGCTGCTCAAGGCGCTGGCCGATACAAGATCTAGCACAAGCCCGCTCACTTGCAGCCTGTAGGCGCACAGTGTGACGACCAGACGACTGAGCACAATTACAACCCTTTCCATTTAGCTACATGACCGCTAAGAATGTTTGCCATGGACCATCAGCCGCTTCTTTACTCAGTAGGTAAGCTGCGTCCCAATGTCTTAGTTCAGTGGTAGTGGAGCGGTTCGTCTGGCATACCGATGAACCAGGTTCACATCCCGTGGAGGAGGGGTTGGGGAAGGAAGCCGGAAGGGAGAGAGAGGGGTGGGAGGGGGAGGCAAAATAAAATTGGCAATTTTTGTTGTTGTTGTTGTCATTGTCATAAGACATACATAAGACATACGAATATTTATTCACCAAGTACAAACGTGACAAGGATTTTGGTGTGGCATGGCGACAATAAAATACATCCTTTCTTGCACAGCCTCACCTGCATTCATCGTGTCATACACTTCATTGGCATTCAACGTATATACAGCACGAAAGGATAGGTAAACACAGTGTTAAACATACATCAGTCATATATCACAAATTGTGGAGTCTCACACACACACTGCAAGTAAGACAAAATACAGCAGTATGACCGTCATTGTCCATCTCAGCTGTATGATTGTGTGGAGGTTCAGGGTTGATTGAAGGGCACGCCCCTCATCTCCAAACCTCCCTCTTCCTTGGGACGGTTATCCACCATCTTCCACATCGCCAACGGTGGGTGTAGGCGTTAAACTTCAATGAATGAATGAATGAATGAATGAAATGTAAATTTATACGCCTAACCTTTTACAAGCCCTAGGCGTTTACAATGGCAAACATTAACACATTCAGGCATACAATACAATCTGACCAAACACAGCAGTTGTGTAATATGAAGAGGAAAGTTTAATGAGGAAGATGGAAGAGATGAGGTTTTAAAGAGGTTTTGAATGACAGCATAGAAGTGGAGTGACGGAGTGATTGAGGCAGTTTATTCCAGATAGATTGGGCCTGGTAGGAAAAGGTGCGCTGGCCATAGGTTTTGGAGCGTACGGTTGGGATTTTAAAAAGACGGGTATCTGCAGAAGAAATTAAAGAGAGCGATTGGGGGAATAGGTTTCGAGAAGGTCGGAGAGATAGCTGGGAGAAGTCAGGTCAAAATTTCTGAAGCAGCGTGTAGAAATTTTGTGCTGGATTCTGTGCTGTACTGGCAGCCAGTGAAGGGTTTGAAGAAGAGGAGTTATGTGGTTGTATTTAGAGGAGCGAACAATGAGGCGGGCAGCATGATTCTGAACACGCTGAATGCTCGTTCATTCGTTGGTGCGAGCTGCATGCAAAGGCCATGGCGACTCTGACTATGTTAGCTACATCTATAAGGCTCAGCACTCGTTGAATCATGTTAGGGGATGACGGCATGAAAAGTCGAGTCATTCTGAAATGGAATGCTAACATAAGGAAGCTTGGCTGAGCCGCCCCCTCTCACCAACCCTCCCTCCCTTCCACCCTCATTTTTATGGGATGGAAGATAAGGAATCAATGGGAGAGTTAAAAAGTAGATGAACACTTAAAAAAAATCTTTTGCATTACCAAACAAACAAACAACAACAACAATAACAATGCAGCTCTGTGGGCAACCATGAGAGTGTACCACATCAGCCCTAAAATTATTGAAGTCATCTAAAGCCTGTATGACAAGGCTACCAGTGCAGTCCTCCAAAACAGCGCCATCGGAAACTGGTTCAAAACAACAATCGGTGTGCGTCAGGGATGCCTACTCTCTTCAACACTCTTCAACATCTTCCTAGAGCGCATCATGTCAGATGCCCTTGCAGATCACGAAGGCACCGTCAGCATAGAGGGTAGAGCAATCTCCAAACTTTGTTTTGCGGATGACATTGATGGATTGGCTGGAGAGGAACAAGAATACAAAGCCTGGAGATGAGGTGCTACAGAAGACTTCTGGGCATTTCCTATACCCAGCACATCACCAACGACGAAGTCCAACAGACCATCACACAAGCCATTGGACAACACGATGACCTGCTCACAGTAGTGAAGAAACGGAAACTCCGATGGTATGGCCACGTCACCAGATCATCAGGCCTTGCAAAGAGGTAGTAGAAGCGGGAGACCGAAAAAGAGGTGGGAGGACAACATTCGAGAATGGACTGGTTTGACACTGAGCGAAGCCATCAAGGTTGCTGAGGACAAAGAAAGATGGAGTACGCTGGTTAAACGATCATCTGTGGTGCCCCTACGACCTCAGAGTTACGGGATAGGATAGGATAGGAACAACAACAACAAACAAACAAATTAAAAAAGAAAAGAAAAACACGAAAACAAATGTAGACGACTGAGGGTTTACGATTCAGTCTGTAACAGGTCTTGGCTGATGACAACTATATTACCTGAACATACTATATTGCTGTGCAACAAGATTGGCGATAATCATAAAGTAAACCAAAAAACACACACGACCGTAGGGATGATGACGCTCGTTTCTTCGTGACGTGAAAATACACTGTTAGTTAAAGCCGGGGGAAAATACCTGTCGACGCCAAAAGGGCGCCCATGAAGCCAGTGTGTGAGCAGACACACACGCTCACGCACCAAGATCACACCTATCAGCGTCACAGATCTTTTTTAATTCACATTGAGCATTGCCACACCGGAAAAATTAAGATTAAGCAGCACACAAATAAAACGCGCACGCGATTGATTCTAAAAATAACACGTCAGTAAAAGTGTGTACATTACCTCCATTTTATGTTGTTTATACAAGTACAAAAGAAAGAGAAGCCTAAAAATTCAAAGTTGGCGGTCGATCGGTGTGAGCAACAATTGCCCAGTATAGCATCATTTAAAGTGACAACGATGGAATTTCCCAAAGTCAACTCATTGCCACAAAATATAAACCTACATCCTTGATGCTACCTCACTTTAAATGATGATGACAAAATGAAGGTAAAGGTGTTCCTGTAACTCTCGGTCGTTGTGGGAAACAGGCGCTTGAGACCTCTTTTTTTTATCTGGGCCAGCTTAATGAGGGCGGCGCCCATCTCCTTTCCCTCGTTGCTGTACCTTCTCCGGTTCTAAACAGGGCCAGGTGGCCTACCCGTTAACAGCTGGTTGAACTCAGAAGAGGAGGGAGTTGAAGGGGGGTAGGGAAGGGATTGAAGGGAGGGTGTGTGTATGAGGTTGGGTAGTGAGGGGAGGGGTGGAGTGGGAGTGTTGTATGCTTCTTTCATTATTTTTGTGTCGTTCGATGCATGGTTGGTTGCCTTTCCGAGCCAAGTGCTAACCGGTCCCGACGCTTGCTCCACGGATCGTAGATTGTTTCCAAGCCACTGCTACTTACATGTACTGCAGCAACCAATAATTATGAAGCGCGTGTGTACAACTGATATACCTATTAGTACTCCTTGCCATAGAGTCAAACGCCTCCACAACCCAACCACTCCTGCCTCTCTCCCCAACCACTCCTGCCTCTCTCTCTCTCTCTCTCTCTCTCTCTCTCACACGCACACACACAGAGCTATAAACACACAACCGCACACGATATAATAACCTCATTACGTATGCCATAGCCTTGTCGTTAGCGCCCCGAATCCTGTCTGAATTTAGTCAGCTTTAGCAAGCGTTCTGGGACATCAGGGTGAAAAATAATTACGACTGGGGAAGATGATTGCGACAACTTACATCAACTAGAAAGTTATCAGCATGAAAGAGGCGATGGGTCGTGTGGCGTTTGATGGACTTTCCGCCCGCCTGCCTCCTTCACGGGCTGGTAAATCGCCAACAAGCGCCAGAAACGTTGGACATGAGGATTTCCATCAGCCTGGACACGCGTCGTTATGTCTGAGTGATAAGTAGCTGGAGTTTGGGACTGGCAGATGTAAAATAAATGGGCTCTATGCACAAGTCGGCGAGCGAAAGCGGCATGGTCACGTGGCGCGGGAATAACAAAGCGGTCATAGCTTCTTTTAGCTCGTTCGCGTGTACTCCAATGCTGCTTAAAAAATTTAACTTTACCGACATTTTGGGATATTGTGATGTTTTTGAACATAGCACATTCGTGCAATAATGATTACAGACAAATTATTATCAGGGGACAGTTTGTTTTTTTTAAAGAGCGATTTGTCACTGACATTCAGTTTAGAGTTCATCAATATTTCATCTTTCAGTGGAAATCGATGAAAGGAAATGTTCTTTTCTTTGCATAAAGGTTTTACGTCGGAGTTAGAGCATCCAAACGCAGCACAGTACTTCACCATTTTCAAACCCGAGCACGCTGTGTTATTCCCGCAGCACGTGACCGCCACGCCTTTGTGCATAGAGCCCATTGCTCATTCATGTTTTGTCCGGCGTCGTCTGATGAGCAAGACACTCAGTTGAAGATGCGGACTGTCGATTATAACGAAGAAACATTGAAGTTTAACGTCTACATCCACCATTTGGCGATTAAGGCAGACCATCCCGGGGGAAAGAGGGGGTGGAGACTTAATACAACACTGAATCACCACAACAATCATAAAGCTAAGTTGGACAGTTTAACAAAGATCAAGGCCACTTTATCTTGCCCATCGAGGGATTCGAACCGGGGTCATCGGGGTGCTAGTCGAACGCTCTGCAACACTGAGCTTCATCGGTTTTGGGTTCAACCTTCGATGGTAACAGGAATTTTTCGTTTTAGGTCAATAAAATCGTCCCTACCCTGCCCCAGAAACCAACTACGCATTCTTCAAGCCGCGTGGTTCACTCAGAAACATGGTCAAAGGTCACACAATATATCGATGTACTGTTAAAACAGGGGAAACCACTCCTTATTAGAACCGTAATGAAAAATTTAAGTGTTGTTTAGAATAAACATAATTTTAAAAAAGACGTATTTTTGTGCGCCTGTGTCTTCGGTACTTGAAGGGCACAGTGCAGCCAGAAATAAAAAGTTGACTTGAGAAATGATATTGTGAGTAATGTTCTAATTAGCGATTTGGGTATTAGTATTGCTTTGCATTGACAGAGCAGCGCTTGTGCTCGGAACATTAGCGGCAGCTTTCGTTTGGTTTTTCCCACCATCCTCCCCTTCACCGCCATTTTTTTGGGTGTGTTTTGTGGATGTACATTGTTTAATGCCATAGTGTTATGTATCTATATATATAAATTGCTTAGCCGGAAGTCCTTCGCCTCTACTAAAAAGTTTGTCCGGTATGGACGCTGATCTGGGCAGGTGCTGGGCGCTACGGATCGGCCTGCTATGTGCTCAAAACCAGCGAAATCGTTATAGCCGACATTTCCTTACCGAACGTTTAACCGTTTCTGAGATAAATAAATAAACAAAATGTCCACAAACTGCAATAGCCTCATTCCGCGCGCCTCCATTAAAAATCAAATTGAGGTTTCAGCATGTTTTCCCATATAGACCCAAAAATTGATGATCTTCCTAGGAATCCTTGGTAGCTTACTTAGTAAGACATTCGACTACCGTCCAGGACGACCCAATTTCAAATCTCACGCGGGACATTTTTTGTGTGTACACTACAATATGGATATTTTTCTTTTTAATTTAGGCTTTTTACCTTTAATTTATTATTATTATTATTATTATTATTATTATTATTATTATTATTATTATTATTATTATTATTATTATTATTATTATTATTATTATTTATAAACTCATAATAATAATAATAATAATAATAATAATAATAATAATAATAATAATAATAAATTATTATTATAATTATTATTATATGTTATATCAAATTTTCTTTTAAAACCTTGGTGTTTTTTATTATTTCTATTTGTATTATTCTATATTCATTATTATTATTATTATTATTATTATTATTATTATTATTATTATTATTATTATTATTATTATTATTATTATTATTTATAAACTAATAATAATAATAATTATTATTATAATAACAATTATAATATCTGATATCAAATTTTATTTTAAAACCTTGGTGTTTTTTCTGATTTCTATTTGTATTATTCTATATTCAATATTATTATTATTATTATTATTATTATTATTATTATTATTATTATTATTATTATTATTATTACTTCAAGGATCGGGATGGGGTGGTACGTGTAGGTAAAAGGGGGCTACGGGTAGATTTAAAGGGGCATGGGTAGGCATAACGGGGATACGGGTATATATAAGGGGGTATGGTGATGGTCGTCCTTAATGCTGATGCAATAGGACGTTAAGCTTCGTTGTTCCTCCTTCTCGATTCCTTTCATCCATACCTGCGAAACGATCAACGGGGAAGTATCAAGGAGGGTACAGTTAGGAACCAAGGGGGTATGGAAGGCATCAAGGGGGTATGGGGAGGTATCAAGTGGGTTCGGGGAGGTATCAAGGGGGTATGATGAGGCATCATGGGGGGGGGGGACGGGGAGAAATCAGGGGGTGGGGGGCATGGTGAAGTATCAAGGGGGATATGGGGAGGTATCCTCGTCCAAATGAAACTCGCAGACAGAAGTTCTCTCTGTCTACATTTTAAACAGCATCATGTGTACCCTGGCTTGCCAGGGTACAAAAACCACTAGTATTATATAAAGGGTATTGTAATGTTGTCTTTGCAGTTGGCTGCGCATGTAATTAAATCGTCGGCTCGTGTTTATTATAAGATGTAGGAATGGGTCGAATTCTTAAATGTTGTGTAAAAGGTAAAGGTAAAGGTAGTCCCATAGTCTTGTGGCCGTAGGGAAGCGTGACGTTGGAGAATGTTGTGTACATTTATTTATTCTAAAAATAAGGAATAAATGCCACGGTTTTTTGATACGCCCAGAAACAACACTGATGGTGTGGTGTGTAAATCAGTATTATTATATGTGGTTGTTCTCTCTCTCTCTCTCTCTCTCTCTCTCTCTCTCTCTCTCTCTCTCTCTCTCTCTCTCTCTCTCTCTCTCTCTCTCTCTCTCTCTCTCTCTCTCTCTCTCTCTCTCTCTCGTCTGTGGGTGTGAGTGCGTCAGTGGTTTTTAATCTGTTGCGGTTGTTTTGAGCAAAAGCCCATTTAATCGTTGTTTAATGTATTAACAATGCGAATTTTAGGGTAAATCCGTTGTGGCCAAAAGTAAACAACGCCGGCTTTTTAATAGTTCAATTGAATTGTTTTGTATTTTGGAACAATTAATGGTGAATTGTATATTATGCAGATGGACACCGCACCCTAATTCTGCTTGTGAATGTTTATGACAACTAGGAGTACTTCCTAAATAGCTGTCAACATGTATTTTGACCGCTTTTCAGGGGAAGCAACTCTCATTGACCTACTTTCGCTACTTTCGGTTTATGCTGTCAACATGTATTGTGTAACCGCATTTCAGGGGAAGCAACCTACTTTCGGTTTATTTAGGGATAATGCCTATTCTGTATTCTGTTTACAATGACTCGTTGCCATGCACGTCGTACCGCTTAGACATTGACCGCATAATTATGAAGAAGTGATAGTGGTGGTTTGAATAGCGGGCACTCGACCAAAAACTCAACACCCATGTAGCCTCTATTGTTGTAGGAGAGGGTTGGCCAGTGGGTATTTAGAGGAGAAAGAAGTGATATGATCGAATTGAGTCAGGGGTGGATGAATGCGAGAACGTTGGCCTGACATCAGTCCACCTATATAAAAACAAAGTTGTTTATTTAAAAAAAAATCATTTTGAGCAAACACAATCCCCAGAAGAAGATGGAACTGTCAAGCAAGAGTAGGTTCATCGCAAGACGGAGTGGGAAAAGAAATGTGCCCGTGAAAAAGCGGAATATGTTTCACCTTCCTGCTCGGTGCAATTTCATCAAAACTCGTCATAGCGCAGGACGAGAGACACAAACAAAAAGTGTGTTGTCAAACATGGTTAGGGAGTAGCACAGGCGCACGAATCGGATTGTTAGCGGACTCCATACTACTAGTAATAGTAATACAGATTTCTGCTAACATACTATTAGTACTAGTAGTTTGAGTTCTGTTAACATACTACTAGTAATAGTAATACAGAGTTCTGCTAACGTACTATTAGTACTAGTAGTTTGAGTTCTGTTAACATTCTACTAGTAACAGTAGTACAAAGTCCTGCTAACATACTATTAGTAGTACTACTAGTAGTTTAGAGTTCTGTTAACATTCTACTAGTAATAGTAGTACAAAGTCCTGCTAACATACTACTAGTAGTACAGTGTCCTGCTAACATACTACTAGTAATATTAGTATAGAGTCCTTCTTACATATTATTAGTCCTAGTAGTTTAAAGTCCTGTTAACATTCTACTAGTAATAGTAGAACAAAATCCTGCTAATATTCTACTAATAATATTAGCATACAGTCCTGCTAACGTACTACTAGTAATAGTAGTACAGTGTCCTGCTAACATACTACTAGTAATATTAGTATAGAGTCCTTCTAACATATTATTAGTCCTAGTAGTTTAAAGTCCTGTTAACATTCTACTAGTAATAGTAGAACAAAATCCTGCTAATATTCTACTAATAATATTAGCATACAGTCCTGCTAACGTACTACTAGTAATAGTAGTACAGAGTCCTGCTAACATTCTATTCGTACTATGTGTTGAACAAAACAAACAGCAACACCCAAGTTGAGGTCCGAGGCAATATTTCGATTTTTATTCAACTCTTTATCAAACCATGTTCAATACTGTTAGTACTAGTAGTTTTGAGTCATGTTAACATTCTACTAGTAATAATAGTACAAAGTCTTACTAACAGTCTACTAGTAATTGAAGTATACAGCCCTGCTAACGTACTACTAGTAATAATAGTATACAGTCCTGCTAACATACGACTAGTAATAGTAGTACAAAGTCCTGCTAACATTCTACTAGTAATAGTGGTATAATGTCCAGAAGCTAACGTACTCCAAGTAATAGTAGTACAAAGTCCTGCTAACATTCTACTAGTAATAGTAGTATACAGTCCTGCTAACGCGTGCGTACTACTAGTAATAGAAGATACAGTCATGCTAACGTATTACCATAATATCAGACGCAGTCTTGCTAACATACCATTAATAATAGCAGTATACAGTCCTGCTAACGTATTACTAGTAATAGTAGTTTATTTCACATCTATAATAGTAGGCCTACATTGAACTATTTATCGACAAGTCAACAGGATGATCCCAGAAATTCAAGGCTGTTCTTAGATACGTTTTAATGATTGACAGCTTGCCAGTCCACATTGTCACACACCCTACACATGTTGGGTTACCACATCGAGAAATTGTAACCACAAAATAAAATATAATGTAATAGATAAGAATACATTTAGCAATTTTAAAGAAGGAAGAAGAAAGAAAAAGAAGGAGGAGGAGAAAAAGAAGAAGAAGAAGAAGAAGAAGAAGAAGATGATGATGATGATGATAACATTACATTACATGATTATTGCTTTAGGTCCAGCGGACTCTTCCGAGCCAAATCAGGACCGGACAACCCCTGATCCGCATCAAAGATCTGTTGAAACAACCCTAGTGGTAAAACTGAAAGCTCTCCACCAGCCAGTCACTTTACAATAAAGACATCCCACGCAGGGGACGCTGAGGCTGTACTCTAGTTTATCGTACCCCCGTTTACAAAAACAAATTAGAATACAAACATCATTATAAATTATCAACAAAACACATACATATAAAATGCCTACATTGCTAAATAATAACATCATAGGAAGCCCTAGTGACCACCTGGCAGAAAGCGTCCAATATTCCCAAGCTGATCCAACAGACCTCATACACAAATAAGGAGTCTTGTCCCGGAAGAGTTTTCAAGAAAAAAGGTAGGGGACTGATCTAGCGAAGAAGAAGATAGTATAGCAGATTGATAGAACAGAGCAGGAATGAGAAAGAGCAAATGAGAAAGACAACGACAGTGGGAATTTAAAGCACTAAATTTCCAGAATGTGGGGATACTATTTATACTGAAATCCCCGGCACTCCAACGGGGGTGATGATGATGATGATGATAATGATGATGATGATGATGATGATGATGAGGAGGAAGACGAGGAGGAGGAAAGAATAAGAATAAGAAGAAGAAGAAGAAGAAGAAGAAGAAGAAGAAGAAGAAGAAGAAGAAGAAGAAGAAGAAGAAAGGCGGAAGAAGAAGCAGCAGAAGGAGCTAGAATTTTATCACCAACACAAAAAAAGAATAGATAAATAGATCAAAATACCTTTAAACAAGTTTTAAAGAAGAAATGCTACAAAACAATCATTAAGAAGTAGGTTGAAATATTACAGAGGAAAAGAACAGATGATGGTTTCAACACAGTTTGAGTGTTGCCCCCCCCCCCCCCCCCCGACCCCCCCCCCCAAAAAAAAAAAATACTTGTAGCTAGAAAGTGGGATTTGCGATATTTGTTTTGGATAAGACTAGACATAGGTATCAACACCAAGGCTGTCCTGTCAATCCAAGATAAATAAAAACAACCGAAACAGAAGATGAAATAAAATAACATAACATAACATAAATAAAAAAGAAATGAAATAAAATAAGGTACAAATACGGTGATGCCAAGAACGGTTTCAATGGTGTAGTAACAGAGTACTGTAGGAATGTCTTTGATGTTAAAGAACAACTGGGTATGATGAAAGCTAGTCTTGTCAACTTTAGTTCTCTTCCTAGCTACTTCAGTGTTTTTTCTATCTATCTATCTATCTATCTATCTATCTATCTATCTATCTATCTATCTATCTATCTATCTATCTATCTATCTATCTATCTATCTATCTATCTATCTATCTATCTATCTATCTATCTATCTATCTATCTATCTATCTATCTATCTATCTATCTATCTATCTATCTATCTATCTATCTATCTATCTATCTATCTATCTATCTATCTATCTATCTATCTATCTATCTATCTATCTATCTATCTATCTATCTATCTATCTATCTATCTATCTATCTATCTATCTATCTATCTATCTATCTATCTATCTATCTATCTATCTATCTATCTATCTATCTATCTATCTATCTATCTATCTATCTATCTATCTATCTATCTATCTATCTATCTATCTATCTATCTATCTATCTATCTATCTATCTATCTATCTATCTATCTATCTATCTATCTATCTATCTATCTATCTATCTATCTATCTATCTATCTATCTATCTATCTATCTATCTATCTATCTATCTATCTATCTATCTATCTATCTATCTATCTATCTATCTATCTATCTATCTATCTATCTATCTATCTATCTATCTATCTATCTATCTATCTATCTATCTATCTATCTATCTATCTATCTATCTATCTATCTATCTATCTATCTATCTATCTATCTATCTATCTATCTATCTTATCTAATCTAGTCTTTTTTTCTTGTCTTTTTTTACAGTTGTTTTATAAATTAAAATTTTAGTAATTTTTAGATTTTATTAATTAATTGTGTTTTCATTTGTTGAAAAAATATTTTTATTTTTAAATGCTTTAAAAAAAAATTGTTCGGTAATTCATTGCTTTGCTTATTTTTCATTTACTTTTTTTTTTTTGGGGGGGGGGGGGGGGGGAGAGAGAGGTAATGTCCTGAGACTCCTGAGACGATATAAAAGTATTACAAATGGTCGAAAGCATGAAGGTTTGATGTAAGTTACAGCGACCCAGATACAAAGAAGGAACCATTATAAACGGCAAAACCTTATTAAATGACTGACCAACCCCCACGCCCCACCCCTTTCCCAATCACACAAACCCCTCACCCTCGCAAGTAGTTTAGCTAATTTTCTTTTCTTTTAATGCCTGTGCTCACTTGAATCGTAGAGAATTTTGCAAAATTCATGGCAAAAATTTCTCACAGCACATACGGACACAGACACGTCAGGTTGGACAAGTCATGTGACAGGAAACACGTGAGCACAGACTGAATGTTTATGTTTATCAGTTTATAGTCCCCTCTCTTCCCGTCAATCAACTAGGCTGCCTATAAATAGCAGTAAAGATCCAGTGTAACCCGCCATATGAGCAAGCTTTTTTGTGTTTTATATTTTGACCTGCAAATAGATGAGCGGTCTATTTGCTTTCAACACCCTTCTTAACGCCGTTGTTCATCGCTGATAACCTAAATCTTTTTTATCACTCATTGAAAAACTCGTTATAACCTGCGGACGCCCTAAAATGCTCTGTCCATAACGGCAATCATTGGTAACCTTGGTGGGGAAGTAAACTAGCCCCTTACTCCTTGAAAAGATTAATCAAAAGCAAACTGTTGTTACGTCATATGAGGAACGACCGTCATCAGTGACGACAAAAGACCACTTGACAAGCGGCTGGCAGCAACATCTGCCTCATTTATCCCAGCTAGTGGACATCGTTGCACTTTATTTTGCTTGTTGCTTTTTGCTGCATCAGTGAATCTGTCTGTTTGTCTGTCCGTCTGCTTCTCTCTGTCCCTGTGTGTCTCTATCTGTCTGTCTCTCTCCTACGCCCAGTGCTTACTCTTTTACCCTTGTTAAATAAAATTCTTATCTTATCTTATGTTATTTATCTCTCTGTCAGGCTGTCTGCCTCTCTGTCTCTGTCTGTCTGTCTCTCTCTCACTCTCTCTCCTGCACGCGTTCCTTACTAGGTGGAAAATTCATTGAATAGACCGCAATGTAAAGTTATTAATATGTGTCTTGTCCATTATTATTATTATTTATTTATTTAATCGTTCTTATATCGCTTTTACAGCTCAAGAGCTGCTCAAGGCGCTGGCCGATACAGGATCTAACTCAAGCTGCCCGAGGCGCCAACTTGCAACCTTTGGGCGCATTGTAATAACGCTCTAGACAACTAAGCACAATCCTGTACAGCCAGGGATGGGGGAGAAGGACCTAGGTGCATGCTGGGTGTGTTCTTGTCACCGGCACTCACCCGTCTAGGACATGAGCGTCAGGATCTTTAAAGTCCGTTACGATTGAATGTATGCGACACAGACTAGACCTCGGTTTATACTCTCATCCGAAGGAGTAGGAAAACGGGAGTAAAGTGTCTTTCCCAAGGACACAACACAATGCCAAGTTCTGGGCTCGAACCCGGGACCTTCAGATCCGCAAGCCAAAGCTCTACCATTAGGCCACCGTGCCTCCCAAACTCCCTGATGGTCAAGAACTGCAGTAAGATGGCCGGTTACATTCAGTTATTCTTATACATAGCGCTTTTCCAGCCCAGGAGCTGCTCAAGGTGCTATAGCCTATACAGAATCTGACAACCGTCCGAAGCGCCAAACTTGCAGCTTTTGGGCGCATCGTTTGACGCCCAGACACCGCCCAGTAACAGTTACATGTATTGGAATGGGAATGTCGCACACAAACTCTGCAAAACAGGATAATCTTACATTCTTCAACTGTCGTTGAAGTTTTCTCTAATTACTGTTGAATTTTGACTCAAATTGATTGATTTTGAGAGGCGTGGTCATTAATTTGTCACATCCCTAGCCCAGTCCCTGTTGGCAGAAACGCTTTCAGAACCCAAAGCAAACCAAAGAGATGAAAATAATGCGGGCCACGAGGACTGCACCACCTGTCACGCCACCACGTGTCACACAGAGTATCCTGAGACCAGAGGTAGGCAACTGTTGTCCCATGAAATATTGTGCTTTATGAAGTACCACAGTATATTAAAAAAAAAAGGGGGAGGGAGGGGGACACTATTTCATACAAAATGATTGTATCGCAGCACAATAATTCACGTTATCTATGATCGTATGTAGTAACATAAAACTGTCACTAAGGTTGGTTCGTGGGGTTGTTTTATTTTATTGTCTCGAAATTAGTTTGGTTAGCGAGAAAATATTGTCGCTGACAACCAGCTTGCGGATGAAATATTCACCTTTCATTATAATAATTTTTGCAGCTACAAACGGCAACGCTTGCGGCCCATTTTCACCTCAGGCAGTTAGTCGTTTTAGGGATTTGGACTTTAGGGCGAATTTGGGGTTGCCTTCCAGGGCCGGATCACTTACTCTTGGAGGGGGGGGGTTCCAAAAATTTTTTAAGGGGTTAGGGGTGACAAAAACGTGTCCGCTCGAGGAACTTGAGTAGAATGAGGAACGTTTTACTTACCACCAGTGTCAACTAAATTAAGAGCTTTAAAAAAACTCCATATATATATTTTTTTTCTGACTGAGTGAGGTACATCGAATGGCCAGGGGGGGGGGGGGGGGTTCCGGAACCCAGGAACCCCCCCCCAGATCCGGCCCTGCCTTCTCAGCGAAAGAACGGAAGCCGCACACCCATGACTACAAGACTATGTAACCTAGTGCCTGCTGAGTATGATTTCGTCCTTGGTCCCCAATAAACCAGTCTAGGACATGAGCGTCAGGATTTGTAAAGTCCGTTCGCTGCAAAGCATATGTATGTGCCTAGACTAGGCCTCTGTTTATGCTCTCTCACCCGAAGGAATTTTGACAAAACTGTATAATGATTTCCCAAAAGGATGCTTTCCACTCGAAACTGCTTTTAATAATAATAATAATAATAATAATAATCATCATCATCATCATCATCATCCTCCTCCTCCTCCTCCTCCTCCTCCTCCTCCTCCTCCTATCCAATCCTATCCTATCCTATGCCGTAACTCGGAGGTCGTAGGGGCACCACAGATGATCGTTTAACCAGCGTACCCCATCTTTCCCTGTCCTCAGCTGTCACGTGGGGTTTATGGGCTCTGCACAATGGAATTATGGACCCTCACGTTTATTCGGTGGGAACTGCTAGTAAGTCACCCTATGAATTACTTTAATACATTTATTTGTTTAGCTCGTTCTGTGTTAAGGTTGGGTACAGAAATAGATAGAAAAATGGTAAAAGATTACTGTCACACTAGCTTTCACACGGCTATGAATCATATGTAGTCCAGCCACTTGATAACAGTTAAAATCACACATTTATTTCTTCTACTCTATACAAGATTCTCTAAGTACTAATCTAACTTAAAAAGTCTCAGTCCCTGCTAATAGTTCGATCGCTGATAGTCTAGGCAGCTGTTATTTCTTCCTCGGGCACTTGCTATTATATCTCATGTAGATTGGACTACTGTGGTCCGTTTTACAGTTTCTGAAGAGTTGGACTACTGTGGTCCTGTTTCGATCAGTTTAAGTGCACCTTCGTTTTTGCACTTAACTGCTAGATGGTGCGTGCGAAGTCCTTCAGTGAGGTAGCTTCTGGTCCACCTGTGTAGTTGTGTAGTTGGGTTCCCTTGCCACGCTGTGGGGTCTGACAGGGTGTTTTTCCGGGTAGCTCTTTCCGACTTGTGCGGTAGAGGCTCCGCAACCAACTCGTCGTTTCTGTGGAGTGGGGCGCCCAGGATAGCTCGCCTGCTCGTCTGTAATATAAGAGACGAAATTCTGCACAACCCTGAATAATCGGTTTGTGCAGAGCGTCTCACTGAAAGCCAAAGTAGCCCTCAGTGATAGCTCCACATCTCTATACATAAGCGACGAACATTCTGCTACTTCCGGGGTCCACTGGAATCTCACTCTAAATTCCTATACATACATAAATATCAATCGTGTCTAACTATACACATACAGAATTAATAATATTATAAACATTCAGTGGTACAGCCACTGGTCTGCAAACATACATATAAGTTAAACAACAGTGGTTCCGTACGGGATACAATATGGCGGCGCAACCGGTCGTGTTTCGCCACGTGTTCGGCTTTTCCACATGGTCACGCAAATTCGGATTACAATTCACATTTATGCATAGCAAATTCCACAAACATAATTTCAACAATAATATAAATATATCACAATGAAACAGAAGGGTGTTCATTTACCTGTTTGACAAAGTCAGGCCCGTGGTGACTGAATAGAATTCTAAGATTCTTAAGTCCTGCTTCCTGGTCTATGAGTGAAGAGATTTCTCTAGCAGCTATGTAGATGTTAACTCTTCCTCGTCTCACACACGACTGATTCAAACTGCGCTAGGATCTGACACAGTCAGAACTGCTCTACCTCTTTGCCTGAGCTCTCATTGGTTAAAATGGTCAGATTCAAAGCTCAAGTGCTGAGTCACTGCGCTGTGAGGGTCTGGCTCGCAGTGTGTACTTTAATTGCTTGATGTGTAATACACTGACTCTCTACTGTTACAAAGACTACACAAGGCTAAATAGTCACTGGGCAGGGTAAACTGCTCGGTTCATGACATCAGCAACCCTGATGGTTTCGCTCAGTGTCAAACCAGTCCATTCTAGAATGTTGTCCTCCCACCTCTTTTTCTGTCTCCCTCTTCTTCTACCTCCTTGCACTGTGCCTTGCAGGATGGTCTTTGCAAGACCTGATGATCTGGTGACGTGGCCATACCATCGGAGTTTCTATTTTTTTTCACCACTGTGAGCAGGTCATCGTGTTGTCCAATGGTTTGTGAGTGACGATGATGATGATGATGATGATGATAATAATAATAATAATAATAATAATAATAATAATAATAATAATAATAATAATAATAATAATACAGTAAAACCTCCGTTTTGAGACCCTCTCTTAAACGACTTCCTCCAACATACGACCGGAAAAACATTCACCGATACTTTGTACTATATAAACGACCTCTCTTAAACGACTACCTCTAAAACGCGACTTGCGACCTTGAAATAATTAAATTTTACGACCTAGCATCTGAAAAATTCAGATTCCAAAGCAATACTATTTTTGGTGCGCTTGAAGAAAACAGTTTCGTTTGCAACTTTTAACAGCAGACGGTGCATTAAATCAGCTTGAAATACTCTAAGGAGCTGACCAGATTTGCCCTGAGCAGGGGCCTGTCAGATCTTGCCGACACCATGTCTGGTGTTCAAAGTGACATACTAAGTGAACATGCACCAGTGGGGGGGATCATGCAAACAAACAGAAATAACCGCTTTCTTTTAAAAAAAACAACAACCAAACTATTCAATGATTGAATAAAAATAATTACAACAATATTAATAAGGCTGTCTTATAAATAGTTATAACTCCAAACATGCACTCAGCACTTACATACACTTTTAAACAACTATCATACCAACATTGATTTTTTATTTTGTAAATAATGAGGAACAGGAAGATATTGACTGTATTGGTTGTGAGACAGAGTTTAATCTATATTTCTGAAAGATTATTATTATTATTATTATTATTATTATTATTATTATTATTATTATTATTATTATTATTATTATTATTATTATTATTGAGGATTTTTATAGCGCACTTATCTCGCCGTACTTGACCAGACTCTAGGCGCTGGCCGATACAGGATCTTACTCAAGCCGCCCGAGACGCCCACCCGCAGCCTTTGGGCGCATGGTCTGACGCCCGAACAACTGAGCACTATCCTGGCCAGCCAGGGATGGGGGGAGAAGGACCAAGTGCATGCTGGGTGTGTTCTTGTTACCGGCACTCACCGTATAAGACATGAGCGTCAGGATCTTTAAAGTCCGTTATGATGGAATGTATGCGACACACAGGAGTAAAGTGTCTTTCCCAGGGACAAAACACAATGGCCCGGACAGGGCTCGAACTCGGGACCGTCAGATCCGCAAGCCAAAGCACTACCATTACACCACCGTGCCAATCTTATATTATACTCTCTCTCTCTCTCTCTCTCTCTCTCTCTCTCTCTCTCTCTCTCTCTCTCTCTCTCTCTCTCTCTCTCTCTCTCTCTCTCTCTCTCTCTCTCTCTCTCTTTCTTTCGCTTTTTCTAAAGTAAATGAGATCAAAGCTCAGGCATCTTTCATATGAAGGTGATTGGGAGGCCTTACACCTCTTTTATTTCCCATACTCCGCGCACTATCACCGCCGCTTGTCAATCTGCTAGCGTAGTAGTGTTGGCGCTGTTGATCAGGCCCTGCATCTGCGACCCACTGCACCTTAAACGTGCTCACACCACAGCAGCAGCTGTTCTCTGGCACAAACACCTTGTCAGCACAGGTGGTGCGATTGCCCTGAGCTCATGTAGACGTAAACTAAATAGCTCCGTCGTCGTGGATACCACACGTGGCACAGGCGCCCGTAATAAAAAGGGAGTTTAGTTTGTAGTAGTAGTATTGGGACTAACATTCCGATGCCTGTGACACAGCATAGTTGAGACTCGCCGAGGCATCCGTTTACCTCTCACGGTTCTTCTTTTTCTTCTTCTTCTTCTTCTTCTTCTTCTTCTTCTTCTTCTTCTTCTTCTTCTTCTTCTTCTTCTTCTTATCATCATCATCATCATCATCATCATCATCATCATCATCATCATCATCATCATCATCATCATCATCATCATCATCATATCATCATCATCATCATCATCATCATCATCATCATCATCTTCATCATCATCATCATCATCATCATCATCATCATCATCATCATCAGTAGTAGTAGTAGTAGTAGAAGTAGTAGTAGTAGTAGTAGTAGTAGTAGTAGTAGTAGTAGTAGTAGTAGTAGTAGTAGTAGTACTAATATTATTATTATTACATCACTTCTAAGGGGGGTTGGCCCGTGATTGAATAAATATTCGTATTATTATTATTATTACAACGAAAAGATACTTGTGCTTGAGGCCTATCATATCCTACCTTATCCATAACTCGAAAATCGCTGGGGCACCACAGATGATTGTTTAACCAGCGTACTCCATCTTTCTTTGTCCTCAGAAACCCTCATGGCTTCGCTCAGTGTCAAACCAGTCCATTCTCGAATGTTGTCCTAGATCTTCCACCTTTTTATCTGTCTCCCTTTTCTTCTGCCTCCTTGCACCGTTCCTTGCAGGATGATCTTTTTTGCAAGGCGTGAAGCTCTGATGATGTGGCCATACTATCGGAGTTTCCGTTTTTTCACCACCGTGAGCATGTCATCGTGTTGTCCAATGGCTTTTGTGATGGTCTGTCGGACTTCATCGTTGGTGATGTGCTGGGTATAGGAAATGCCTAGAAGTCTTCTGTAGCACCTCATCTCCATGCTTTGTATTCTTCTTTGTAGGTCTGCTGTTGGGGCCATGTTTCGCAAGCGTATAGGAAGATGGAGATGACAAGGGGACGCAGCAGGTCTTACCTTGGAGTGTAGACTGATGGTCCTGTCTTTCCAAATGGGCTTCAACCTTGTCAGGATAGCAGTAGTTTGTGCAATCATGGAGAGGACTTCCTGTCGGGACCCATTGTCTGATACAATGGCTCCGAAATATGTGAAGCTAGGCCCTGTGTTGAGGGATTGACCTTGGACTTTGATGTCCGCGTTGATGCCATTGGTGTTGTTGGTATCATTTTGATCTTCTCTGCACTTATTTCCATTCCAAAGGCTCTGAAGGTAGTGTCAAGCCACTGTACCAGCTGTTCAAGTTCTTGTTCTTCTCAAATCAAACCATCAATGTCATCCGCAAAACGGAGGTTGGAGATTGCTCTACCCCCTCTTCTGACTGTGCTTTCGTAATCTGCAAGGGCATCTCGCATGATGCGATCCAGGAAGATGCTGAAGAGTGTTGAAAAGAGTAGGCATCCTTGACGCACGCCGATTGTCGTTCTGAACCAGTTCCCGATGGCACTGTTGTGGAGGACTGCTCTGGTAGCCTTAGCTTGTCATACAGGCTTTTGATGACTTCAATAATGTTAGGGCTGATGTTGTACACTCACATGATTGCCAACAGAGCTGCATGCCAGACTCGTTCAAAATGCTTTTTTGTGCTTGAATAAAGAAAGATAAAGAGTTTACAGGGAAGATTTAAAGATCAATAATACACAGCAACATATGAACCATTAGATGTTGTTGCAAGATTTAGCCCCTCGATGTGGTTTCATGGATAGGTATAGCTGTACAACGTCCTGGGTTTCATTAGCGTCCATCACAGAATCAGTCAATCTCCTCTACCATGGCATTAAGGCCGATTCACAGACGCACGCACACGCACACACACCCACATCCACACACACACACACTTCTTCTTACTATTTATTTTTGGGGTGCTTACTAATTTAGTTTGATCAGATTTTTTTGTAATTTTAAAAAAATAAATAAAATACTTGCTGTAGTAAGATTCTGTTGACTTGATGCTAAGATCCTAAATAATGGTTCCGACTTCCTCTCTCTCTCTCTCTCTCTCTCTCTCTCTCTCTCTCTCTCTCTCTCTCTCGCTGTCGTCTGCCTCTCTGTCTGTCTTTCTCTCTGTCTGTCTTTCTCTCTTTCTGTCTCTCTCTGTGTCTCTCTCTGTCTCTCAACCCTTCTTAACCCTGGCCATCCCGAGATAGATTATAATTATGTGAATAGACTGAATAGCTGCATCATAGCAAATACTACATCTACACAATTGTGGTCGATGATGATACTAAGTCTTGCTCAAGTATCCATAATCGCACTATTGTCCTCGATGCATTGACAGACACGACAGCGTTAACAGTTTACGTACTAGGTTTCGGGCCTGTTAATATTCTGTTACCCCTTGTCACCCAGGCTAGCGTTATTAACGACGACCTTGGTATAAATGATGTAATAATGTCTGCGGCACCTGCTGTCAGGTAAACAATCTGGGATAGTTTTCTCTCCCTCCCCCCCCCCCTCCCCAACTTTGGCCATAGTTTTCTCTTCCTGCACCTCCCTCTACCCTACCTCTTTCAAAACGTCCCTCTCAGCATAGATGCATTAAAGTGGATCTCACCTATATTTTTTTAAAAGCAAATTTAACCGTAGTGACGTTTGTGGTAGCTACCAATCCCAAGATTCAAGATTCAATGAAAGTATTTGTACGGTAAAGACGGCCAACAACCATCTTTATAAAGCCGTATTTGACCCTTTCTTTTTTATTCTCCCCTATACGCTCTATGTGTCCGGGGACATAAATCTAACAAATCTTGTTTATTTCCTTAGAAGCATGGTGGCAGAACAGGGACTGGGAGATTGAACGGAGGCGACGAGGTGGTTCATCTACAGATATTAGTTCACACAAATACTCTGGAGCAGTCTTGTTCAAGCAGGAAAAAGCCAATGACAATATCTTGTACTCTAAGCGTGCTATTTTTTAAAATTGGCAACCAATGTAGTGAATGAAGAACAGGTGAAATGTGTGCACAACGCTTAGTACGTGTGACGATTCTGGCAGCAGTGTTCTGGATCTTTTGCAATCTATCCGGTTGAGTGGCAGGAAGACCCCACAATGTGCTATTGCAATAGTTAATTATAGGCAATACTGTGGCAAGAGCTATTGTGGTTGCTGTTATCTGAGTTAGCATGGGGCGAAGTTTTCCAAGATTTCGGAGCTGAAGATAGCAACTGCGAACAACTGAGCTAATGTGTTTAGAGGTGGACAGCTCTGAGTCTAGGATCAGTCCTAGATCACGAACGCTCTCTGGCGAAAAAGTTGTTCAACAGTTGTGAATTATCCGCAAAGAACTGTCGCCCTATGTGATTCTGTTCAATAATTCTATCCAACTGAGAAAGCTGTGAGGTCATCTGTGGTGTCCCAGCGACCTTCGAGTTACGGGATAGGATAGGATAGGAACTGAGAAATGTACATTGAGATGAGGAGAAGCTTCAATACGGATCTTTGTGGAACGCCACATGCTAGAGGTACTGTTTGGTAAGTCGAAGAGCATACTATGACCCTCTGTGATCGCCTTTCAAGATATGAAAACAATATGATACAAAACGTGTTTCTGACAGGTTAGAATCCCTTTAACACTACAATATGTTTTTCGTGCCTTCCAGTGTTTATTTCAGCATATGGGTTAGTTTGACTTGTTTATTGTCACGCCCTTTATAACGTATCTGCTCAATTAAAAGGAACACAACAATGTACAGTGTAAACTGGCGTTAAAGCTTCCTTTTAACACCTTTAAACACAACTACTATGTCCCGCCACGCGGAGCTCAGTGGTGAAGCGTTCGCCTAGCACACTGACGACCCAGGTTCGAATCCTAGGTTGAGGAAAATAAAAGTGACATTTTTTCACTGTCAGTCTTCGCAGCATGAAAGATGGTTCAGTATTGATTTAGGTCCAAACCCTCTTTTTCCTGGGATGGTTATCCCCGTCTGCCATATCGCCAATGGTGGGGTGTAAACGTTATACCTCAATGTTCATTCAAAATCCCTATAGCTGTAAAATGTAACTTCTGTTACCGCACTAAAGCCTGGATAGACAACAACAACAACAACAAAACAACAATCTAAAACCTGTCTCTCAGCAAGAAATGCAGCTATTTAAGCCGTTCGCATACGTTTCAACGCCCTCGAAAGCCTTTCAATGAGTATGAAACGGGACAAATTGAACAATAATGAAGTCAAAGTGATCAAAAGTGCAACAAATCTTAATTCCACAAAACAAGGGAAAACCGGGACTTCAAAGCTGGAGAAAATTGTTGAAGGAACTTTGGAACTTTGTCCTTTTATTACACACACAACAAAACAACAACATCTTGAACTAGGCCCCTATCTCAGGGGGCAATATAACCAAACATAGAGGGGGTGGGGGGGTGGGAGTGGAGAGCTTGGGGTACACAATATACTAAAGACAACAAAAGATCGGCATGAAATAACACAAGGGGCATTGCAATGCATGACAACACAATGCTCACAGTGGTGAACAAACGGAAACTCCGATGGTATGGCCACGTCACCAGAGCATCAGGCCTTTCAAGGACCATCCTGCAAGGTACGGTACAATGAGGCAGAAGAAGAGGGAGACATTACAAGAGGTGGGAGGACAACATTCAAGAATTGTCTGGCTTGACACTAGCGAAACCATGAGGGTTGCTGAGGACAGAGAAAGATGGAGTACGCTGGTTAAACGATCATCTGTGGTGCCCCAACGACTTTCGAGTTACGGGATTGGATAGGATAGGATAGGATGGGATAGGATTATCCGATAGGACAGGACAACAATAAAACTACACTATATTAAATGATGCACGACCATTGCACGCGTAATAAAATCCAGGCTGACGTTTTCGATTTTGAGTTGCAGTACCCTCTGTGTATTAATAATTTTGGCATGCGCCACCCAGTTGTTATCAAGTTATGCCAATCACGCGTTAAGTCTGGTTTTGTAATGCCTCAACGTTAATAACATCTGGTAACGCTTAACATACCGCTTTTAAATGACGTATGCATCTGGATATGTTTAGGATAACGAATTGCGTGACATAATGCTTCTGGAAATATTTAGGATAAGGGGTTAAACGACGGATTGGCCCGCTGTGTGTGCGGTAGTCTATCATTATGGGCGCAATGCAGTTTATAATCACACACTGCCAGAGGTCTAGCTGTAACTAGTTCTATCGCGCACCGGTAAATTTCCCCCTTATGGTTAATTGTGTTGTTTATTATACCTCCACCCCCTTCCCTCTCCCCTGGCCAAACGTAGCTTAGAGATGTAGGGGAGGGAGGGTAGGAAGGAGGAGGGTGGATGGTTGGTATACTGCGTTCGATTTGTCCCACCTTCTGAGTATGTGTTTGTCTGTCCACGCATTTTTTCAAAATTGGGTGGACGGCTTTATAAAAATGTTGTGGTTGTAGTAGGTAACAATGGTTCAAGTTACTTGGCTACATTTCGTTTTCCAAATCGCTACTGTTGAATTGTATAGTTAGTTAGTTAGTCATTGTTTATAGGGTCCAGCGGACTGCAAAGAGCCGAATCAGGACCACAACTTGGTTGAAAGAGGACTCACCTCTGACCGCTATAAAAGATCTGCTGAAACAACTCTAATGGTAACACTGAAGGCACTCAAACGGCCAGTCACTTTACAATAAAGGCATCCCATGCAGAGGATGCTGAGACTGTACTCTAATTTATCGAACCCCCGTTTACAAAAACAAACTAGAATATAAGCATCATTATAAAATATTAACAAAATACATACATATAAAATGTCTACATTGCTAAAAAAAATATTACCATAGAAAGCCCTAGTGACCATTTGTTAGAAAGCATCCAATATCCCCAAGCTGACCCAACAGACCCCATATATAAATGAGGAGTTTTGGAAGTTTTCAAGAAAAAAAGGTAGGATACTGGTCTAGCGAAGAAGGTAGTAGACTGATAGAACAGACTAAGGATGAGAAAGAACAAATGAGAATGACAGAAACAGTGAAAGCACTAAATTTCCACAAAGTGGGGATACTTACACAGAAACCCCCGGCATCCTTACGGGAGAATTGAATTGCATACAAATAGGCAGTAGTAGAAGTAGTAGCAGTAGTAGTAGTAGTAGTAGTAGTAGTAGTAGTAGTAGTAGTAGTAGTAGTAGTAGTAGTAGTAGTAGTAGTAGTAGTAGTAGTAGTAGTAGTACATTACAGGGGCGGATCAGAGTAAATGCCCGGAGGGGGGCACTGCCATTTAAAAATTTTTTTTATCCGGTATACAGATTCGTGCTTGCACTCAAACACAGTAAAAGAAAGGTTGACATGAGTGTGGTTTTTGTGCGTGTGTGTGTGTGTGTGTGTGTGTGTGTGTGTGTGTGTGTGTGAGAGAGAGAGAGAGAGAGAGAGAGAGAGAGAGAGAGAGAGAGAGAGATCAACACATGCGTGTTTCGTGTGAAATTAAAAATTAGTTGTGAGAAAAAAACACAAAAGGTTGACACATTGGCCCACAGCTAGAACACTTACTTTCTCTGGCGTTCAGCATATTGCGAGGTTGAAGAGCCATGATGGTGCGGTATCTTCCCGCAAACCGTTCTACGACATCGTCAATGTCCGCTATGATGTGTTGGTGAGCCCTCATTAGAGCGAGCCCGCTGAGCCTGGTCTCACCCATCGTTGATCTCAGATAGGATTTCAGCGTCCTGATGCCGCTGATAGTTCTTTCACATTCAGCTGTTGTGATCGGAAGAGTGCACAAAAGGGTCAGTAGCACGTGAATGTTCGGGAAAAAATCCACATTGCATGCTCTGAGAGTCTTGGCCACAGTATCAGGAACGGCCCCTGCATCAGCGCTCTCCCACTTGTGCATCCATCAGATGTACTCGGTGTCCAGCTCATGAAAACTTGGCAGATCTGCTTGCCATGGACTGGCAAGTCGCTCGATACCCTCGGGTACCTTCCGAAAACCTGCCACTGGCCCGTTCCTGCCTTGCGCGATGCACGAGAGTACAAGACCAAGCCCGTCAACAGCAATTTCAGAGCCGGTGGTGAAGCGAGAGTCCAGCTGGGCGATGAGGTGCTCCAAAAACGGGATACCTATGGACCTGCGGAAGTAATCTTCAGTTGTCTCTGCTGGCGGGTTACTCCGACATGTCTGTCGTTCTGCACCCCTTGGTCTGCGCAGATCAGAGTCGGCTGTTGCTGCCATCCGACTTGCTTAACTGTTGTCTTCACTGCGCTTATTTCTCCGTGTGTGTGTGTGTGTTTTTCCCTTTTTTTCTTCTCATTTTTTCTTTTCTTTTCTTTTTTTTTCTTCCCTTTTTTTCTTCCCTTTTTTTGGGTCGCCCACTGTGCCCCCCCCCCCCCCTCGTCCGCCCCTGCATTACATTACATTACATGATTATTGCTTTAGGTCCAGCGGACTCTTCCGAGCCAAATCAGGACTGGACAACCCCCGGTCCGCATAAAAGATCTGCCGAAACAACCCTAGTGGTAAAACTGAAAGCTCTCCACCAGCCAGTCACTTTACAATAAACACATCCCACGCAGGGGACGCTGAGGCTGTACTCTAATTTATCGAACCCCCGTTTACAAAAACAAAATAGAATACAAACATCATTATAAATTATCAACAAAACACATACATATAAAATTCCTACATTGCTAAATAATAACATCATAGGAAGCACTAGTGACCACCTGGCAGAAAGCGTCCAATATTCCCAAGCTGATCCAACAGACCTCACACACAAATAAGGAGTCTTGTCCCGGAAGAGTTTTCAAGAAAAAAGGTAGGTGACTGGTCTATCGAAGAAGAAGATAGTATAGCAGATTGATAGAACAGAGCAGGAATGAGAAAGAACAAATGAGAAAGACAGCGACAGTGGGAATTTAAACTTAAAGCACTAAATTTCTAGAAAGTGGGGATACTATTTATACTGAAACAGTAGTAGTAGTAGTAGTAGTAGTAGTAGTAGTAGTAGTAGTAGTAGTAGTAGTAGTAGTAGTAGTAGTAGTAGTAGTAGTAGTAGACTGAAAACACACATTTGTAACAGTGTCTATCCTTAAACCTCTATCCCAAAGTTTTCTTCGTCAAATACAAATATAGATATAGGCCTATATACATGCTAATTGTATTTTTCTGCTGACTGGGAAAAGTTTCAATCACTTTTATCGAGTTCTAACATTGATTTTATAAACTGCGATATGGAGAACATTGTTATGAATTTTAATGAAACAATTATATATGCTGCTAAATCTTCAATTCCTACGATAAAGAAACATACCAATAATAAACATAAAGGAAATATATGGTGGAATGAAGAATGTGATAGGGCAGTTAAAAATAAGAAAGCAGCATATAAAAAATGGTGTAAAAGCAGGTCAGAAGAAAATTTTTATAATATGAAAAGATCAAAAATAGCCTGCAATAAAATTATTGCGTCAGCAAAACAATATTATTGGACAAAATGTTGTAGTGAACAAATATCGGAGAGTAATACATCCAAAATTTGGAATAAAGTCTCGCAAATGAAAAAGGGATTCCAAATCCCACAATACCCAATTAAAGTTGAAAATAAAGAATTCATATCTTCCAAAGACAAAGCAGAAGAATTTGCTAAATTATTTTCAAATGCTAGTAATACATCTAGTTTAAAATATGATGTTATAAAATCCAGAGAAAATATTGAAAAAACTGATGCATATAATGATCCTGCAAATAATATTAACCATAATAATGTAATTAATGCAAACATTTCTGTATTAGAATTAAAAGAGGCATTAAACAGTTTTGGTAACAAAAAATCTGCTGTAGGATGTGATGGAATTTCATATACACTTCTTCAACATCTTCCAGAATCATGGATAAATTATTTACACACTATTATTCAAAAATGTTGGGAATCTGGTAATATACCAAGTGTTTGGAAAACTTCAATAATAATACCGATTTTAAAGAATGGAAAATCACGTAGAGAAATAACTAGCTACAGACCCATAGCTTTAACGTCTCATGTCAGTAAATTAATGGAGAGGATTCTTCTAAATAGACTATTATATTATTGTGGAAAAAATAATATTATACCTGTTAATCAAGCTGGTTTTCAAAAAGGTAGATCTGTAGTTGATCATATTGTGAAACTTACTACAAATATAAAAAAGCAGTTTGCAAAAAGGAAAGGCGTGTTAGCTACATTTTTTGACATTCGAAAAGCATATGATTGTGTGTGGCACAAAAGACTATTATACAAATTAAAAAACATTGGCTTATCAGGTTATATATATAATTATATTAAATCATTCCTTTCAGGAAGAAATTTGGTTGTTAAAGTTGGAAATTCATATTCGCGTAAACATGTCACAAACATGGGAATTCCACAAGGTTCAATTTTATCACCAATTCTTTTTAATATTCTCATTCATGATCTTCCAAAACATATTAATAACAGTATAACTCTTGTTCAATATGCAGATGATATTGCAATATGGGCTAACGTATCATTAAGAAAAAGAACATCCTTATACGAAATAAAACACATACAAAAAATATATCAAACAGAATTAAATAACATTTGCCTTTTTATGTCAATAAATGGTCTTGAACTTTCCATTGAAAAGACAAACATGATACTATTCAATAATGGTCAGAATCCGAGAATGCTTCCTAAATTTTATATAGAAAAACAAGAACTTAATTATATTGAGGAAGTAAAATTTTTAGGTGTTTATTTAACTCGTAAATTAAACTGGAAACGGCACATAAACTACTTATTACAGAAAGCAATTAAAAGTTTTTATCTTTTAAAAGTAATAAGTAGAAAACCATGGGGGCAAGACACAAGAACACTGGTTCACTTAGCGTGCACACTTGTGAGATCCAAATTATCATTTGGTCAAGAAGTTTTCTTCTCAGCACATAAATCTTATTTGAAGAAATTACAAAGTTTAGATAGTAAGGCTCTGAAAGTTGCTATCGGTGTACCAACCTTTACCAAAACTGCAGACGTTTATTCAGCTGTAGGCATTACATCGTTAGAACAATATAGGAAAATGGCATGTGCTAAGTATTTAATTAGAAGTCAAGCAGTTGAAAATAATGTATCTGAAGATATAACTCTTAAATCAGACACTGATTTTCCAAAGAGAGCAAGACATATAACATCCCTACAAACAATATTTACGTACACTCAAGATATTTTTAAGGCAGCAAATATTAATCCAAAGACGTTGCCCCAAAATTAACTAACGCCCCCCTTTCCACCCTGGGAAATGAAAAAAGGCAAAATGTGATATAAAATATACAAACCTTAAAAAGGATGAAAATCGGCAATTAATTGCTACAGAAGCCCGAGAACATATAAATGAAAATTTTTTATAGCCATCTAAAAGTTTACACCGATGGGTCTGTAATTGATACTGGTGATGCTGGAGCAGGGTTTGTAATACCTGATCTCAAAATCACAAAGTCTTATTATTTAGGCAAAAATCACTCAATTTTTACAGCAGAGCTAATTGCTGTATTAATGTCTCTTTATACATTGAGTAATATACCGCTAGACTTATATGGTCTTCTCATATGTGTTGATTCACAATCGGTGTTGTATGCGTTAAACTCTGATAAAAATAATGATAGAGGTGATATCATATTTG
The DNA here is from genome assembly GCA_036898135.1 of Oncomelania hupensis. Lineage (NCBI taxonomy): Eukaryota > Metazoa > Mollusca > Gastropoda > Littorinimorpha > Pomatiopsidae > Oncomelania > Oncomelania hupensis. The sequence continues at coordinate 6,232,102 of CM072513.1, read as the reverse complement.
AAATAAAATACCTGATTCATTCTATAAAAAACAGAGGAATACATATAAATATGTGCTGGATGCCTTCACATTGTGGCATCTTACATAATGATCTAGCAGACAGAGCAGCAAAACGAGGAGCAACTAATGTCAATGCCATAAAAATTGATATCGGATTGTCAATTAAAGAAATGTACTGTATAATTACAAAAAATCTTAAGGAAAAACAAACAAAATCATGTTTGACTAGCATGTTAGGGGTCTCTAGACAGATCTATAGTTTAGCATATAGATTATATTTAAATTCCTGGAAAACAAAATTTAGCAAAAACATAACTTGCATTTGTAATGAAAATTTAACAATTCAACATTTGCTAGTACAATGCAATGACCTAAAAAGATACTTACCAAACAAATACATTGCTTTGAGCAATACCCAAGATTTAGACTTAAAATCATTCGTAGAAATATCTAAAGCATTATTATATTCTCCAGTAGGTCATTTATTATAAGAAACTTAAAAAAAATATATATCGATATAAGCATGCGCTTGTATCCTCAAAAGGCTCCGGTGCTTGACATCCATTAAATTATTTTGTTAAATTCTTTATATTCGGAAGATTTTTTTTTTTTTTTTTTTTTTTTTTTTTTTGGTGGGGGGTGGGGGGGTGGGGGTGGGGGTTTTTGATTTGAATTTTTACTTCTTTTTCCATGATAATAATAATACTAGCAATAATAATAATAATAATAATAATAATAATAATAATAATAATAATAATAATAATAATGTTAATATTAATAATAATAATCATAATAATCATAATAATTACAATAACAACAACAGCAATTATATTGATAACTTGATCAAAACCTCATCACAGCAAATTATGACTCATTGTATGAAGTCAAATATGCAAAATAGACCTTTTCTATTTTTTTTTAATGTTGTGTGTGTGTGTGTGTGTGTGTGTGTGTGTGTGTGTGTGTGTGGGTGTGTGTGTGTTAATTTTTTTTAAAAACAATCTTAATGTTATTATTTAAAAATAATAATCATCATATGTTTTGTTAAATGCATTTTGTTTATAATTCATTATGTTGTCTAATATCACAAATGTGAATAGACTTTAAATTAAATAAATAAATAAATAAATTGTATTTTTCTTTCTGTAATGCGCTATGAGCTCTAGTGAGGAAGGGTGCTGTACATATGGTAATTATTATTATTATTATTATTATTATTATTATTATTATTATTATTATTATTATTATTATTACCAGACTGTGAAGCGGCTGACAAGTGTTAAACAGCCCAAAGTCTCCACTATCCAAAGCAAGTCTGGCATTTGCCTTACAGAAGAACAAGAAGTCTTGGACAGATGGACAGAGTACTGCTCTGACCTTTACAACCATACACCAAATGGAGACCCATCAGTTCTAGCATGTCCCGAGAGCAGAGAAGAAGACGAAATCCTCCCAATTCTCCGGGAAGAAGTTGAGGCAGCAGTGCAATCGCTGAAGAAAGGGAAGTCAGCGGGAGTGGACAACATACCAGCGGAACTGCTACAAGCAGGAGGAGAAGCGATGACTGATGCTCTCACCATTATCTGTAACAAGATCTGGCAGAGTGGGGAATGGCCTACACCATGGACCCAGTCGCTTGTCATCACTCTTCCCAAAAAAGGTAACCTTCAGGAGTGTGAAAATTACCGCACCATCAGCCTCATCAGCCATCCCAGCAAGGTCCTCCTGAAAATAATACTCAACAGGTTGAAACCACAAGCTGAACAAATCATAGCTGAAGAACAAGCAGGATTCATGGCAGGGCGAAGTACCACTGAACAGATTTTCAACCTCAGAATAATCTGTGAGAAATACCTACAGCACCAACAACATCTATATCATGTGTTCATAGACTTCAAGAAGGCATTTGACCGAGTCTGGCATGCAGCTCTATGGGCAACCATGAAAGTGTACAACATCAGCCCTAAAATTATAGAAGTCATCAAAAGCCTGTATGACAAGGCTACCAGTGCAGTCCTCCATAACAGCGTCATCGGGAACTGGTTCAGAACAACAATCGGTGTGCGTCAAGGATGCCTACTCTCTCCAACACTCTTCAACATCTTCCTAGAGCGCATCATGTCAGATGCTCTTGCAGATCACGAAGGCACAGTCAGCATAGGGGGCAGAGCAATCTCCAATCTTCGTTTTGCGGATGATATTGATGGATTGGCTGGAGAGGAACAAGAACTTGAACAGCTTGTACAGAGGCTTGACACCACCTCCAGAGCTTATGGAATGGAAATAAGTGCAGAGAAGACCAAAATGATGACCAACAACACCAATGGCGTCAACACGGACATCAAAGTACAAGGCCAATCCCTCAACACAGTGCACAGCTTCAAATATTTAGGAGCCATTGTGTCAGACAATGGGTCTCGACAGGAAGTCCTCTCCAGGATCGCACAAACAACTGCTGCCCTGACAAGGTTGAAGCCCATTTGGAAAGACAGAACCATCAGTCTACATTCCAAAGTAAGACTGCTGCGCTCTCTGGTCATCTCCATCTTCCTATATGCTTGCGAAGCATGGACCCTCACAGCAGATCTCCAACGAAGAATACAAAGCATGGAGATGAGGTGCTACAGAAGACTTCTGTGCATTTCCTATACCCAACACATCACCAACGTTGAAGTCCGACAGACCATCACACAAGCCATTGGACAACACGATGACCTGCTCACAGTGGTGAAGAAACGGAAACTCCGATGGTATGGCCACGTCACCAGATCATCAGGCCTTGCAAAGACCATTCTGCAAGGCACAGTGCAAGGAGGTAGAAGAAGGGGGAGACCGAAAAAGAGGTGGGAGGACAACATTCGAGAATGGACTGGTTTGACACTGAGCGAAGCCATGAGGGCTGCTGAGGACAGAGAAAGATGGAGTATGCTGGTTAAGCGATCATCTGTGGTGCCCCTACGACCTTCGGGTTATGGGACAGGATAGGATAGGATAGGATTATTATTATTATTATTATTAGTAGTAGTAGTAGTAGTAGTAGTAGCAGTAGTAGTAGCAGTAGTAGTAGTAGTAGTAGTAGTAGTAGTAGTAGTAGTAGTAGTAGTAGTAGTAGTAGTAAGCCAGAAAAGAGGGTCGATAATATGAGGACGCTTTGACGTTTAGATAATTTATTTTATTGTAGTTTCTGCTGGACTTGCTACATTTTCGTGACCGATTTTCAGTAGCCGAGAACATGCCTGGATGAAGTCAGCATGTAAAAAAAAAACAACAACTTCTTTTGCGCAAAAAACTTGAGGTTTTTCGTCGCAAAGCCAGCAGAAGAAGAAGAAGAAGAAGAAGAAGAAATTGGCTGGCAACAGAAATAGGGATGGAACAGTAGTAGGCTTATATATAGCATGTCAGAAGTCAGTTTACTCCATCAAGCGAAAATATACGCACAGTCCAGACGTCATTGAGCTATGACAACATCGTTTACGCCCGAATAAACAGTATTCGTTTTATTGTCAGTTAGTCTTCTTCTTACCGAACGCCTTGTCGCAAGATGAGAAGAAAGGCCATCTATTGAAATAAATGATTGTGCGTGTGGCGGTTCGCTGGCGTTGTTCCACGGCTTGTGTCAATTAGTTTATCCTGCCACAAATTGAAGCCATCTAAGCTGAAGGTGGTAAATCTGAGTTCTTACCAAACCCTGAACGTAACCATCTCTTATTAACACAGCATGTCAACAGTAACGGCTGCTGATTGTGTGCCAGTCTAAACAGCAATGTAGGTACAACGTTTGCAGCATACGATCTTCTTCCACTGCTTGGTTTTCGCTAAATTTTGCTCCCCTTTTGCAAAATTATACCGTTCAAATTCTGTGCTAATTTGTTGGCGCGTAATTACTGCACGCCTTGGCATGTGCCATTCAAAGCTAGTTGGTTTCTGAGCTCATCTCCGGGAGATTTGCTGCCATTTATGTTGACATTAATTGGTTCCTATCCTATCCTATCCTATCCTAGTCTATCCCGTAACTCAAAGGTCGTTGAGTAAATTAATGTCCCCGGACACATAGAGCGTAAAGGGGTTTGTTGAAGAGAAACCAGAGTTGAGGTCGTTGGGGTACCACACAATCATTTAACCACGTACTCCATCTTTCTCTGTTCTCAGCAGCCCTCATTGCTTCGTTAAGTGTCAAACCAGTCCATTCTAGACTGGTGTCTGATGCCTCCCTCTTCTTCTGCCTGCTTTCAGGATGGTTTTTGCAAGGCCTGATGTTCTGGTGACGTGGCCGTACCCTTGGAATTTCAGTTTCTTCACCACTGTGAGCATGTCATCGTGTTGTCCAATGGCTTGTGTGATGGTCTGTCGGACTTCGTTGTTGGTGATGTGCTGGGTATAGGAAATGCCCAGAAATCTTCTGTAGCACCTCATCTCCATGCTTTGTATTCTTTCGTTGATAAACCGTTGCTTAAAAGAATATGCCGTACAGTATTCGCACAGCTGGTTCACAGACTCCCGTGAGCGAAGTATTACTAAACGTGAATATTCCGTTACACCTTCCGATTCAGGCCCATATGGGCTGGCTGGATGTAATTCATACGGTTGCTTACAGCTGTTGTTTCGCTTGTACTGTGGGCGATAAGTATGCTGTACAGCTTCCCACTGCCGTTTTCTGTTTAATGTTCGCTTCGTTGGTGTGTTTCAGCAGTTCATCCTGAGTTGTTGACGTAAAGGCGCAGGCAAACCATCGTTGTTGTGATTAGGGTTGGATTCAGCTTGATAAAGATGCAGGTTGTTTTCTCTGTTGTGTGTTCTCACTGCTAGCTATTGCTATTGTGTTGACACGCACTGTTGGCATGTCATGTGACGTGTGTTTGTGAATGCACAGTGCATACCGTGAAAGAACCACGTTTGTTGTTATCCATTACGGTTTGGATTCGGGTGGAAAATGACGAAATGGGTAACTTTCAGGTGCCTGTAGCGTTTTCCCGCGATCTTGCGGCTCCTTGTTGACACGCGTTCCACGTGCTTTGCATGTTGTTCGGTGCTTGTGGATGAAAGCCTTCCAAGCATACCGCGATGTTTTGACGTGACGCAGACGAGAACCACGGTGGTTATTCGTGCAGTTAGATGGCGATTTATCTCGTGTATTGGATGGAATACGTACAGCGTGTGCGTGTCTCCAGTGCTTCGCATTTATTTTGTCACGCCTTGCACGCTCTGCCCTGATTGGCTACGAGCATTATTATTAATTTTCATGTATTATTTTACACACTGCTTTCCAGCTCAGGTACTCCTCAAGGCATGGCCGATACAGGATCTGACTGGAGGCCCCAACTTGCTGCCTCCAGGCGCAGAGTTCCACATTCTCCCAAGCCATGTATCGTTCTGTGCATTCTTGCAGAATGGGCTCTATGCACAAAGGCGTGGCGGTCACGTGCTGCGGGAATAACACAGCGTGCTCGTTTGAAAATGATAAAGTACTGTGCTGCGTTTGGATGCTCTAACTCCGAAGTAAAACTTTTATGCAAAGAAAAGAACATTTCCTTTCATCGATTTGCACTGGAAGATGAAATATTGATGAACTCTAAACTGAATGTCAGTGACAAATCGCTTCTTTATAAAAAAGCCTGTCCCCTGATAATAATTTGTCTGTAATCAATATTGCACGAATGTGCTATGTTCAAAACATCACAATATCCCAAAATGTCAGTAAAGTTAAAATTTTTAAGCAGGATTGGAGTACACGCGAGCGAGCTAAAAGAAACCATGACCGCGTTGTTATTTCCGCGCCACGTGACCATGCCGCTTTCGCGCGCCGACTTGTGCATAGAGCCCATTCAAAGACATGTATTTTCATCATATGCGTTTGCTGACATCCAAAGTTTTGGACGGAATGGATTAGTAATGCTACTGCTGAGTATCTGTTGGTGCATTTATAAGTTATGGTTCTCTCTCTCTCTCTCTCTCTCTCTCTCTCTCTCTCTCTCTCTCTCTCTCTCTCTGTGTCTACCTCTTGTCTGTCTCTATCTCTCGGGTTCTGTCTCTCTGTCTCTTATCTGTCTCCGTCTCTCTCCTTCAATGTCTCTTTCTCTCCGTCTATCTCTTTCACTGTCTCTTTTTCTCCGCCTCTCTCTTTCTCTGTCTTTCTCTCTCCGTTTCTCTCTCTTTCTCTGTCTCTATCTATCTGTCTCTCTCTCTCACCCCAAACCCACATCCAAACCGCCCATTTTCCTGTTAGCACCTATACATTCTGTTTCTTGTATCTAAGGCGACCACCAGCTGTAATAGCCATCACAAACACTGTATGTAGCATAACTTTTTTCAGCAAGACCATTTTTCTCCATTAGCCGCAGTGGGGTTTGTCCATTTGCCTGGCTGCTGGGGTCCCTGACTGCTGCTGGACTCTCCCTGGAAGTTCATCTGTCACTGTGTGATACACTGATGGAGCTGGGTAACCCACTTTTACACTTTCCCTTTGAGGCAAACTATTCTCTGTGTTAGGCTACAACCCAGTTTAAACTCATACTTGGTTATAATCCATTCCCTGTGTTAGACTACAACCCACATTTAACACACACTACGTTATAGCAAACACTTTGTTATAATTCATTCCGTATGTTGAACTATAACCCAGTTTTAACACACAAACTTCGTTATAACACACACTTTGCTATAATCCATTCTGTGTTAAACTATAACCCAGTTTTAACACACACTTTGTTATAATCCATTCCCCGTGTTAAACTATAACCCAGTTTTAACACACATAATTTGTTATAATCCATTTCCGGTGCTAGACTACAACCCAGTTTTAACACACACTTTGTTATAATCCATTCCCCGTGTCAGACTATAACCCAGTTTTAACACACATAATTTGTTATAATCCATTCCCTGTGTTAAACTATAACCCAGTTTTAACACATAATTCGTTATAACTCGCACTCTGTTATAATCCATTCCCTGTGTTAGACTATAACCCAGTTTTAACATACACTTTGTTATAATCCATTCCCTGTGTTAGTCTATAACCCAGTTTTAACACACACTTTGTTATAATCCATTCCCTGTGTTCTGTAACCCAGTTTTAACACACACTTTGTTATAATCCATTCCCTGTGTTCTGTAACCCAGTTTTAACACACACTTTGTTATAATCCATTCCCTGTGTTCTGTAACCCAGTTTTAACACACACTTCGTTATAATCCATTCCCTGTGTTCTGTAAACCAGTTTTAACACACACTTTGTTATAATCTATTCCTTGTGTTCTGTAACCCAGTTTTAACACACACTTCGTTATAACTCGCACTTTGTTATAATCCATTCCCTCTGTTAGACTATAACCCAGTTTTTACACATCATTTATTATAATCTGTTTTCTTTGTCAGACTATTACCCAGTTTTTTTCACACCCGTTGCTTGGAAACCAATCTCAGTATTCTCCAACCCAGTTTTCCAAGCCCATTTTTGTTATAAACCATTTCCGGTGTTCCTTGTTATAATCCATTCTCTGCATTCTGTAACCCAGTTTCTCTCTATGCCCTCCCCCAACCTCTTTGCCCCCAATACCTTTGGTTATAAATATTCGATGTGTTCTATAACCCAGCTTTTACACACCCTTTCTTATAATCCATTCTATGTGTTCTTTCTTATAGCCCATTCTCTGTGTTCATTGTTATAATCCAGTCTCCGTGTTCTTTGCTATAATCCATTCTCTGCGTTCTTTGTTATAACCCATTCTGTGTTATTTGTTATAATCCATTATCTGTGTTATTTGCTGTAATCCATTCTTTGTGTTAGGCTATAATCTAGTCTAGTTTTCTTCACACCGTTTGTTAAAAACTAATCCATGTATTCCTTAACTCAGTGTTCCACGCCCTTTTAAAATAATCAATTCCCTGTGTTCTTTGTTATAATCCATTCCCTGTGTTCTGTAACCCAGCCCCTTCCCCCTCACCCCATACTTATTACTCTTTGTTATAAACCCGTCGCTGTGTTCTACAACCCAGTTTTAACACACCTTTTTGTTTATAAACCAGTCTCTGTATTCTGTGAGCGCCTCGGGCGGCCTGAGTTAGAATGCTATAATGGACGATTGGTGGTCGTCTCTCTCTCTCTCTCTCTCTCTCTCTCTCTCTCTCTCTCTCTCTCTCTCTCTCTCTCTCTCTCTCTCTCTCTCTCTCTCTCATGGACACTTTCACAGAAAACGATATAAGCGCACGTACTTGGGCGAGCACATAGGTAGACACATAAACCTCACACTTTCGAGACCAGGAGGCTAAATCTCTCTCTCTCTCTCTCTCTCTCTCTCTCTCTCTCTCTCTCTCTCTCTCTCTCTCTCTCTCTCTCTCTCTCTCTCTCTCTCTCTCTGGCTCCCTCCCTACCTCACTACCTCTTTCATCTAGCAAAAATCTTCTGAAATCAACCCCTTTTGCAATAACATAACGAGAATACAGCTTGACGTGTTCTGGGCTGTAAATCTTACATGAAAGACTCATTTTAGACAGGTTAACACAACCAATATATAACGAATACAAAAACAATTCATCCACTAACCATCGCATACGGGTACAACGAACTTCGGGTATAACGAATGGGGAAATGTTTCCTCTGGACTTCGTTATAAGCGTGTTCGACTGTATCTGTACTTTATTTGTGTTGTGACGTTTTGTAGAGAAGGGAGCAGTCTGCAAGTCTGCTGCAGGTCATCAACGTGTCAGATACATATCGACAACCCATAGGAGTGAAATAGAAGGGGGATAAGGAGAAGGGGGGGGGGAGGAGAGAGGGAACCCTGGACTTGGATCTAACTATAGCTTGGAAAGAGAAACATTTTGTAAACCGCTTGTGATGCCGTGCAAGGAAAAAAAAAACTAAGAAAGAAAAAAAAAGCGGTCACAAATAACATGCTTTTGGAACGCGTACTTGTTTGAGTCACATGACGGCTTAGCCCAAAGACAGAGCAAACAAGCACACGCATAGTAAACTGCCCTCTTCTCATCATTCGTTACTTTACAGTACATTGCCAATGAATAGCTGAAATGAAAGCGTCAGTCAGTCATGGCTCACCAAGCACCGCCATCGTTCTGTCTATTTGTTGGCCAGTTCCCATTCCTGCAGGAACCTTACATATTTACAGAGGTCTTGGGCCCAGCAGCTAATCTGCTGATCGTAAAAGAGAGAGGAAGTATTCAGGGCAGCATTCGTCATTCAACGTACCACCTTCTTGCGACCAGAACTGGGTTTACAAGGGGGAATAACTCACGATCATACATTTATATGACCGGAACTGGGTTTAAGAGGCAATAACTCACGATCATACATACGTCATGGCGGTTGTCTCCGAACAGCGTAAAGATGGCAGACGGCGACCCTCACTCCTTTCAAACATCTGTTTCAGCGGATGAATCATTTTGATGGCTATTCTGTTCGTATTCGCCCTACGCCATCAGGCGCTGTTCAGGACACCATTCCCTACATCCGCATATTGGAAAACTGTCCAAGCCAATGATCGAACCGGCGACACACCGCGCATTTTATTTGCATCCAGTTTGACGTAGACCTATCTAATTTGTAAACCTGAGCTTCTTGAAGCCTCAAATGGCCATCTTGTTGTGGTGGGCGTCTGTGATATTATTAGTACAGTATATGTTATTGTTTCTATAGGTCATCATTTATACGTACCATTCGTAGATATCTTTTTCCTCAATAAAATGTGAATGTTGGTGTTGTTTGTTGTTTGTTTGTTGGGGAGGTGGGGTGTGTGGCATGGGGTGAGGGGTGGGGTGTTAGTATTTGTCAATCGCTCATGCAGAACAGCGCAACCCAAGACGTGTGTATGTTTTCTCTGTGTTTTTGTGTCTGTTTGTCTATGTGCGTGTGTCTGTTAGTCTGTGTGTGTGTTTCTGTGAGTTCGTATTTTTTAAAATTGTACCTGGTATTTACCCGTCTTGCACACGAGCATCAGGATCTTTAAATGTTCGTGAAAGGGATTGTATGTGCGCACAGACCAGACCTCTGTTGAGTAGGGGCACTGCTGCGCTGTCTGGGCCTCCGGGTCAAGTCATCTGCGCGCTAGGCGGTCATCCGTCCAATAACTAAACCTCTGCCGACATTAAATAGTCGTCATTGTCCTAACTCGGCAAAAGGGCGCGCGGGCACTCATTCCAATTTCATCTGATCAGGACTATAGTAGATCACTACGTAACACACAAAGTGAATTCTCCTAGATACGAATGATCTTTAATATTGTATTGCAGCGCTGTAATAGATATAATAGAGAGTGAAAGCTTTCATGGTCAGTCCTAAACATTGCCAAGAATAGAAAATAGCAGCGAGGAACAACAGGCCTTGCTACCCTTAAACCGTGGATCGAGTCCAGGCATGCAAGACCCACATCAATACTAGCAAAGAGACAGGGATATTAGTAACAACTGTTTAAGTACCTGAGTGTAAACTTACACTATACATAGCCGTTAGAAATGTTGTGCTTTGATAATAATAATAGGAGATGCTATACTGAAGTTGCACAGAGGCTTGCTTATCTGTGTCGCGTAAGTTCTATATTTCAGTTACCTGACTATGAAAGTCTGAACGCAGTGTGAAGATTTGCAGGCGAAGGTTGGGCAGGCACCATCCATCCCCTGGGGACAGGCTTTGTTGCGTTCAGCAGTAAAACGCGTGTCGCAGAACCACTGATGTAGTAGATGGCGACTCCGTCTGGCCTCCCGAGATCCCTGCCATTGCTCCCTGTTTGCGGCATAAAGACGAGACAGGCAGCTTGTTTGCGGTAAGAAGACGGGGCGGGCAGTTAATCGAAAAAGGCAATCGGCGCCGAAGCGAACGGTATATTTATTTACGATCATCGTCTGCCCACTGAGTTTGTCAATGCGAGACACGCCCCTCAATGCAGCGAGTGGCTCTCCTCCCAAAATAGGACCATGAGTCATTTTCCTTCTTCTGGTTCGTCTTCTCTTTTCAAGGCTGATTATGTGAAAGAGTCCATTAACGTAAGTGAAGGAATGTGTAAATTTGCGTGTTGTAGGTTGGAAATGTGTAAGAATCAAGAGAAAACCTCTGCATTTATTTATTTGTTGAAAAATTGAACAGACAATTGACACAAAGCAACCCTTTAACCTGTAACATCTTGACCCATTGATGTTGTTGTTGTTGTTATTATTTGTAGATTATAGTCACACGACACTTTCGCATATAGGTGACTACTGGACCGATTTATACTGACACCAGCGGGCCAGTTGTTGGTAAAGGGGAAAATAATATGATCACACGTTGACCAATCCGGGATTCGAACCAGCGACCTTTCGGTTACTAGCAAGACGCTCTTACCAACTGAGCTACCCGGCCCCTCTGACCCATTGAAGGGGGGGAGGTTTTAATCTATTTTCATCAAGCCGTCTGTACAACATAGCAACCTTTGTAAAGGCACCAGTTTTATTCCAATTTATTATGAGCTTCATTACTTAAACCTCGCTTTACCCTTTCTACTCCACAAAGCCAACTTGATCTCGCTCAGATAGATGAACGACCCAGCCAAATCCCTTAAAAAAAATCCCGTCTCACCAACTTGAAAAGACTAATAAGGAAGAAGACTAAGCTGTTTTCTACTATCGAAGAAGACTCCTCTCGACTCGACCACATCACTGTCGCCGTGGCAGCCAGCGAAAGTTCCGGGAAGGGTTGTTGGGTAAGGGAGAACGGGGCATATCTAGAGAGTCGTGGAGTGAGGAGAATAAGGGTGGAGGAGTGGAGGGAGAGGAGATGGGAGACGGCGGAAGAAGGGGGAGGGAGGGGATATAACTCCGTTCTTGATGGGGAGAAGTTAAAAACTGTTGGTTTTTTTTTTTTTGGGGGGGGGGGGGGTGGGTTAGGGGGTGGGGGTGGGAGTGGGGGTGGTGAATGGGGAGGGGAGGAGGGAGCAGTTTACAAAAACTGTTAATAAAAAACTTTTTAGCCTTGAAAATAGATCTTTTGAGAATTTGTTTTGGCGGCATCGGAAGGCGTGTCAGATTTTCTTTGGGAAAGAAACAATGAGGAAAGGGTAGAATTAACTTTTCAGAGCAGGTGGAAACTTAATTGGGTGATGAGCGGAAACGACCGACACTGAATACTAAAAGCTACAGGCTTTTTTTTTCTCCTGTTTTCTTAAAGTGAGTCTGAGGTTGTTTATTTAAAACAAAATGTCAATTTACATTAAATAATTAGATTAGATTAGATAGTCAATGTTTATAGGGTCCAGCGGTATAATCGCAGAAAAAAAAAACTGACATTATTGAGGTGAGAGCTCTCACAAAAGCATGTAAGCAGTTCAAAGAGCCATATATCATAGGGATCCTCGACAACGTCACCTCGCGAGCCCAGCGATTGGGGTCCTTGATACATGCATCAAGCGTCACCCGAAACCTTTTATCATCCACCGTCAATGCTTTCAAGGCGTGACGGTCACGCCGTATGCTAATGTTTGGTTGTTGTTTTTTTTTAAAGTGTGTACGATCCTACAAAGATCGTATAAGGGGGATAAGCCATTTATAGTTTTGCTATAGGAGACGATCTTTATTTACAACGCTAATACGCAACTTTTAGATTCAAATTTTACGCAAATAAACACACAAACACAACACACACACACTCACTCACACAACACACACACACACCTACACACACACACACACACACACACAATGTATGACTATATAAACAAATTGCCATCTCTTGCAGTGAATTACACATTAATGTGTTTTTTTTCTCTTGCAATTTCGGTCTCGAATTCAGAAGCACTTTAAATGTAAATGGCGCGGACTGCAACCAAATGTTGATTTCTTCATTCACCTGTTAATAAGGTTGCTGCCTGTACTGAGGAAAACTGAGCGGCCGTGAAGTGTGGCATTTTCATTGAGTCGTTGAAAGCGCGAGAAAGCTCAAATAAGCAAGGTTAGGTTAAACTCTTTTTGCTCTTGTGCTTTGGGTTCTTCTTTTTACTTCTGCTAATTAAAAAAACGTGTTTTTCTTTATTTCATTCTTGTTTTTTCTTTATTATTTTTTAAAATTTTATTTGTTCTTTCCTTGATCCCTTCCTTTTTTTTCTTTCATTCTTTCCGAAGGAATGAAGAAAGGAAAGAAGAATGAAAAGAAGGAATTAAATAATTTTTGTAAAAAAGATTCCTTCCTTCTTCTACTTCTGCATCTTCTTCTTCCTTTCTTTCTTTCTTCCTTGTTTATTCCTTTCTTTCCTTTTTTTTCTACTTGTTCTTCCTGCTCATATTCTTTCTCCTCCTTCTTCTTTCATTCGTTCATTCATTTTTTCATTCATTCATTTATTCATTCTTTCTTTTGATATTTTTCTTCTTGTTCTTGTTCTTCTTTTTCCTCCTCTTGCTTCTTCTCTTGCTCCTTCTTCTTCTCCTCCTCCTCCTTTGTTTAAATAATAATAATAATAATAATACAGGATGCTATATACGCGCCTTTCCCCAAATCAATCAGGCTCAAAGCGCGGCGATCTATACCAACATACACGCTCACCTGTCTCATCCACCCTCACACACACCAAATATACACCAATTAAACATCCTTCACTCAAACAGGTGGTGTAAAGGCAGGGAGATCGCTATTAGAAGACGGAAAGAAAATCGAATTTTTTATTTTTGAAATTTTTATATTGACTGCGTCCTGTACTATTATTGAAGGGAGGGAGGAAACCGGAGTGCCCGGAGAAAACCCTCGGTGACCTCAATAGTCTCGTACCTAAGTCACATACGTTCGCCCCTTGCGGGAATCGAACCCGCGACCTTCGGCATAGGAAACTGGCGACTTATCCACTGCGCCACGAGAATGTTATTATTGTTAACGAGACAAAAACATGAAGAACATGAAGGGCACACAAAAGCAAAGCCTAAATAAGTGCTACAAATGATAACAGTGAAATGCCTGGCGAACAGGAACAACTACAAAGTAAAAAACAACAACAACCAAGCAGAAGTATATTAATTAATCTTCTCAACAATAAAAAAAAACAACTACTAACAAACATACAACTTTAGCATAAGAGACAAGAAATACAATACAATCGCAAAGAAAAAAAAAGGTAATAAGAAAATAAACGAATAAGCTAACTAACGAGAAACAAATACATGCACCCAACAGTAAACTTTACACAATATAGTAGTTGTCCATTAAAAAAGGTAAATATCTGTTTGGAGGAGAGAAAATTTAAAAAAAGAAAAAAAATTATTAAAAAAAGTCACGTGCAAATAAAAAAAGAAAGTAAAATAAATACAACACACACACACCCTACACACACACATACACACACACCCACACACACACACACACACACACACACACACACCCACACACACATGCCCATGCACACACACACACACACACACAGAAAAATAGTTCGAGACTGCGCGTTTGCACGTGGACAGGTAATTAATATTCTTCTTCTTCATCATCCAGATACGGGCACCTGTGATCTACTGTATTTGATAGCGACCTCATTGCCTGTACCTCACATATTTGAGCGGTAGATGGGTGTTTGGTGTGTATGTTTGTGTGTGTGTCAATGTGTGTGACACACCAAACACCCATCTACCGCTCAAACATGTGATGTAAAGGCACAGTGTGTGTGTAAGAGTGTGTGAGACATAATTATGAGCGCGCGTGTATGTTGGAACAGATCGCCGCGCTTTGCGACTGATTGGTGATGTGGGGGGAGGGGGGGGGGGGAAGCGAGTTAATTATACATTATTCTGCAAAACCTGAACCTGTTCCTCTGTAACGCACACACCGCCGTCTCTCTCCCCGCCTACCTCCCCCATTCCCACACCCCACCACCCACTCCCACCCTCCCTACATATTCATAATAACCAAATCATTGTTGCCTTCACACTAGTCTGTGGTAAGGTTAGACTCCCTACCGCGCGCTGTTCAGCGAAGCAGGGATTAAAACGACTCTCTGATAACCGTCGTTTCTGACATTTTCTTGCCGACATTCCCGATTAATGTTTATCTTTCGCTTACATCTATTTTTCACGGCTTAAAAAATATTGGCCGTTTTCCCAGTAACATGCAAAATAACGTTTGTTTGTTTGGTTGGATCGTTGGTTGTTTTATTTTAGTTTTTGCTTTCTTGTTTGTTTATGTTTGTTTTCTGTTCGGTTTATGTATTTGGTCAAAGATAGTTACAAATACTTTTCTAGTATCTTTGATTTGGTATAACATCTTTCCACTAAGATTATTTTGGTAGCTTTAGCCTTCATCATCATAAACTCGTATTTTTTCCACACGAGAGTAAGACAGTGTCTTTAGCCTTGAAAACGTATCTATTTTGTTTATTTTGTTGTGCGGTTCTTTTCTCTCTCTCTCTCTCTCTCTCTCTCTCTCTCTCTCTCTCTCTCTCCTCTCTCTCTCTCTCTCTCTCTCTCTCTCTCTCTCTCTCTCTCTCTCTCTCTCTCTCTCTCTCTCAGTTCCTTCTGTTTACTGTATTTGTTTAATGTAACATTACATTACATTACATGATTATTGCTTTAGGTCCAGCGGACTCTTCCGAGCAAAATCAGGACCGGACAACCCCTGATCCGCATAAAAGATCTGCTGAAACAACCCTAGTGATAAAACTGAATGCTCTCCACCAGCCAGTCACTTTACAATAAAGACATCCCACGCAGGGGACGCTGAGGTTGTACTCTAATTTATCGAACCCCCCTTTACAAAAACAAAATAGAATACAAACATCATTATAAATTATTAACGAAACACATACATATAAAATGCCTACATTGCTAAATAATAACATCATAGGAAGCCCTAGTGACCACCTGGCAGAAAGCGTCCAATATTCCCAAGCTGATCCAACAGACCTTATACACAAATAAGGAGTCTTGTCCCGGAAGAGTTTTCAAGAAAAAAGATAGGTGACTGGTCTAGCGAAGAAGAAGATAGTATAGTATATTGATAGAACAGAGCAGGAATGAGAAAGAGCAAATGAGAAAGACAGCGACAGTGGGAATTTAAAGCACTAAATTTCCAGAAAGTGGGGATACTATTTATACTGAAACCCCCGGCATCCCAACGGGGGTATTTAATGTAACGTCTTATAATGGAGGTAACCTCTTATCTTAGGCTTCATTAACATGTATTGCCCACGCAGGGTATCCGAATTTCTAGATAACCTCAACATCTATTTATAATATTTGACTGTGCTCATCGATAACATCTATTTCATCTACTATCTACACGCTACTTCATTACTCCAAACAAATGTTGGCTGATGACAACTTTCGCCTAAAGGTAAATCTAATTCGTTAGCATTTAACTATAACTGTTGAAATTCGCCTTCAACTAAATAAGATCTATTCAAACTGTTTTGTAATTTTTTTCTGTCTCAAACCTTTTACCATTCACGTAAGCCGATTTCATTATCTTCAAACTGATGACTGAGGACAACATCCGTCTAAATTACGCCTAATTCATTTTACTGCTTTTTTTTGTGTGTGTGGTTAGTACAGTTGTGGAGTGCTAGTTGTTTTATGCTGAAGATCGTGGGTTGGAACCCCGCTTGGGACGCGACGAACTTATGTGACATAGGTCCGAGACTCTTCGAGGGCACCGAGGGTTTTCACCGGGTACTCCGGTTTCCTCCCTCCTTCCCTTCAATAATGGTATTGGATGCAGTCGATCTAAACTTTCAACAAATAAAAATGGATTTCTATTCCGACTGCTGTAACAAGCCGCGCTGTGAGTTCCATTGTAAAGAAAATAGCAAGATAGCACCTTGTCTTGTATTATCTCAAACCTGTAAGCCTTCGCCTACAAGACGTTGTCTGTATTCGCCGATACCGTTCTACGGTCATTCTTTAGCTGTGTTTTATAATCTTCCAAGTGTTGACTGATGATGATAACTTCTGTCTAAATCTACGTACATATATAATTGTTCCGTATGACTTTGATAGCCTGATGTAGACATCATTTGTATCTTTAACCCCTTTACATTTCCCACCAACGCCATGGCTCAAATGGATGAGCGTTCGCCCGCCTGGCAAACCGACAAGGTAAAAGTATGCTATATAAGAAAATCACTTCTTTTTCTGTTTGTGTGTTTGTGTAAACTCTGTCTAAAATCTTGAGTTAACAGTTTTATTCGTTTGAAAATGCTGATGGCATTTAAAAAGGACAACCTCGAAGGCTGCAGCTTCATTTGCTGTTGACGTTATCTAATCCTATGTCGTGTTAGGCAATATTGTCAGCGTTTTTAAAAGTTGCCTTGTAATTCCACCTGATAAACAACGATCTCAACTTACTTGAACTAAGCAAATCTCAACTTTATCTTAAACTTACCTGAACTTCATCAATCTGCACTTTGTTTTCTTCGCTTGTCTGCTTCAGAGATGGAGATTAAGGGGTCATGGTTGACGTATTTACTTTTGCACCCCTGAGGAGCTCGTTTCCGCTCTTTACTATAAACATCCGTTTTCCGAAGTGCACTGTGGGTGAGCTTCGAAAGTTCACAGATAAGAAAAATATGTCAGTGGCGGATCTTACTTGCCCACAGACTGACATTCTAATCTGTTACCTGGCAATTTAATTTTTTTTTGTTACTATCCAATTAAGGAACACTATGTGTCTCTTGATGAACACTATACGTCCTATTCTCCATCGGCCTGGGTGGCGCTGACGTGGGTGCTTTCTTTAAGAAGGTAACCCGAATTTCGCCAGCATGACCGGACGAATATTACCTCAAATCAAATTAAAATAAATATTAAAATAAAATCACGTTACAAAAGGGAATATAAACTCGTTCGGTTTTCCCTTAACCGTTGCAGACAAAATGATCCGAAGATTGGGCGTTCCCTTCTCACAGGCACAGCTTTATGATGGCGTGGTCTTCATTTTTTTCTCTCTCGAGGCTACTCTACCACCCACAGTTCCAGAGAGGGAACAAGCTTTCAGCGTTACACAGGGATATATTTATGACGCATTGGTGATGATGATGATGATATCCATTTGTAAGGCGCAGCATCCATGCTGGCAGCATGCTCAGGGCGCATAGCGAAGGGGGAAAAGAGGGGTAGGGATTCGTGGGGCAAAGAGGAAGTCGCTTCTTTTCATGGTTGCTTGCTGATGGCACACACAATTTAGATTTTATTGCTGAACGAAGTTGTTGGGATAGTTTGTGGAGGGGACTTATATCCTGCAGGTACGCGGGAGAAGGCTTTGAGTCTTTCATGCGTTTATGGTATAGTGACAGCACTTTGAATTCTATCCGTTGCCTTATTGGAAGCCAGTGTAGTCTTCTGAGTACTGGTTGAATGTGTTCACTCTTCTTTGTACGAGTAACAATTCTAGCTCATGCGGTGTTAAAACACGTTGGAGATGACTGAGTTGCTGGTCCGGAAGTCCCCACCGACAACTGTTGCCATAGTCCAATCTGGATATGACCGATCATTTTTATTTTGCAACGCATGCAATGATAGCGTGTATTTACCTTTGATTTGATTTTGCGTTGTTGCTAGAAGAAGCTTTGTTTAATGTTAATAATTTCCGTCGGTCGATGTTGTTGAGAATTTTCTGGAATTGCTTGTTTGTTGTCGACCGAAGCCTCCGAAAAGTAAAATAATAATAATAATAATAATAATAATAATAATAATAATAATAATAATAATAATAATAATAATAATTTTTTATTTATTTATTTAATCGTTCTTATAGCGCTTTTCCAGCTCAAGAGCTGCTCAAGGCGCTGGCCGATACAGGATCTAACTCAAGCCGCCCGAGACGCCCACCCGCAGCCTTTGGGCGCATGGTCTGACGCCCGGACAACTATAATAATAATAATAATAATAATAATAATAATAATAATAATAATAATAATAATAATATTTATATAGCGCTTTTTCCTAAAGAACAACATCGGTTCAAAGTGCAGGTCTGGTAATAGCTAAGCGATTCTTCTATCCTAACGTATGCTCTATGACGTAAGAGAGTGCATAGTTCCGGTGACGACTTTTATTTTGAAGGAATAAACATTGAGGTTTAACGTCTACACCCACCATTGGCGATATGGCAGACGGGGATAACCATCCCAGGGAAAGAGGGGTAGGGACCTGAATCAACACTGAACCACCAAAGAAATCATTCTGCTAAAATGGACAGTGAAAATGGCCACATTTTATATCGCCCACCACGGGATTCGAACCTGGGTCATCGGTGTGCCAGGCGAACGCTCTACCAATTGAGCTACGGCGGTGGGACACATTTATTTTGACTGGGTGTTATTGCGTCATGCTGGAATGTTCGATCATTTTCTCGATTGCAGAGAGGCTATTTAAGTCTGCTTGTGGGAGTGATTAATGATGATTTTTGATGATGATCTTTGAAGTGATTTTCGGAAAGCGATCTTGTATGCAGTTGTTGATGTTTGCTGAATAAAGTTGGAAAACTTTATACGACGACTCCTGCCTTGTTGCTGAGTGAACAAGTTGCGTGGATAAACAAATTCGAGTTACACATATTAAGATTTAAGCATCGGAGTGAACCAGCTATTGATAAATAACCGTGTATCAATCTGAAGCATTCCTATGTATCCCCGCACTCCAGAATGGCGAGGCAGAATTTGATAGTCGATTGTTGATTGTTCTTTCATAGATAGGAAACAAATGTAATGTGATGAAGTATTTCCGCACTAAACCCCTACTATACTTTGTTGTTCTTTATTTTCTTGTCTTTCATGTTGTTGTTTTTTTGTTTGTTTTTTAATTGGACGTCGTGTTTTTTCAGTGTACAGGAATGTACACATGGTGACTCAGGCGAGAGATGCTGCTGACCAAAGATAAGCTGACGAAGAGATTCTCTGCTGTTCTGGTCCTATCATTTTCTCCCTGACGATCTGACAGGCTGGGGGACTCAGACGTTAAAAAATAATCATATATATAGTATAAATTACATGGGTGCATTTCTCACGCGCGTTCATGCAAAGTTCAGTGAGATAAAACATATGGGGTGTCGTATGAGGTAAAATGCTATAAATATCTATCTATCTATCTATCTATCTATCTATCTATCTATCTATCTATCTATCTATCTATCTATCTATCTATCTATCTATCTATCTATCTATCTATCTATCTATCTATCTATCTATCTATCTATCTATCTATCTATCTATCTATCTATCTATCTATCTATCTATCTATCTATCTATCTATCTATCTATCTATCTATCTATCTATCTATCTATCTATCTATCTATCTATCTATCTATCTATCTATCTATCTATCTATCTATCTATCTATCTATCTATCTGTCTGTCTGTCTATCTATACATCCATCCATCCACCCAACCATCCATCCATCCATCTATCTATCTATCTATCTATCTGTCTGTCTGTCTATCTATCTATCTATCTATCTATCTATCTATCTATCTATCTATCTATCTATCTATCTATCTATCTATCTATCTATCTATCTATCTATCTATCTATCTAATCTAATCTAATCTAATCTAATCTAATCTAATCTAATCTAATCTAATCTAATCTAATCTAATCTAATCTAATCTAATCTAATCTAATCTAATCTAATCTAATCTAATCTAATCTAATCTAATCTAATCTAATCTAATCTAATCTAATCTAATCTAATCTATCTATCTATCTATCTATCTATCTATCTATCTATCTATCTATCTATCTATCTATCTATCTATCTATCTATCTATCTATCTATCTATCTATGTACTTACAATGCATTCTACGCCTCATAAAAACAATCTTTTTTTTGTGTTTGTTGGTCTTTCTTTTCCTTGCTTTTCATTTTTCTTTCTTCCTTTATTTTTCTTTTCTTTCTTTGTTTCGTTGCTGTTCTTGTTCTCCTCCTCCTCATCCCCCTCCTCTTCCTCCTCCTCCTCCTCCTTCTTCTTCTTCTTCTTCTTCTTCTTCTTCTTCTTCTTCTTCTTCTTCTGCTTCTAATAATAATAATAATAATAATAATAATAATAATAATAATAATAATAATAATAATGATACTAATAGTAATAATAAATATAAAACTGATGACCCAGGTTCGAATCCCGTGATGGGCATGTTAAAAGAGACCACTTTTACCAATCCAATTTAGCAGTTTGATTGCTCTGATGGTTCAGTATTGATTTAGGTCCCTACTCCTTGATCCCTGGGATGGTTAACCCCCTCTTTATTATCGCCAATGGTGGGTGTAGGTGTTAAATTTAATGTTCATTCTTCTTCTTCTTCTTCTTCTTCTTCTTCTTCTTCTTCTTCTTCTTCTTCTTCTTTTACTTTCTTCTCCTCTACCTTCTCCTCCTCCTCCTATTTCTAATTCGTCGTTTAATTTTTAAAATAAATAAATAAATTATATATATACAGATATATATATATATAGAGAGACAGATATATACATACATATTTAACAGTCAGGTGCACATAATTCGAAAAAAAGCCCTGCCAGATTTCTTTAAACCGTTACATCTTCGCAAGCGTGAACGACAGGTAACAGAGATAGGAAGGAGAAGCCAGTTAACCATTTTTTGAATGGCTGCAGCAAACGCCGTTATCGCTTGGCGCGATAAATCCCAACACAGAACACGTTTTACACATCTGTCCAAAACTGAGCATCCGCGCTGATAACACCAAAACGAAGTACTGTTATTAAAAGACCACGATTCCAAGGCTTTGTTTACTGTGGGCAAAACCGGGTTTACCTTAAAATCCGCATTGTTGTCACATGACTCAATGATAAAGCGGACTTCCGTTGCTCAAACCAACCGCCAAGGTTTGAATTTTCAATTTGGTTCTGACAGTGATCTCTCTTTTTTGTTATTTTATTATTTTTTTTTTTTTTGTGTTTTTTTTGTTATTTTGTTTTTTTTGTTTTTTTTCTGATTTCTATAGCTCTAATTGATGATATGGGGGGGGGGGTTTTTTTTTTTTTTTTTTTTTTTTTTTTTTTTTTTTGTTTTTTTTTTTTTTTTTTTTTTTTTTTTTTTTTTTTTTTTTTTGATTTTTCTGCTGAGGGTCTTTTTTTATTGTCTTTGTTACTGCGAAGCTCCCCTGATTACTTTCAGGCTGTATTTTTAATATACACATTCATTTAAGCTTTGCTTTTGTGTCCCTTTACATAAGCGCTTTGTGCTGTTGGAGTTTTCTTCAATACAACATTTAAAGCGGCATATCAAAATACGTGTGCCTTGACCCATTTCTGAGCGGAAAAGCCAAGAGACTTTGGTGTCCCTGGTATAGGCTCATGTTAGGTAAAGGTGTAATAGCGTAAAGTAGGGTAGGGGAGGGTTGGGTAGGGTTGGGTAAGGTAGGATAGGACGGGGTCTATTTTAACAACTTAAAACAGAAACCCTTACGAGCAATTCATTTTACGGGATAGCCAGGTCTTTGTTTGCAATGTTCTGCAATGTCTGGGGCAGGTTAGCTGCAGAGGCTAAATCTCTGCAGGACAGTGAGCAATGCAGTTTCGTTTCTTGAATCCAGCTCCTTTCGGCCTTTTGTTGTTTCATTGTGGATGTAGTCATCCTGACTTGAAAGAGCAAAAGCAACTCTGGTGTCAAGGGAAAGCTGAGTTCGGAGATTGAAAGACAGAGCCCATCTGCTGAGGGCTGAAGTTGTCTTTGTTATTCCGATGATGCCACCCCCATTTTTACCAATACAGCCAAGCCACTCCTGACTCTGGTCTGGGTCTTCTTTAATGAAGCGCTGTGAGGAGCATTTGACAACAAGGTTGCCAGCTTCAAACTCCTTCTTGACCTCTTGTGGAAGCTGGTGCATCTCGTTCAGGTAGATTGTACCCCAGCGAGTATAGTTCACATGGTTGTAGTGCACGGTGTACGGTAACATTAGCTGGAAAGCATGGAGATGCAGGTCCCAGATTCCATCCCTCTGAGCACGGGTAAAGAGCAGGAGTATGTGGACCATCTGCATGTAGCCCCACCAAAACATGAAGTTTGGGTTTTCATTGGCTGCAATGAAGGCTTGCATGACCGCTTCAAACTCTTTTAAAGCAAGCTGTGATACAAGTTCACAGAATACAATTCCAGAACTGTTAGAAAAGCACCAGTTATAAATGGTTGTGAAATATTAAAAAAAACATCCCTGTTACAAAAACATCGGTTCTCGTCATTGTGTTTGTTGATGCTGTGCCAGAATACAGGCAAAGAATGCAGCTTTACACACTTTGTGAAAGTTAAAACAATGTGTCCCGGTCAATCACAATACATAGGAGATCGCGTGGCCGCCATCGTGTTTTAGTGACGTTTACAAAAAACCCAGAGACCGAAATTGAGTGGCATACGACGGATTCATACAATACACACATTGATCTTTCCAAATATACCGTATGCCAACTTTTCCCCATAAATGCCTACAGGGTTATGAGACTTTGAATTTGTGTCCCTGAGTATGAGGACAGGGAAAGATGGAGTACGCTGGTTAAACGATCTTCTGTGGTGCCCCTACGACCTCCGAGTTATGGGATAGGATAGGATAGGATATGGTGTCAGACTAGCTGTGTCTTTGGCCAAACAAACCCTTTATGAAATTCCATTTGTAAAATATTTATTTACGATATTTTTTGGTGTTTTTTTTGTAATTATTTTTTTTAACACTTTCAGCTAAATAATCTCTATATAGAAGCATGTTTTCTAAATAATCATTTATTTCCAAATTATGTAAGATTGCTCTAAACAATGTATTTTCTCCGTAAATAACTTATTATTTACCTAAACATAACGTTATTTAGGTAAATAAATCAGGATGTAGGTACTAGGTAAATTAGGTATTGTTGCTGAATAAAAATTAAAATTAAATATTGACATATATTATGAATTATTTAGCAGATTTTGTTAAATAAAGTCTTATTTAGAAATGTTTCTAAACATTGTTTTGACCTATATAATGCATTATTTAGCAGAATCAGCTAACTAAAAATTATTTTGAAGATGTTGCTAAATAGTGCCTTATTTACGTAAACAATTCATTTGAGTTTTAATTTTGTTTCTGTCTCCTTTTGACAAAAACAAATGTACCGGCTTCTTTAACGTGCCGTTCCAGCGAGACGGATGGAGGTGGAACACCGTAGAAGGAGTCGTTACAGAAAGTCAACTCCCGTGAGGGAAAATGTGCTGGACCTCGCCGCGTCGAGTTTCCAACCAGGGTCAACGGCAGGGGTGCATACTATTTTTCCACTGCGAGCGTTCTACTACCAATGATCTACTCTTGACTTTTTTGTTGTTGTTGCGGTAATTAAAAAAAATATTTTTATCCCCCTTGCAGGCGAGATTTGGGTTACCTTCTCTGGAAAACCACTGCAGCCGCGGAGTCGCGCCACCCAAGACTTGAGGGAATAGGACGTACGCAATGCTTGCTTGGGCCGGGTTTGTGGTTGGTTGGATGGTTGGTTGGTTGGTTGGTTGTTTTGGGTATCTAGGACTGGTCCATTTATGACTTGAGCGTCAAGATCCTTTTCAAGTCTGTTACTCTCGAATCAAGCCTGTCAAGCAAAGGTTACTACTATTTCTACTACTACTACTACTACTACTACTACTACTACTACTACTACTACTACTACTACTACTACACACACGCGCATACACACACACACAACACATACTACATATAGCTTCAGAAAATTACATAAATGCCTATCAACAACCCCTTGGGGTCATGAGCAATCTTGCCACTGTAGATTGTTCAAACCTATAAAGGGAAAAGTGAAAGCCACAGTTGAAAACCTGTCTTTCCTTTATAGGCAAGACAGATTCACTGCGGCAACAGTACCCCCGTTGGAGTGCCGGGGTTTTTCAGTATAAATAGTATCCCCACTTTATGGAAATTTAGTGCTTTAAATTCCCACTGTCGCTGTCTTCCTCATTTACTTTTTCCTATTCCTGCTCTGTCCTTCACTCTGCTATACTATCTTCTTCTTCGCTAGATCAATGACCTACCTTTTTTCTTGAAAACACTTCCTGGACAAGACTCCTTGTTTGTGTATGGGGTCTGTTGGATCAGCTTGGGAGTGTTGGACGCTTTCTGCCGGGTGGTCACTAGGGCTTCCTATGATTGTACTATTTAGCACTATAGGCATTTTATATGTATGCGTTTTGTTGATGATTTATAATGATGTTTGTATTCTATTTTGTTTTTGTAACCGGGGGTTCGCGTAGTTGAGGTCAACCCTCAGCCGTCCCTCGCGTGGGATGTCTTTATTGTAAAGTGACTGGCTGGTGGAGAGCTTTCGGTTTTACCACTAGGGTTGTTTCAGCAGATCTTTTATGCGGATCGGGGGTTGTCCGGTCCTGATTTGGCTCGGAAGAGTCCGCTGGACCTAAAGCAATAATAATGTAATGTAATGTAGTAGTTTCTTGATATTCATGTTGTTGCTCCTATCTTGGCTCATATAGCGTAGCTGAGAACAGACGGGGCCTTCTCATTTTCTCCAAGGGGGAAGGCCTCGACTAGTATCAGCTAGGGTGTCTGATCTGGGGCCTTCACTCGTGTGTTATCTTTTTACATACACCATCGTGTCAAATGACGTTGCGAGGTATGCAATCTCAAGCGATCTGGCTGATGCGGATGGCTGTTACGGCCTGAGGTGATGCATATGCACGCCCTTGCACTTTTTGTTTTATTTTCTGCTTTAAAAAAAGGAAAGAAAAACTAAATATAATAGTGACAAAATAGGAACAAAAATGAACATAAAATAAAAGAAAAATAATATGAAGTAAAATAATATGGATCTAAATTGAAAACCAAGAGAAAAAAATTGAAATAAATAGAATGAAATAAAATAATTATGATAGGCTTACAATACAATAAATAAAACAAATTTGGTATAGATACAAATCAAAGAAAACAGATTACAAAATAAAGTTTAATCAATATGCACAATCAATAGACAAGAGGGTGGACGTGATTTGGCATAAAGTCTGCTCCTCCCCCCCTCTCCCCCCCTTCTCTTCGCTCTCTCTCTCTCTCTCTCTCTCTCTCTCTCTCTCTCTCTCTCTCTCTCTCTGTCTGTCTCTCTCTGCCCCCTTCCACAATTTAAGTCAACTAAGTGCAAGTTCACTAGTTTGATAACAGTTTTCTAAAATAAGATTCTTAGCCTCTGCTTGAATGGTAAAAACACGCGCTCATAGATTGTGGTCTGCGGCCATGAATAAAACAGTTATGCAAATGTTCACATCTTTATACGTCGAACTGAATTGAAACAGACAGGGCTGCCCTGTATTATTTCAAAATAGGTCATTATTCCCGTCCGTTCATCCTTTATCAACAAAAAGCATCCTCGTTTCTAAATAAGATAATTTCATTCATTGGGGGGGAAGGGGGGGGGGGGGAAAGCATTGTTATGTTGATGGAGAGCCTAGCTCGAAAGTTAGAATTGTTTTATTTTTGTATAAATTAACGTTTAGTGTTATTTTATCCATTTGTTTCTCATTATCGTAACATTTAAATGCCAAGAGTTTTCTGTTGGTGTTCCAGTTTGATCAACAAAGAATTCAGTTAAATGGCGTGGAGAAGTTTGTTTCAATCGCCAATGATCGTGTCCTACTTAGCCTTAGGTTAAATTCAGTGTTCCACTCTCCTGCTACGAGTGTACACAGGGATGCGGAATTCGGAGTTTGGTTTTCAGTGGTGGTGATCAGAAAGCTGTTTCTACCCTTGAGGCGTGTGAGGCGTCTGTTTGGCAAACACTCGTCGCGTTGTCCGAGTGACTGCTGACCCCGTTTCAGCATTATGAGCTAGCCAAAGCTGGACATCGGCCAAGCAGTAATGTTCTTCACCCCGACCCCAAAACAGTGGTTGTCCTGGGTGGGTGTGGGCATGTCTATGTTCTCCGAAGTCTTTGTATGTTCTCCAGGTCTACTTTCACCCAGGTCTACTTTCCACCAAGTCTACTTCCCGCCAGGTCTACTTTCCACAAAATCTACTTTAGATCTGGGGGAAAGTAGGCCTGGGGAAAATTTTTTTTTCCCCAGGCCTACTTTCCCCCAGGTCTACTTTGCCCAAGATCTACTTTCTCCCAGATCTACTTTGTCCCAGGTCTACTTTTCCCCTAGTCTACTTCCCCCCCCCCTAGTCTACTTTCGCCCAAGTCTACTTTCCACCAAGTCTACTTTTCCTCAGGTCTTTGTTCCACCAAGTCTACTTTCCCCCAGGTACCCCTTGGGGTCATGAGCAATCTTGCCACTGTAGATTGTTCTAACCTATAAAGGGAAAAGTGAAAGCCCCAGTTGAAAACCTGTCTTGCCTTTGTAGGCATGACTGATTCAATGCGGCAACAGTTCCCCCCCCCCCCCCCCCCCCCCCCCGTTGGAGTGCCGGGGGTTTCAGTATAAATAGTATCCCCACTTTATGGAAATTTAGTGCTTTAAATTCCCACTGTCGCTGTCTTCCTCATTTGCTCTTTCCCATTCCTGATCTGTCCTATCACTCTGCTATACTATCTTCTTCTTCGCTAGATCAATGCAATGACCTACCTTTTTTCTTGAAAACTCTTCCTGGACAAGACTCCTTGTTTGTGTATGAGGTCTGTTGGATCAGCTTGGGAGTGTTGGACGCTTTCTGCCGGTTGGTCACTAGGGCTTCCTATGATTGTATTATTTAGCACTATAGGCATTTTATATGTATGTGTTTTGTTGATAATTTATAATGATGTTTGTATTCTATTTTGTTTTTGTAACCGGGGGTTCGAGTAGTTGGGGTAAAGCCTCAGCCGTCCCCTGCGTGGGATGTCTTTAATGTAAAGTGACTGGCCGGTGGAGGGCATTCAATTTTCCCACTAGGGTTGTTTCGGCAGATCTTTTATGCGGATCGGGGGTTGTCCGGTCCTGATTTGGCTCGGAAGAGTCCGCTGGACCTAAAGCAACAATTAATCAATCAAATTCCCCCAGGTCTATTTTTCCCCAGGCCTTTGTTCCTTAGGTCTGTGTTCCCCTGCATAATTCTATTTGTGCGAACCCTGCGGGACCAAATTACCTGGAGGAACATATGCCTTGTGGGACATAGGCCTTGCGGGAAATAAGTTTTGCGGAACATAGGTCTTACTGAACATAGGTGTTGCTGAACATAGGCCTTGCTGAACATACATGTAGTCTTTGCGGAACATAGGTGTTATTGAACATTCGCACACACACATACACACACACACACACACACACACACACACTCACCAAACACACAGCTATCGCTTTAACATTTGGTGTAAAGGCAGGAAGACGGATCGGAAATCGACTGATAGGATAGGTCTATATCCCCATTCTCTGCTGCCAATGGGCTTGCATTTACGGCTTTGTGCCGTTGATACAGACGGCCATTCCCATGCTGTGTTCTCAGCTCGTCGGTGGGTGTGTGTGTGTATCTATCTATCTATCTATCTATCTATCTATCTATCTATCTATCTATCTATCTATCTATCTATCTATCTATCTATCTATCTATCTATCTATCTATCTATCTATCTATCTATCTATCTATCTATCTATCTATCTATCTATCTATCTATCTATCTATCTATCTATCTATCTATCTATCTATCTATCTATCTATCTATCTATCTATCTATCTATCTATCTATCTATCTATCTATCTATCTATCTATCTATCTATCTATCTATCTATCTATCTATCTATCTATCTATCTATCTATCTATCTATCTATCTATCTATCTATCTATCTATCTATCTATCTATCTATCTATCTATCTATCTATCTATCTATCTATCTATCTATCTATCTATCTATCTATCTATCTATCTATCTATCTATCTATCTATCTATCTATCTATCTATCTATCTATCTATCTATCTATCTATCTATCTATCTATCTATCTATCTATCTATCTATCTATCTATCTATCTATCTATCTATCTATCTATCTATCTATCTATCTATCTATCTATCTATCTATCTATCTATCTATCTATCTATCTATCTATCTATCTATCTATCTATCTATCTATCTATCTATCTATCTATCTATCTATCTATCTATCTATCTATCTATCTATCTATCTATCTATCTATCTATCTATCTATCTATCTATCTATCTATATCAATATCTATATAATATATATATATAAAATATTTGGCAAGGCAAGTCAAATTGAGACTATAACATTCATATATATATATGCCTGGGCTTGCTGAAATCAAAGGACTGATGATTTTATATGTGATAAGAAGACGCCTGGAAGGAGAATAATTATAAACCTGGGCACACATAGACCAAGAACTGAAGGAAGGGAACATAGTTGACTTGGAGGGAACACAGAGTTGATGGGAATATAGACCTGACCCCAACCTGGCGCTAGCGCCGTTGTGTGTTCTGAACTCTTTATCACGCCTTTCTTTTTTTTTTTTGATTTTTGACTTTTGACACTTTATTGTCCATTTTATCGGGAAATTGTGGGCCGCCTCCCTTGTGAAAGGCATAGTCGCAGCCTATGGCGCACCCAAACCCAACCTGCCTAATATTAGTTGTGTTGTTGACATTTTGCTTGCTGAACAGTGACTTGAATATTATAGCCCCGTCTCTTGTCTGACAGCAAAAGGAATTATATCAAGATGAGCACAGAAGCGAGCACGGCCATGAGGGTCGTCGGCAACTGGAGATGAGTGGGGGGAAAAAGCCACCTTGCAATGTTGGTGATAGGCTGGAACCCGATGCACGCTAGATGCAGTTTCACGCCCCGTGCCAAAAGTAACATGTCAAAACAGGTTTTTACCTCGCCAAAATATATTTCTAGTTGTTACATCAAAAATATCCTGATGGAGCATGAAGCTTGCCAAAACAGAACTTAGCCTATATTTCGTTAACTTCAAAATATGATGATGGAAGTTTTAAAATGTCATAAACAATGGAAATGACATGATAAATTTTTATT
This sequence comes from Oncomelania hupensis, assembly GCA_036898135.1. NCBI lineage: Eukaryota > Metazoa > Mollusca > Gastropoda > Littorinimorpha > Pomatiopsidae > Oncomelania > Oncomelania hupensis. The sequence continues at coordinate 6,202,187 of CM072513.1, read as the reverse complement.
AGGTAAGAAGGCGTTCCGTTGTTAAAGCTTTACGGATATTGCCAAGTTTCGCTTGTGTTTTTTTTTTAATGTTACGCTCACAAAGGTATTAATAATGAATGGAAAAAAAAACAACCTTGACAAAGCATATAATATGTCAGGACGCGAAGGTTCACTCCAGAAATACTCCATGTTTGATTTTTTTTGTAAAATTAATAATAATATTTTTTTAGTGCTCTTCCACGACCAAGAAAGAGCTGTGTATTCATAGATTTGAATGATGCTCCTTGTCAGTAAACTTAATTTCTAATTGCCTTGGGAAGACCTTGGTGGACTACCAACGGACGTACTATCCAGAAACTGCAAGAATAACAAAAGTAAAACATACCACGTATATCTACATACGCAATCATTTTTATGTTGGTCGCCACCGGCTTGCGCTCAGATGTCTGGGCGTCAGACGAGGCGCCTAAAGGTTGCAAGTGAGCGCCTCGGGCGTATTGAGTTAGACCCTGTCTAGGCCAGCGCCTTGAGCAGATCCTGAACTGGAAAAGCGCTGTGTAACAATGCTTAAATAAATAAAGGAAAATACATCTGTTAAATCATGGTCATTGTTTTTGAACCGCTCTAAATAGAAGCAATTGTCTGAAGTTATGCCAACTGAAAGTCGCACTGCCCCCAAAATATAGGCTACGATCAATGCAATGGAAAGATTATTTTTAAACTCACATGCATGATTCTGCAGTATATATTGCATATTATGTTAGCTGGTTGGTTGGTTTTAACGTGTTTTTTTCAACGACATGATAAAACGCACGCAAGCACATAATCTTAACTTTTGTTACGTTGAATTTTTTTTTTAATGTTAAAAGATTTCTTTAACCTTTGTGCTGATTATACCACATTAGCACCATTGGAAAATATATGTTCTGTTAAAATTGCGTTGTGACGCCACTAGATGTACGGAGCGCAGAGTTGTAGACAAGAAAAACCGAGTTTAAAAGGTTGAAAGGAGAAAAAAACAAACTATCCTATGCTACCCTATCCCGTAACTCGAAGGTCGTTGGGGCACCTCAGATGGTCGTTTAACCAGCGTACTCCATCTTTCTCTGTCCTCAGCATCCCTCATGGCTTCGCTCAGTGTCAAACCAGTCCATTCTCGAATATTTACCCTCCCACCTCTTTTTCTGCCTCCCTCTTAATCTGCCTCCTTGCACCGTGCCTTGCAGGATGGTCTTTGCAAGGCCTGATGCCATGACGACGTGGCCATACCATAGGAGTTTCCGTTTCTTCACCGCTGTGAGCAAAACAAACAAGCAAACACCCCTGATTACATTAAAAGGACCAATACGAAGGCTTTGTTTACTTTTGGGTAAAAACTGGTTTACCTAAAAAATTTGGCCTTATTATTTACTTTAAACAAGGATCAAATTGGCTTCCGTTGCATGCTCAAACCAGCCGCTAAAGTTTGATTTTTTTCAATTTTGGTTCTGACAGGGTGTGATTTCCCCTGTTTTTACGGTACATCCCTATGACCTTTGATCCTATTTTTGAGTCAACCACGCGACTTGAAGTGCGCCTCTTTGGTGTCTGGATATAGGGTATGGTCCATTCACACCAGCTCAATGCCTATGTGACAGGCATTGTTTAGTGCCTCCACGTTTTGCTTGCTGAGGGCTATTTACAGCTTGCCTATGAAGCACCATTTGTAAATTAAATGGTTATTGTAATGATATCTATAGAACATACATTTTACCTGTATAAAAGATATGGTATAATTATAAAATGAATTATATACCTATAAAATACATTCTATAGCAATACAACACTTTTTGTTAGCTATAAAGCAACATTTTTATAGCTACAGACTACATTTTACGATATACAAGAGATCATACACGAATCGTCACGCCGTTTGTAAATATTAAACACAAAAAACTATTTTATTTATAAACAAAACATTTTATAAGTAACCATTTCATTTTATCTATAAACAAAACATTTTATAAGTAACCAATTCATTTTACCTATAAACAAGTCATTGTATCTATAAACAAGTAATTTTATAGCAAAAACGACTTATAAAACTAGTATGGTCCTTGCCATTTTTTGTAGTAGACTTTAATGGTCTTTACCATGTTGAGTCGCTTAGAAGTTTACAAGTAGTCTACACGAGGATGGAGTTGCTTCCCTGGGATCAGCAATTCGAAAGTCAGTATAAAATTAATGTCATGCGCCGAATGTAAAATAATGCACCGAATGCATTCTACAGGTAAAATGCATTGTATATATTATAACATTTATTTTATAGATATAAAAGCTCTTTGTTGTTATAAAATGAATTGTTTACCTATAAAATGAATTGTTTATGTATAAAATGTAGTGTTTAGAGATACAATGAAGTGTTTAGAGATAAAATAGTTTTTCGGAATAATATTTACAAACGGCGTGATGATCGCGTATGATTTCTCTTGTATATTGTAAAATGTAGTCTGTAGTTATAAAAATGTTGTTTTTAGCTATAAAAAGTTTTGTATTGCTATTGAATGTATTTCATAGACATAGAACTCATTTTATAAGTATACAATATCTTTTATACAGGTAAAATGTATGTTCTATAGATATAATGAAAATAATGATTTAATTTACAAATGGCGCCTCATACTTGCCTGCACCCTCCCTTCCAGTGAAAGGAAAAGGAAAAGAAGCATCGGCGAAACTATTTATAGCTAGCCTGGCTGACCTAACCTCAACACTAAAAAACTTTGGTTGAGTCGCTGTGTATTTTATCAACTTAAAACCAAACACCTTACGAGCAATTGTTTTCATTCATTTATTTTATTTTTTTCTTGTACGGGTTCTGTCTCGTACCGGCTGTAGTAGATGCTATTTATAGCTCTAGAATGTTGGATAGACCTTGCTATTAATAGACACCAAAACGGCGGAATTTATTCTTAAAAAAAAACAAAACAAAACATCTAAACTTTTCGAAAGTGTTAATGTTTTTGTTGTAAGCTTATTTTTCGGGAGTGCAACACGCACTGTGAATGTTAAAAGGATCTATCGAGGGGAGCGTGGTCAAAAAAAAATTAAAAGTTCCTTACACCACTGGCAGCCCTTCTTGACTTTCCTTCAAAGCTTGCGTCAGCGGTTACGAGGCAAACTACTGTGTAGAGAGGAAAGCACACGGCGTAGGAGAGAGTCGCCCAAGCTTAGGTGTTGCTGTTACTTGTGAGAGGTGCTCGGCGAGTCTCAGTTACGCAGTGTGGATATCAAAACTTCAATAATGGTATTGGATGCTGACAATCTAATTTGAAAAGAAAAAAGGCATTGATTTTTCTTTGAGCTTCCTCCTTGTTATCGATCTCTTCAGATCGCCGCGTTTTGAGTTCGATTGGACAAAAGAGCGTGATAGCATCATGTATTATTATTATTATTATTATTATTATTATTATTATTATTATTATTATTATTATTATTATTATTCAGTGTTCCCTATTACGCACAGTAGTGCGTCAATTACGCACAAAATATGAAAAAGGACGCAGAAAAATTTGCATGTGTGCGTCCTGTGGACGCACAAATTTTTTTCGAATCGCTGAAGTCAAAATTATGACCAATGAGTGGCGAACTAATTCACGGCATAATCAGAATAAAAACCCAACTGAGACTGCCAATGCAGACGATTAAAGATTGTGTCGGGAGTTGTCGTCCTTAAAAATCGCATGCGCGCGCATTGTAAACTTCCTCCAAGCAATCCATTCACTGAACAGAAAAAATCTTTAAAAAAAAATCTTCGTGAATCCATTCTTTGATTCTATCATACACGATCATGTCACTTCTGACTTGGTTGACTGGGCCCAAAACCCGTTCATCCACAGCAACATCAAGTACAGATCCTGTCATTATTGAAAATACGGAACTCCAAAGCAAGGATAAACAAATAAATGATGAAACTCAAACTAAAGTAAAGCGTCCAAAGAAACATGTTTTAAATTTTTTGATTTTATATGATTATGATAACTAATGTGACGCTTTAAAAGAGTTTAAAAGAAAAAGAGGCTTGGACTTGTTTTTACATTTCTTTTTCCGATTTGGGGACTCTCAAAATTTGCACAAGGACTCTTAAAATTTTATACCTGGGAGTCCCAAGGACTCTCATTTTTTGTGTGTGGAGGGAACACTGATTATTATTTTTATTATTATTATTATTATTATTATTATTATTATTATTATTATTATTATTATTATTATTATTATTATTATTATTATTATTATTATTATTATTATGCTGCTGCTGCTGCTGCTGCTGATGATGATGATGATGAAATTAGGTCTAGTCTGTGTCGCATACATTCCATCATAACGGACGTTAAAGATCCCGACGCTCATGTCCTAGACGGGTGAGTGCCGGGGACAAGAGCACACCCAGCATGCACCTAGGTCCTTCTCCCCCAACCCTGGCTGCCCAGGATTGTGCTCAGTTGTCTGGAGCGTTATTAAGACGCGCCCCAAAACTGCAAGTTGGCGCCTCGGGCGGCTTGAGTTAGATCCTGTATCGGCCAGCGCCTTGAGTCGCCTATGCCTATGAAAAGGCGAGATATGTGCGCTATAAAAAAAACCATCCTCGAAATTATGGAGAAAAACAAACTATGTGAATCTGAAGCCAAGTCGTTCTTCAGCTTTTTTCAAAACCAGGGGCGCTGAAAACACACACCTCCTTTCAAATCTTGTGTTCCAGCACAAACTCTTGTTGTATTGTTTGTAAAATACAAGTTTATAGTTGCTGATGGCTTTACTCTTATAATGGTTATTTCTTCGTCCGCATTGAAGATTGAGTTTTTATTTATTGGAGTCCACCTGCACTTAAAACCAACAACAACAAAACATTAATTGTCTCACAACACACTACATTTCGTTGCAATTTATGCGGATAATATATAATGTAATGCAATTATTTTCATAATTTTCATAATTGTCGTCATCGTCGTTGTCGTTGTCGTCCTCCTTTTATTCATCTTCTTCCTCTTCGTCCTTCTCATTCTCCTCCTCCTCATCATCATCACCGCCACCACCACCATCATCATCATCATCATCATCATCATCATCATCATCATCATCATCATCATCATCATCGTCGTCGTCGTCGTCGTCGTCATCAGCATCATAAACTTGTCGATGATCATCATCATCCATGATCATTAACATCATCATCATCCATGATCATTAACATCATCATCGTCATCATCGTCATTGTCGTCATCATCATCCTCATCATCAACTTTTTTTTGTAGTTGCATGGATAGTGACGCTATAGTGCCACGGATACTGGGTGTATATTATACCCCATTCACCTCCAACCCTACCACCACCTCCACCACTACCATCATCATCATCATCATCATAATCATCATCAATGACTTACTAGCTAGACAGTTTTAGAAATGCCATTGTTCCGTGTATTGTGTTGCAAGTGCCATGCGTGTAAAGCGTGTTGTTGTTGTTGTTGTTGTTGTTGTTGTTGTTGTTGTTGTTGTTGTTGTTGTATCTGTTGTTGCGGGAGCAAGCACTGGGCGGCAGGATTGATGCGTGAGGCTTGATGAATGACATGTGGGACCAAAACAGCACGCAGACCTTGATCCACGTCGTCCACCAACCCCATTCCAACCCCCAACCCTCTTCACTTGGGTAACGTCCCCTTTGGCTTCCCAATCCAAGTCACGAGAAGCAAACCCCACGGCACGGCCTTTTGTCCCTCGAAACAAATCTTGGTTCATTTAAAAAGTAATAAACCTCTGAATGCCCTCCTAATTGGGATGGTTTTATTGGTCACCCATAAGCGGGCGACATTCCGACTGTCTTCTCAGTGATAGCACCTAATCAGAGGCAAGACTACTGCCACCCATTACATTACATTACATAATTGTTGCTTTAGGTCCAGCGGACTCTTCCGAGCCAAATCAGGACCGGACAACTCCCAATCCGCATAAAAGATCTGCTGAAACAACCCTAGTGGGAAAACTGAATGCCCTCCACCAGCCAGTCACTTTACAATAAAGACATCCCACGCAGGGGACGGTTGAGGCTTCACCCCAACTTATCGAACCCCCGTTTACAAAAACAAAATAGAATACAAACATCAGTATAAATTATCAATAAAACACATACATATAAAATGCCTACACTGCTAAATAATAACATCATAGGAAGCCCTAGTGACCACCTGGCAGAAAGCGTCCAATATTCCCAAGCTGATCCAACAGACCTCATACACAAACAAGGAGTCTTGTCCCGGAAGAGTTTTCAAGAAAAAAGGTAGGAGACTGGTCTAGCGAAGAAGACGATAGTATAGCAGATTGATAGAACAGAGCAGGAATGAGAAAGAGCAAATGAGGAAGACAACGACAGTGGGAATTTAAAGCACTAAATTTCCAGAAAGTGGGGATACTATTTATACTGAAACCCCCGGCACCCCAACGGGGACTACTGCCACCCAGGACAGCGGGAAGGTGTGGAGTGGAAAGGGAGTCAACAGGACCAATAGCACATTGCTGGTGTAAAGGTGGTTTTGGAACTCTAGGACCTGAGCGTCAGGATCTTTAAAGTCCGTGCATTGAAATGCATGCGTACACAAAACTAGACGTAGCAGATTTATACTTTCATCCGAAGGAATAAGGGCCTGTTACATAGTCACAATATAAAAGAAGACATTGCGCAGAAACACATTAAACCAAAGTCACAAGGAGAATTGGAACATATTGAAAACACGGCTGATGGTGGCCTGCTGGCAAGAGCAGGTAAAGCGATTATACTCTGTCGGGTGCATTTGGCATTCTCTAAATTGCATTATGGTGGTAAGCGATTATCAGTTTTTATGAGCATGTGGTGAGAAGGGTTGGAAGCATAACCTGTTGTTCTTATCACTGTAACGTGGGGTTTAGTTGTTACTGGGCTCTGCACAATGGAATGCAGTAACCCTCACGCTTTATTCTATGGGAACTGCTAGTTAGTCACCCGGTGAATTACTCTAATACATTTATTTGTTTAGCTCGGTCTGTGTTAAGGCTGGGATACAGAGATAGATAGAAAAATGGTAAAAGATCACTGTCACACTAGCTTTCACACGGCTATGAATCATATGTAGTCCAGCCACTTGATAACAGTTAAAATCACACATTTATTTCTTCTACTCTATACAAGATCTTCGATGTACTAATCTACCTTAAAAAGTCATGAGTCAATGCAAATGGTTCGATCGCTGATAGTCTAGGCAGCTGTTATGTCTTCATAGGGCACTGGCTACTAGAGTTCATGTAGATTGGACTACTGTGGTCCGTTTTACAGTCTTCTGAAGAGTGGACTACTGTGGTCCTTTTTCTATCAGTTTTAGTGCACTTTTTCCTATGCACTTAACTGTGGGGTAGCGGGTTTGAAGCCCTTCGTTGCGGTAGCTTCTGGTACACGCGGGGTCGTCGTGTAGTTTGGTCCCTTGACACGCTGTGGTGTCTTGGAGGGTGTTTTCCAGGGTTGCTCTCTCAGTCCTGTGCTGTAAAGGCTAAACAGCCAACTCGTGTTTTCTGTGGAGTTGGGCGCACGTTATATCTCGCCTGTTCGTCTGTAACACAAGAGACAAAATTCTGCACAACCTTGAATAATAGGTCTGTGCAGAGCGTCTCACTGAAAGCCAAAGTAGCCCTCAGTGATAGCTCCACATCTCTATACATAAGCGACGAACATTCTGCTACGTCCGTGGTCCACTGGAATCTCAACTCTAATTTCCTATACATACATAAATATAAATCGTGGCTAATTATACACATAAAGAATTAATAATATTATAAACATTCACTAATACAGCCACTGGTCTGCAAACATACATATAGGTTAACCAACAGTGGTTCCGTCCGGTATACAACATGGCGTCCAACCCGGTCGTGCTTAACACGTGTTTGGCTTCTCCACGTGGCAAGGCAAATTCGGATTAATAATTCAAGTCTATGCATAGCAAATTCCACAAACATAATTTCAACAATAATATAAATGTATCACGATGAAACAGAAGTATGTTCATTTACCTGTTTGACAAAGTCAGGCTCGTGGCTACTTGATTGAATTCTAAGATTCCCAAGCACTGCTTCCTGATCTGTTCAGGAGAGATCTTACTGCTAACTGTGTAGCTGATTACTGCTCCTCGGTTCAAACTCGACTCCCGTTCTCTCTCTCTATTCGAATCAGCCAGACCTGGCTGAGTCCATTATAACCTGTGTTCTCATTGGCTGGTAATCGACTCGCCTAACGTAGCTACGATGATGTCATTGCCTTCGCTCTTACCGTCAGCTACCACTGTGTGTACACGGCATTATACCATTGCTACGCCTGATTACTTCCATCGTCTGCTGCAGCCTAACATTAACATTCTAAGATTACAATGACTAAACAAGGCTACCACGTAAAGTAAGCAGGGTAAACTGGTCCGTCTGTCACAATCACCATCTTTGCTTTCTACTGCTTGATGTGCGCATGTATGAAATGTATTCGTTATGCACCCACTTACTTCCCACCCTTCACACACATCAAACTACAACAGATCCCACACACGCACCCACCCACCTATCCCCCCCACACACAGACATACACACAACCACACAAACAGACACACACACACATCATGTTTTTATTTCATGTTTTTGGAGAGTTTTTATTACTGTGATCGTGCATCATGGAGGGAGCTAAACTTGCCCGTTACCGCAAGCAGGACCTGTTCTGTCTTTCCCAGACACTGGGAATTGTACTCAAACCCACAACAACCCCCTCCCCCCCTCCTGGCCCTCCAAAAAACAAAAACAAAATTAGTGGATGTGCAGGGCAGCATAAAGATTGCCAGACACACGGAGATCGCGCACGGACACAAAGAATTACAATAATATTGCCTGATGTGCATGATGGCAGTATGGGATGGTCAGACACGAAACTATGTCCGAACACAAAGGAATGCGTGGTTGGATGTGCATAGCAAAACGGATTATCAAGAACGGAGATTATGCCCAAACACCAAGAGCTAAAAGATTGCATGATGTGCATAGCAGAACAGGATTGTCAGACACAGATGTTGTATCCAAAAACACAAAGAAATACATGATTCTTTTGGATGTGTGCAACAGAAAAGGATTGAAAATAGATTATCAAACAAGCTCGTATGTATAGTGGAGCGGAGTATTTGACTTCCGCTACTCAGCCACCATCATGAGAACACGGCCCTGACCCCAACTGTTATTCTCACTTATCAATCGCAAGAGGGGCATACAAATTGTTGCCCTGCAAGGCGGGAAGCGTGTTGATAGTAAACCGGATTTCCCGACTATTAGTGCCACGACATTCCATACAAGTCACTGCCACTGACCTGAATAAAATGCCTGCCTAGAATGTATTCCTGCTTACCACCAAATGCAGAAGACGAATGGTCAGGCGGGGAGAACATATGTCGTGTGGCCTTGTCCTGCATCACCCAATGGCCACACAAAAGGACTCTGCACAGCAGGAGTCACCCAGGGCTAGACTATCGAACAAATGGAATGTAGACAATCTCTCCCAAGCCGTGAACAGTCGCCTCCCACCCGTCACATAATGTTTTCACAAAATTATAGAGAAATAAAAACGCTATTTTCCTAGTGTACACTTGTGTGTGTGTGTGTGTGTGTGTGTGTGTGTGTGTGTGTGTGTGTGTGTGTAAAAGATAGACAGAGAGAGTATGTGGTGTGTGTATTTGTGTGTGTGTGCGTGCGTGCATGCCTATGTTTGTGTGGGTGTGTCCGCGGGGAGAAGTATGTTTGGGGAGAGAGGAGAAGGGGGCAAGAGAGAAAAAGGGCGTTTAAAATTCTTTGAGCAGCCTTAAGAAGAAGACAAAGAAGAAGAAGAAGAAGAAGAAGAAGAAGAAGAAGAAGAAGAAGAAGAAGACAATATGATGATGATGATGATGATGATGATGATGATGATGAAGCAGTCAATCAATCAATATTTTGATTTATTGTCTATTCACATATTGAGGTGATATTAGACATGAAGATGAAGCAGAAGCAGAGGGTGAAGATGAAAAGCAGATAAGATGAAGAAGAAGATGATGAAGAAGATGATGATGAGAATGAAGAAGACGAATAATAATAAGAAGAAGGCTTTATAAATAGCCCCAAATTTAAATGAGTTCAAAGCCCACAACTCGAGAACTTTGACGGTAACTTTAAGATTACGTTGTAAACAAGTAAAACTCCAACTTACAAAGCCAGACTATAGAACCATACAAGCATTTTCTCTACCTCAAGCACAATTCATCTATCCCGATATCCACCCCGCACCTTGTTTCAACCTAATCTACTACTCACAATCATTTGTTTTCATTCAGTTTCGCAGTTTCCTAGGAAAGACAAAAAAAATAGCATTCCGACTTTATTAGAAGAAGTTTCGAACTTTTTTTTTTTTTAACGACATTCCAAACTTTTCTCTTTGAAGATAGATGTTTTCTTTGTTTGATCAAAACTTTTTTTTTTTTTTAGAAACAATGTCTGGGTTTGCTTGAGTTGCTGATGTATTTTTCACACCACGTAGTTGAGACTGCCGACAAAGGAGAGATAAACATAAATCTCGACGACTTTCAGCTAAGCTGTTTGATGTAGATTGTGGCCCCTTTTCACTTCCCTTGTCTGGCTACACGGGCCCTGGTGCTAGAAGCCTAGTTTGTATCTCTATATTTATTGTTTGTTTAATGAAACGGCAAAGTTCACATGCATTTAGAAAGACTGTTGAACTTGACGTGTTCCACAAATTAACAGTAATGCTGTTTTGTCTGTTCTAAAACAAATGTAGCGTCTTTAAAAAGGTTTATTTTATATTACTATAATGCCTTGGATATGGAGCGACTATATACCCCAGTAATCGTCGTCGTCGTCATCATCATCATCATCATCATCGTCGTCATCATCATCATCATCATCATCATCAAATAGGTTACCGTGCCATCAAATTACCTCTACCGCAAAAGTCTTTGTCACTGGAGACATTTTATTGCTAAACACGTTTTGCTCAATGTCTAAAACAAACAAACAAACAGGCAAAAAATAAAATAAAACGGGCAAAGCGATTTTGTTGAGCTATGTGGGGCTAGAGGATACTGTTTTAGCCGCATGTGTCCTTTTTAAAAAAAAGCCGGGTTGCAGGCGGGACCACCAGAAAGCAGTTAGCAAGCATCACGAAGGAGAGTTCCAATTCCCAAAGCAACAGGTTGATAATCCCTGCAAAGATAAGATCCAGCCAACGCTGATTGCTACGTGTAGATGGGCACTGCTGAGAAATAAAGTGATGACCAATGGCTGACACACGTCTAGTTCGCCCCCCCCCCCCCCCCTAAGTCCAGTGCTGACGGCTAATGTATTTTTTTTGCGTAGGGGCGGTGGAGGGGGAGGGAGGGGAGATGGGAGAAGGAAGAGGGATTTGGTCAAGAATTGGAATTAGCACCCTGCTGTGGACACAAGAAGACTAGACTCTGGTATCTTGATGAGTTCCAGATGGCGTACTGTAAATGAGTTTTCCCTTCATCTCTTGTTCCTCCTCCTCTCCAGAAGTTTTTGTAAATATGTCACTTAGCGAAATAAAGTCTATTACCTGTTATCATTCTCCCCCCCCCCCCCTTCTCTCTCTTCTTGTTCTTGTTGTCGTCGTCGTTGTTGTTGTTTTTCTTCTTCTTCTTCTTCTTCTTCTTCTTCTTCTTCTTCTTCTTCTTCTTCTTCTTCTTCTTCTTCTTCTTCTTCTTCTTCTTATTCCTCTTCCTCTTCCTCTTCCTCTTCTTCTTCTTCTTCTTCTTCTTCTTCTTCTTCTTCTTCTTCTTCTTCTTCTTCTTCTTCTTCTTCTTCTTCTTCTTCTTCTAATCTTTGCATTGTGTCTCAAGTTGCGTTTCAATTTAGAGTTATTGACAGTTTGCTTTTTCCCTTCCATTGCAGCAGATGAGAGGATACTTCAGCAAGTCGTGCACCAGGATCTTCTCCTCTTCTCAATACTCCAAACGCAATTTAAATTTTATTTTAACCTCTTGAAATCCCCTCCCGCCTTCCCTGTTTTCTTCTTCTTGTTCTTCATTCTTCTTGTTCTTGTTCTTGTTCTTGTTCTTGTTCTTGTTCGTGTTCTTGTTCTTGTTCTTGTTCTTCTTCTTGTTCTTCTTCTTCTTCCTCTTCTTCTTCTTCTTCTTCTTCTTCTTCTTCTTCTTCTTCTTCTTCTTCTTCTTCTTCTTCTTCTTCTTCTTCTTCTTCTTCTTCTTCTTCTTCTTCTTCTTCTTCTTCTTCTTCTTCAATAATGGTACAGGATGCAGTCAATATAAAAAAAAATTTTCAAAAATAAAAATTCGATTTTCTTCCGTCTTCTAATAGCGATCTCCCTGCCTTTACACCACCTGTTTGAGTGATGTATGTGTATTTGGTGTGTGTGAGGGTAAATGAGACAGGTGAGCGTGTATGTTGGTATAGATCGCCGCGCTTTGAGCCTTGGGGAAAGGCGCGTACATAGCATCCCGTATTCTTCTTCTTCTTCTTCTTCTTCTTCTTCTTCTTCTTCTTCTTCTTCTTCTTCTTCTTCTTCTTCTTCTTCTTCTTCTTCATTCTTCTTCTTCTTCTTCTTCTTCTTCTTCTTCTTCTTCTTCTTCTTCTTCTTCTTCTTCTTCTTCTTCATTCTTCTTCTTCATTCTTCTTCTTCTTCATTCTCCTTCTTCTCCTCTTTCTCTTTCTTCGTCTTCTTTCTTTCTTTTCTTCTTCTCCTTGTTCTAGTCAAGTCAAGTCAAGTCAAGAAATCTTTATTCCTAAAAAAAATTTATGCTCTTTATTCCTTTACGCCAACGCCAACGCCATTCCCCCCTCCCTTCTCCCCCCTCCCTCCTTCCCCTCCCCCATCCGTTCTTTCCCTCCACGGACTCTCATTCTTATTGTTTTATGTTGCTGCTGCTGCTGTTTGTTAGGGGAGATGAGAAGGTGGGTGGGGCTGATCGGATACTTTCATTTTTAGTGCTCAGCTAACCGACCAAGAAGGCTGCCATTTGAGTTTTGTTTACTAAACATTCTTTTATTTGGAAAACCGCGCTTTTTTTTGTTTTGGCGATGATCAACGATGAACGGCCTTTTCAACGCTAACGCGTGCAAGGTGGTCCGAAAAATACCTAGATGGCGGTTCTGCTGCCATACCAACATCTTTCCGCAGCGGTCATTGCGTCAGTAATCGTTGTTCATCATTGATCGTTTCATGTAAGGGGAAAACTTGATCCACACACACACATACAAACGCACACACACATACACACACACACCCTCACACCCACACACACACCCACACAAGTATGTAAAACACAGAATCGGAAAGTGATTTTGTGACGGAAAGAACGCAAACTGCTTCTAGAAATGTAAGAATCTAATGCAAAATTGGCTCTTTCCGTCTCAAAAGTCGACCTAGTTCGTCTCCTATAGGCGACGAAATAGGTCGAACTTTCTTGCAAAATTTCCCGAAAATCGACTGGATTTTCTCCGTCCCGGATAGAGCACTCCCTTGTACTTAAAACACTCTCATGCACTATAATTGCACTCCCATGCACTAAAAGAGCACTCCTGTGTACTTGGAAAAAAGTGGGTGGCTGGAAAACACCGGATGGCTAATACACACACCCATTTCCTGCATAAAAAGCAAGGTTAGTCACCCATTTCAAGGCTTATACCTCCGCACACCCACACCCACACACACACACACACACACACACACACACACACACACACACACACACACACACACTGCGTAGCTTATACTGGTATGACTTACGGTTATCTCTATTAGTGGCGAGGCGAGTCTCGATCTCGGCTACTACGGAGTGTTGAGTCTTCCGATGCTCCATTGTTGATACTTAGGTGAATGGTTTCGTTATGTTGCACGAATGTTTGGATGCATATGTGTATACATGAAGGCCTGACATTTATAGGTTTTTATAAAGTTATTATTTGTTTGTTTGTTTTTGTCTGTGTATTTCCCAGTATGATAGATGAATATGTCAGTTCACTGTGTTGTGTCCGCAATTGACTTTTGTGCCGACGTAAATGTTCAAAACTGGGGCCAAAACTGCAATCTTTACCATCTATCTATATCTAATCTAATGATTCGATTTAATAATAAATAATAATAATACAGGATGCTATATACGCGCCTTTCCCCAAATCAATCAAGCTCAAAGAGCGGCGATCTGTACCAACATACACGCTCACTTGTCTCATCCACCCTCACACACACCAAATACACATCCATCACTCAAACAAGTGGTGTAAAGGGAGGGAGATCGCTATTAGAAGACGGAAAGAAAATCGAATTTTTATTTTTGAAATTTTTATAATGATTGCGTCCTGTACCATTATTGAAGGGAGGGAGGGAGGGAGGAAACCGGAGTGCCCGGAGAAAACCCTCGGTGACCTCAATAGTCTCGTACCTAAGTCACATACGTTCGCCCCTTGCGGGAATCGAACCCGCGACCTTCGGCATTGGAAACCGGCGACTTATCCACTGCGCCACGAGGCCACCCCATTTCCTTTCCGTCTTCTAATAGCGATCTCCCTGTCTTTACACCACATGTTTGAGTGATATATGGGTGTTTGTTGTGTGTGTGTGAGAGTGGGTGAAACATGTTAGTACAGATCGCCGCGCTTTTGAGCCTGATTAGGGATTAGGAGTATATGGGGGTGGCCTGGAAACGCAGTGGGTAATTCGCCGGTTTCTTAAGCCGAAGGTCGCGGGTTCGTTTACCCGCAAGGGGCGATCTTCTGTGACTTAGCCCCTCCGGGTACCCTGGTTTCCTCCCTCCCACTCCTTCGAGAATGGTATTGGATGCAGTCAATCTAAAATGTATGAAAATAATAATTTAAAAAATTTTGGTTTTTCCTTTTCCTTGTATACCAATAGAGATCCTCCTTGCTTGCACACCACGTGTTTGGGTGATAGAGGTGTGTTTGTTGTGTGTGTTAGAGTGGGTCAAACATGTAGGGATGTTGGTAAAGATCGCCGCGCTTTGAGCCTGATTGGTGATTTGGGAAAAGAACACGTATACAGCATCCATGATTATTATTATTATTATTATTATTATTATTATTATTATTATTATTATTATTATTATTATTATTATTATTATTATTATTATTATTATTAAAGAAGTTCTAAACCTTGCTCAAACTGACGGAGTAGCTCTCTTCCTTTTATTGCGTAAACGAAAACAACTGTACCTATTAGGTCTACTATACACACCTGCCTTCGCTGTAGTTCTGTTTTTAGGATCAATCTTGATGCTATTAATAGGCACTATTTTTATCCTATCCTATTTCGTAAAAGGTCGTTGGGGCACCACAGATGATCGTTTAAGCAGCGTACTCAATCTTTCTCTGTTCTCAGCAACCCTCATGGCTTCGTTCAGCGCCAAACCAGTCCATTCTCGAAGGTTGTCCTCCCACCTCTTTTTTTGTCTTTCTCTTCTTCTGCCTTGTTACACCGTGCCTTGCAGGATGGTTTTTGCAAAGGTCTGATGCCCTGGTGACGTGGCCATACCATCGGAGTTTCCCTTTCTTCACCACTGTGAGCATGTCATCATATTGTCCAATGACTTGTGTGATGGTCTGTCGAGGATTGTTGTGGATGTGCTGCGTATAAGAAATGCCCTGAAGTCTTCTGTACATGTTACCTCCATGCCTTGTATTTAATAAGCACATATACCAATAAATGTATCTTTTACAATCTTTATCAAAACCTTTTAAAAGCTTTTTTTAAAACTTTTTTTTGTTGGGGGAGGGGGTGGGACGCAACTCTCACTGTTCATTTCAACAGAATATGTGACGCTGAAAAGAGTTATCTTGGTGCCTTATCAGCATTGCTGCCCGTAAAGGACGAGGTTGTAATTTTCCATTGGCAAAAAGATTCCAGTTTTAGCCAAGAGTGAATTACTTAAGTACTTCAAACTATGGTATCCTGTCGCACTACGTGAACAGCGTGGGCGTCATGCAGTTGTCTTTAATAATCGCATAGTTATGTTTGGTTGTAGCTGTAAGCGGCTGCCACGCTTTGGCTGAATAGGCAACTCGAATTTCGCCCGGCTGTGTGACCAAAACATTATCCAAAACAAAATAGAAATCCCAAATTATATCAAGTTATTTTTTGTTTTTTTGTTTTTTGTTGTTTGTGTTTTTTTCTGTCTGAGAAGCACGAAACACTGTTCTTTGTTAATCTTCTTTCTGCCTTCAGTTTTATTCCATTTCGATTTTCCCTTGTCACGTCAACTCGGGATTTTCCCTCCCTTCTTCTAAAACAGAATATCCGTTCAATTTCAACAAGCTTTCTCGGGTTTCAAATAGTAATCTTGAGCCGATTTCCTTCAGCAGATCAGATGTGTGAGGGGCGGAAAGAGAGTCCTGACAAGCCTGTGACAAGCACAATGGGTGGTGTAAAGGCAAAGGGTAATATCATGGTGACCTCCTGCCTCTCCTCTTTTACTTTCTCCCAACATAGCGTAGAGCGTAGCATGTTTCTCTCTGGGCTGCGCGTGCATGGTTTAGAGAACCCAAGTGCCATAAATGGATCCACACAAACGTGCCGGTGAGGAATAGCGATGAACTATCTACTGAAATAATAATAATAATAATAATAATAATAATAATAATAATAATAATAATAATAATAATAATAATAATAATAATAATAATACTAATACTACTACTACTACTAATAATAATAATAATAATAATAATAATAATAAGAAGAAGAAGAAGAAGAAGAAGAAGAAGAAGAAGAAGAAGAAGAAACCACAGGATGCGCGCTTTTTCGTCAATCTAAGTCAAAGTGCGGCGATCTGAAGAAATTGCTAGTGCAAAATGTTGAGCCGTGTCCCGCGGTCAGCCTACAGATAGACATTCGATGTCTTTTGCATACCGTTCCACAACGTTGAAGGCACCGTTCAAAGATGGTATTTCCACTTCATGCCCATTGACAGGCTGTCAGTGTCCGATCGTTGACTTGTGTGCAGACTCCCTTATCGATTGGGTAGGCTTGTGCATAGGGGTTGTCAGGGTTGGATTTTGTGTGTTGGGGTTTGGGGGTGGAAGAGTGGAAATAACGTTGGCGTGGCAGTTGATCAGGCAATTTACTAACAGTTTAGTGTTCATCTGGAATATAGTCATGACATGTACAACAAATGTGCTGGGTTTAAGGACGGCGACGTCGCAGATGATGATGATAATAATGATGATGATGAGGAGGAGGAGGCTGATGATGAGGAGAAGGGGGGGGGGAAGAAGAGGAGGAAGACGACAACGACGGCAACAACCCTGACTACGATGACGCTGACGATGATGATGATGATGATGATGATGATGATGATGATGATGATGATGATGAGAAGGAGGAGGAGGAGGAGGAGGAGGAGGGGGAAGAAGAGGAGGAAGACGACAACGGCGACGACTACGACGACGCTGACTACGATGACGCTGACGATGACGACGACGACGACGACGACGACGACGATGATGATGATGATGATGATGATGATGATGATGATGATGATGATGATGATGATGATGATGATGATGATGACCACCAGGTCGATGACGCTACAGCCGATCTGCAGCGAGTTCTCTCCACTGACTATAGCAGATCCTTTCCCATGGTTGATGCATGCACACGTTTTACAAATGGCTCCCGAGAGAGCAAGGACTGCATAGGGAAGGGGCATGAAGGGCCTAACGGCGTGGTATGATTATCACAGCACCATCTGCACTGACAACGGTTTGACCTTGGCCTGCCAGTAATTAGAAGTAGGCACTGAGTATCATACTCCTAGTATTCACATTTTGGCCACAATAACAGCGTTTTAGAAGGTCTGATTGCACGTCTCAAAGATCAGGCGCAGGCGACGGTCTAAACGATGTGCAGCTTCAAAAAAACTGTGTTCGTCGCAGCATCAGGCTAACCGTTAATCTTTACGCCGCTTTGCTGTGGACCAGAAATGGCTTCAACACCCTTGAAAACATGAACACGACCTTTTGGATTTTACAGGTCGCACCGTGTCGATATCGGGTGTTCGAAAAGTGAGAGTAGTTGTTTAGGATCTTCATCCGTGTATCTAGAATCTGGCTGAACAGGCCGAGAAAATAGACAATAATAACAAATTTTAAAAAATTAAATTAAAAAAAGCAAGGAGGTTGAGTTTTTTCACTTAGTCAAAATTCAATCAATTTATTTAGCGGCTGTCCATAAAATTGAGTGATATATATCACTGATATATAGTGATATATATATACATACATAATAATTAATTTGCTCAATACAAAACTAAAGAATGAACATTGCAGAATGAACTTTGAGGTGTAACGTCCACGCCCACATTTGGCAATACGGCAGATGGGCAAAACCATCTCAATAGAAAATTACAGTGTGTGTATATATCTATCTATGACTTTCACCTTTCTGTCGTGTTTCAAATATTATACCTTTGCCATTACTTTTTCCATGTGCGGGCTTTGATACTGTGTCTATAAGACGTAGACTGAAATCCTCCTATATATCAAAGAGTTTAGTTTAAAAAAAAGCTTGGTTTTGAATTTTATCTAAAGACTCTTTGCTGTGTTTGTTTTTCGTCTTCTCTCTGGTGTTGTTTTGTTTGCTTTGTTTTGTTTTGTGGCTGTAATATTGTAAGTAATAATAGCTGCAATGTAAAGCAGAGGCACCGTCTTCATCGCCAGGGTCTGGTGGCTAATGGCTTCGTTGCACTTGGGGAGCTGATGTGGTAACAGTGGAGTAGATCATGTAAATGATCGTGGTTAGCCGTCCATTGTGTTGTTATATGTATGCCGTAAGTCCTCTGTTTGTCAGGCACTCTGACTGGAATTTGATCAGCATCAGATCGGGAGATTTGAGGACAAGTACTGTGTGCACTCTACGCTTAGGTACTTTATTGTATGCCTACTTTGGTGTGCACTCTATGCGTAACCATGCACTTTATGCTGTGCACTCTATACGTAACTGTGCACTGTACGTTATGCACTATGCGTAACAAGGTATTTACGCTGTGAACTATGCCTAACTATATGCACTTTACGCTGAACACTCTGTAAGTAAATATGCACTTCACTCTGTACAATATGCGTAACTAGGCACTTTCCGCTGTGCTCTCTATACGTAACTAGGCACTTTCCGCTGTGCTGTCTATGCGTAACTAGGCACTTTTCCCAGTGCTCTCTATGCGTAACTAGGCACTTTCCCCAGTGCTCTCTATGTGTAACTAGGCACTTTCCCCAGTGCTCTCTATGTGTAACTAGGCACTTTCCCCATTGCTCTCTATGTGTAACTAGGCACTTTCCCCAGTGCTCTCTATGTGTAACTAGGCACTTTCCCCAGTGCTCTCTATGTGTAACTAGGCACTTTCCCCAGTGCTCTCTATGTGTAACTAGGCACTTTCCCCAGTGCTCTCAATGTGTAACTAGGCACTTTCCCCAGTGCTCTCTATGTGTAACTAGGCACTTTCCCTAGTGCTCTCTATGTGTAACTAGGCACTTTCCCCAGTGCTCTCTATGTGTAACTAGGCACTTTCCCCAGTGCTCTCTATGTGTAACTAGGCACTTTCCCCAGTGCTCTCTATGTGTAACTAGGCACTTTCCCCAGTGCTCTCAATGTGTAACTAGGCACTTTCCCTAGTGCTCTCTATGTGTAACTAGGCACTTTCCCCAGTGCTCTCTATGCTTAACTCGGCACTTTCCCTAGTGCTCTATTCTCGCACAGCTCTTGCAGTTGAGCCTGGATTGTGCTCAGATGTCTGGGCGTTAGTCGAAGCGCCTAAAGGCAACAAGAGAGCGTCTCGGGCGGCTTAAGAGCTAGTGAGATCCTGTACTGGCCAGCGCCTTGAGCAAATCTTGAGCTGGAAAAGTGCCATGGAAGAACGATAAAATAAAATAAATACACCGCTAAATTCGGTCATCAGTCACCATGCCTCTTTAAAAAAAAAGTATAGACCTTACTGTCAGAACCCTAAAAGGTCTATTGTCGAATAGGTGTGCTATAGGCCTATTTTAGAAAAGGACTGTTCTCGAAGCCGCAGTGGATGTAGTGGGCCTATATGCAGATTCTGACGTTAGTGTATGGGCCAGACAGATTGTGATTGTGATTGAAGGATTGAGACGGGGTGATTGACGGATTGCGGTAAGGGGGTGAGGGCGAAACGATCTGTTTTATTCTCCTACGGCTAAATGGACCGCTAAAGTAGTGGCCACATTGGCTTACGTATTACGGCTTATGTATTGGTTTATCAGATTTTTTCTATCCTATCCTATCCCGTAACTCGAAGGTCGTTGGGGCACCACAGATGATCGTTTAACCAGTGTACTCCATCTTTCTCTGTCCTCAGCAACCCTCATGGCTTCGCTCGGTGTCAGGCCAGTCCGTTCTCGAATGTTGTCCTCCTAACTCTTTTTCTGTCTCCCTCTCCTTCTGCCTCCTTGCACCGTGCCTTGCTGGATGGTCTTTGCAAGGCCTGATGCTATGGTGACGTGGCCATACCATCGGAGTTTCCGTTTCTTCCGTTTCATGTCATCGTGTTATCCAATGTGATGGTCTGTCGGACTTCGTTGTTGGTGATGTGCTGGGTATAGGAAATGAACGGAAATCTTCTGTAGCACCTCTTCTCCATGCTTTGCATTCTTCATTGTAGGTCTGCTATGAGGACCCATGTTTCGCAAGCGTATAGGAAGATGGACATGACAAGGGAGCGCAGCAGCCTTACTTTGGAGTGTAGACTGATGGTCCTGTCTTTCCAAATGGGCTTCAACCTTGTCAGGGCAGCAGTTGTTTGTACGATCCTGAAGAGGACTCCCTGTCGGGACTCCTTGTCTGATTCAATGGCTCCTTCATTTTTTTTGGTTCAGCGCTTGTCATTGTGCTTTACCTGTGGTTCATGTCAGGCACTCAGAGTGAGATTATAAAGTGTATCTTGTATCTTGCCATCAACACAACGCAGTTTAGACTGACACTTCAAGTTCTTTGAGGAATCGTGATAGCGCCGTAGTTTTAGGCAGTGTGCCATTGTGCCAACAGTGTGCTTTTCTACAGCTATAATAAGTCTCATATTTGTATCATGGCTATGGCGAAAATTACTTGTTTCGCACGTCTTCATCTTGCACTTGCAATATATTGACGCATGCTTCTCTCTCTCTCTCTCTCTCTCTCTCTTCTCCTCATCTCACTCTCTCTCCTCTCTCTCTCTCTCTCTCTCTCTCTCTCTCTCTCACTCTCTGTCTGTCTGTCTGTCTGTCTCTGTCTCTCTCTCTCTCTCTCTCTCTCTCTCTCTCTCTCTCTGTCTCTCTCTATCTCTGTATGTATGTACCCACCAGAGGCAATGATTAACCAACTAGAATAAATCCTCAATAGTTTGGCGGTAGCAGTCCCATGTATCGTATAGATAAGACCACAGGCGCATTAACCAAGAAGGATGGACCCCTCGCAAGAATGTTGTGGATCCCCGATAGCGGACGGGTAGCGCAATGGTATGAATCAGTACTTATCAAACTACTTACTACTGCGTTACCCGTTCGCTATCGGAGATCCACAAAATTCTCGCGAAGGATCCATTCTTATTTGTTTATGCGCCTGTGGATAAGCCATAGGGCTGGCTGCTACCGCTGTGCTATCGAGAATCCACTACCGCTATGTTGTCGAGGGTCCAGCCTACTTTAAATGTCCCATCTTACGTGCCCAAGCACCGTGATGCAATGTCTTTGACGCAGTGAGAAAATGCATGGAACACGATTCTTTTGCAGTGTCATTTCGTGTGTGTGGGTGAGAGGGAAGGGGGGAGGAAGGGGAGTGTGGGGGTGAGAAGAGAGATAGGGGCAGAAATGTATTGTATAGGCTTCTTCCTATCTTTTCTGTGTTTAACCGATTTATCCCTGATCTACCACTCGGCTGTTGGCAGCAGACGAGAAGCCAGAACAATAAAGCGACGGAAAGTGGGGTTGCATCGGGTGCAGCTTGCCGACACTGGAAGGAAGGTCCGGAGACGTTTATGGTCGCTTTAAATCTGACCTTATCGCTATTGCGTGTAGACGGGCCGCCAACCACCCAATGCCCCCCCCCCCCCCCTGCTCCCACAACATCAGCCAGACCATCTCCTGGCTGCCAGAGAACAAACACTTCGGAATCTATATTCCTGTAGTTAGGATTGCTTCCCCTGACAATAGCAAGTTCGTTCGTATTTTTAGAAAGATTGGGGGAGGGGAGTGGGGGAAGTGTAAGTGAAGGGTGGGGAGTGGCGGGTGAGAGGGGAGGGGGAGGGGGGGGGGGTTGGCGAGTCAACGGATTTTGGACAACGTGTTTTACATTTTGCGGGCGAAATTCGGATGATTCTTTTTCGGCGAAAGAGCTGCTGCCGCAGGGCAGCTCCAGCTAGCTCGTAGGGAGGTAAAAAGTCGTGATTCCATGTTGTGTGTGTGTGTGTGTGTGTGTGTGTGTGTGTGTGGGTGTGTGTTTGCTTGTGTGTGAGTGTGTGTGTGTTTAAATATATTTTATTTACATATCGGGCATTCGCTTGTCTAAGAACATGAGCGTCAGGGTCTTTAAAGTCCGTATGATGGAACGCTTGCGTGAACAAACTAGACCTCTGGTTACGCTCTAATCCGCAACGAGTTGGGTTCTTATTGTCAGAAATCATATCTTCTTGTCTGGTAACTATTGTACTTAATTTTGTTAATTTGCTTTGACTGACGTTTTAGAGATTTAATGCATACTTGTTTTACAAAATGTGCATAAAATTCGTAATTTTTTCCCCTTAAGTTTTAGTTCCCGAGCTGTAAAGCACTGGAACTATTGATTTTGACCTTTAATTTTAAAAAAAAAAAGCAACAAAAATGTGTTTTAATGAGATCGCCATGCAGTTGGAAAATTGTTGTTTAGTTTTTGTAATTACTATTTTTTGTTACATTGCTTAATATTTAACTTATTAAGATGTTTTTAGATGCGTGCGTGAATGCGAGCGATTGTGAGAGGGCCTGCTTGCATACATGTGTCTTAAATTAGCGTTGAGTGAGTAGACGAGAACTAAAATACTGTACTGCGAAATGGACAATACATTTGTAAAGGTACAAACAATAGACAAATAAAAGGTTTCATTTGAATCTAAAATGTACAATACAAATCCACACCGCACAGAGTATTACAATACATTTTGATTTGTTTTCTCTCTCTGCTTGACACTCTGGGTGTGCAATCTTTTACTGTCATCTTTTAAAAAAAAAAAGCCCTCTATCACGTATTAGTATTACGGTCTTTATCGGTGATCTATTCGCGTTTCCAGCTGCCAAAACAGTTTATATTAAAAGAGTTTATCTGCTGTGAAGGCGGTCTTGCACGCAGCTTGGCTTAAAAGGCTGTTGTTCGCAGGGTCACATTGTTATTACATTCAACAATAATAAAATCGGTCTTTCGTTGCTCAAACCAACCGCTACAAAGGCAAAAGAAGAGACTTCAGAGCCTGTGGTCCAACGTTGTAAAGAACTGCACTGGTAACCTTGTCATACAGGCTTTTGATGACTTCAATAATTTTTGGGCTGATCATGCAGTGTGTCTTGGGCAAGAAAGATTTGGCAAGGCCCAATCCTCTCCAGGCTTTTGGCCACAGCCGCCGATATCCACGAATCCATTGTATCAGACAATGGGTCCCGACAGAAAGTCCTCACGAAGATCGCACAAACAACTGCTGCCCTGGCGAGGTTGAAGCCCATTTGGAAAGACGGGACCATCAGCCTACATTCCAAGGTAAGACTGCTGCGCTCCCTTGTCATCTCCATCTTCCTATACGCTTGCGAAACATGGACCCTCACAGCAGATCTACAACGAAGAATATAAAGCATTGGGATGAGGAAGACTTCTGGGCATTTCCTATACCCAGCACCTCACCAACGACGAAGTCCGACAGACCATTGGACATTGGAGGCACGGTGGTCTAATGGTAGTGCTTCGGCTTGCGGATCTGAAGGTCCCGGGTTCGAGCCCTGTCCGGGCCATTATGTTGTGTCCCTGGGAAAGACACTTTACTCCCGTTTCCTACTCCTTCGGATGAGAGTATAAACCGAGGTCTAGTCTGTGTCGCATGCACTCCATCATAACGGACTTTAAAGATCATGACGCTCGTGTCCTAGACGGGTGAGTACCGGTAACAAGAACATACCCAGCATTTGGCTGCAGAGTCCTCAATAAGCTGAGGGTGGCAGCCCCCAACGAAAGAAAGAAGAAGAACAGGATGACCTGCTCACAGTGGTGAAAAAACGGAAACTCCGATAGTATGGCCACGCCACCAGATCATCAGGTCTTGCAAAGACCATCCTGCAAGGCACAGTGCAAGGAGGTAGAAGACGAGGGAGACCGAAAAAGAGGTGGGAGGACAACATTCGAGAATGGACTGGTTTGACACTGAGCGAAACAATCAGGGTTGCTGAGGACAGGGAAAAATGGAGTACGCTGGTTAAACGATCATCTGTGGTACCCCTACGACCTCCGAGTTACGGCATAGGATAGGATAGGTCCAACGTTCTCGAACTGTTGGTTTGGAATATTTTTTCCGTCTTGAGTTACAACGATAATGTCGGAAACGGTTAGATCGTGCAGCAAAGGTTCCTAACGATTTTCTGGATAAATGTTTGTTGTTGTTTTGTTTGTTTGTTTGTTTGTTTGTGTGTGTGTTCTCTCACACAATGACGATTGAATTTCCTCCGCCCAGGAAAGTTTCTTAAACGTACTTTCTTCTCCCCAGCTACAATAACGATTGAATTTGTATATCCCAAATTCCATACTCCAACCTTACCC
>CM072513.1:6172320-6174820 GCA_036898135.1 Oncomelania hupensis | reverse complement strand
GCACTTTCAACAGGTAAACTTGCCTTCTCCCTGCATATCATCACGCCGTGGCTTCAAACGCTTTCTGTCTTGCGTTTTGGGCAGGGTGTTGTTTGTCAAGGCACTTATGCCTAAGAAGAAATGCCCTTTGCTGAGAAAATCCTGTCTGACTTCAGCATTGCACGATGTGATCGCTAACGTAGAATCGCTAGATCGCTGGTCCTACGAAGGAATTGTCTTACGTATCCATATATGTGATAATTATAATAGTTGGTCTACTGTGATATTTATACTAATGTGTGTATTGCGAAATTTATAACTAATGTACATCCGTCTGATTGATGAAATGTTTGTAAAAAATACTGTCAAATAGTAGGCTGTAAGTGAAGATTAAGAATGAGTGTAGTTAATATTTGGGTGGTAATCGATCTTTAAAAACAATAACTATGACGCAGCTGATGACGTACACATTAATTTTGATGCACAGAAAAGTACTTCTAGATTTTCTAGGTCAGCACTCTGAATCGTCAGCCGCAACTGGGATGAAACCAAAGACAAGCCCCTTTACAAAGCCCTATTCCTATCAAACAGCTGTAAAAGCACAAGCTTCTGGTACACAGATTCAACTATAAAGAAGGTAGGAGTTGTTGTATGAAGTCGCAAAGGGGCACTGCGTCAAAAAATTTCCCCCCAAAGTGACGTTCATGACCTTCGATTTTCGGACCTTCACCAAGGCATCTGCCTAACCGATTTCGTTCTTTGAGAGCCATTCCAAGACGATTCTCATCGGGGGCCGACGGATTTGCCCCTTAGCCTTTTTGTCCAGAAAAGGCAAGGCCGATAGATCGTCCCGATCATTTCCTAAGGGTTAACCTACCCTTTCATAAAAAATAAAAGGTTACCCAGAGGATTATGCAATTTCGTACATTCACGTATCGCCCTATTCATTCGTTCACTCGCTAGCAAAACGGATTTGATCCGTCAAATTTGGCAGGCTTTACTTTCTCCAAAAATTTTTACCTATTGCAAAAATAAAATGTCAGGTGTAGAAGTAGTCCTTTCAGGTTCATCTGGTAAAGCGAACTATAAAAAACAAGTCAATAATCTTTTGAATGAGACTATAAACCTAGGTCTAACCTGTGCAGTGTGCACGCACGCTTTCCATCGCACGGGCTAGACAGGTGAGTGCCGGCAACACAGATACACCCAGCACGTACTGTACCAAGCATGCAGCTCTGTGGGCAACCATTAGAGTGTACAACCTCAGCCCTAACATTACTGAAGTCATCAAGTCATCAAAAGACTGTATGACAAGGCTACCAGTGCAGTCCTCCACAACAACGCCATCGGGAACTGGTTCAGAACAGCAATCGGCGTGCATCAAGATAGCTACTCTCTCCAACATACTTCAACATCTTCCTGGAGCGCTTCATGTCAGATGCCATTGCGGATGAAAAAGGCACAGTCATCGTAGGGGTAGAGCAAGCTCCAACCTCCGTTTTGGGGATGACATTGATAGATTGGCTGATGAGGAACAAGAACTTGAACAGCTGGTACAGAAGCTTGATACTACCTCCAGAGCTTTAGGAATGGAAATAAGTGCAGAGAAGACTCAAAGTCCATGGCCAATCCTTCAACACGGTGCACAGCTTCAAATATGTAGGAGCCATTGTATCATACAATGGGTCCCGACAGGAAGTCCTCCCCAGGATCGCACAAACAACTTCTGCCCTGACAAGGTTGAAGCCCAGTTGGAAAGACAAGACCATCAGCCTACACTCCAAGATAAGGCTGCTGCGCTCCCTTGTCATCTCCACCTTCCTATACACTTGGGAAACATGGACCCTCACAGCAAACGTACAACAAAGAATACAAAGCATGGAGATGAGGTGCTACAGAAGACTTCTGGGCATTTCCTATACCCAGCACATCACCAACAATGAAGTCCGACAGACCATCACACAAGCCATTGGACAACACGATGACATGCTCACAGTGGTGAACAAAATGGAAACTCCGATAGAAAGGCCACGTCACCAGAGCATCAGGCCCTGCAAATACCACCCTGCAAGACACGGTGCAAGGAGGCAGAAGAAGAGGGAGACAGAAAAAGAGGTGGGAGGGCAACATTCGAGCATGGACTGGCTTGGCACTGACCGAAGCCATGAGGGTTGCTGAGGACAAAGAAAAATTGAGTATGCTAATTAAACGATCATCGGTTGGGCCCCAGCGACTTTCGAGTTACGGGATAAGAAAGGATATGATAGGAGGATATGATAGGACGTACTAGGTTCCTTCTCCCCAATTCCGGTCGTTATGGATTGTGCTTTGTCGTCTGGGCGTCAGGCAATCCGCCCAAAGGTCGCAAGTGAGCGCCTCGGGCCAGCTGGATGTTAGATCCTGTATCGGCCAGCGCCTTGAGCAGCTCTTGAGTTGGAAAAGCGCTATATAATAAATAAAGAAATAAAGAAATAAATAAATAACAAGTTAATGAGGGTGAAAACACAACAGAACACTGTCG
>CM072513.1:6132488-6171820 GCA_036898135.1 Oncomelania hupensis | reverse complement strand
GTTCACTGAGGTTTATTCTGCACTGAATTTTATGTTACTGGTATTTTCCTTAGGGGGAAGTTGGCGATGGCTTAGTGTTCTGCACTGAATTTAGTTGTGGGTATGAACTGAATTTTGTGTCCTTGTTCTGCAGATTTTTCTTTACTGGTATTTTCCTTATAGGGCCTTTGGAGATTAATTACGGACAACATGGATCGGTCTGCTTTATATTTTCATTGATCAAATATTTATCCTTGTTAGAGGTGATGTTTGCATTATTTCTTACCTCGTTGAAATGTTTTATCTCGTAATGTTTTACACGTTGTTTAAATATTTATCTTTGCGAGCGTATGTGTGTTTATGAGTGCAAGCGCTTAGAGCAAGCTTTAAGTTTGGTTTTGCGCTATAAAAAATAAATTATTATTATTATTATATTCCCCCAGTTTTCTTTTGGTTTATTTTTTCAGCTAGAAAAAAGTTTAACTCGTTGGAGGCGGAACTTTCTTGTCATGTTTATTCCCTGAAAACTCACTATTTAGGCGTAATTTTGAAAATTCAACCACCCAATGTATAAAAAAATAATATAGAAAAATTATACATTTTTGTAACGATCGTGGCATTTTCTTTCAAGAAATAAATAATATAAAATACCCTTACTTACCTTTTGTAAGAAAATAGCACTCAACTATCCACACTGTATGTGAAAATCCATAAGGTTTTTGTTGTACATTAACCACAAAACATGTCGCCGGCAATGAGTTAACTTACTTTGCCTACTTTGTGGTTATCGTTGTTCATGTTTAGTGTTTTCCTTTAGTAAATGTTTGTATTTACTGTCAATTTTGCTCACAAACACACCCGCACACAAATAATGGTCCACAGGCAACTTATTGTGAGGTATTGTTTGTTTAAATATATAGAATTTTTTTTTTTGGTTTGTGTAGAAAGCTTTTAGATGGAGCATGGTTTGTTCGCATAGAGCGACTTTTGTTTATGTAGAGTACATTTTGAAATCTAGCACAGGTTTTCATGTTGTTTTTTTTTTTTTTTTTTTTTTTTTAGAAACCTTTGTTTTACATAGGAAGTATTTGGGTGAAATGTGATGTGCAATTTTTATGTTAGTAATTTACGCAATCCAGTTTCCTTATCACTCTCACAGATTAGCAACCCCTTGGGGTCATGAGCAATCTTGCCACTGTAGATTGTTCTAACCTATAAAGGGAACAGTGAAAGCCCCAGTTGAAAACCTGTCTTGCCTTTGTAGGCATGACAGATTCACTGCGGCAACAGTACCCCCGTTGGAGTGCCGGGGGTTTCAGTATAAATAGTATCCCCACTTTATGGAAATTTAGTGCTTTAAATTCCCACTGTTGCTATCTTCCTCATATACTCTTTCCCATTCCTGCTCTGTCCTATCACTCTGCTATACTATATTCTTCTTCGCTAGATCAATGACCTACCTTTTTTCTTGAAAACTCTTCCTGGACAAGACTCCTTGTTTGTTTATGAGGTCTGTTGGATCAGCTTGGGAGTGTTGGACGCTTTCTGCTGGGTGGTCACTAGGGCTTCCTATGATGTTAGTATTTAGCAATATAGGCATTTTATATGTATATGTTTCGTTGATGATTTGTAATGATGGTTGTATTCTATTTTGTTTTTGTAACCGGGGGTTCGCGTAGTTGAGGTAAACCCTCAGCCGTCCCCCGCGTGGGATGTCTTTATTGTAAAGTGACTGGCCGGTGGAGGGCGTTCAATTTTCCCACTAGGGTTGTTTCAGCAGATCTTTTATGCGGATCGGGGGTTGTCCGGTCCTGATTTGGCTCGGAGGAGTCCGCTGGACCTAAAGCAACAATAAATCAATCACAGATTAGCAATATTCCAAAATTGATGATGATTGATGGATGGATGGATGGATGACTAATGATGATGATGATGATGATGATGATGATGATAATGATGACTTGTAAGGTGCAGCTTATCCATGGCAGTCTAATGCTCAGGGTGCAAAGAGAGGCAAAAAGAAGTTGCTGTTTTTCTTCTTCTCAGTTGCCATGATTAAGCTTGCTCTCTTGTCTTTGGTGGTATTTGGTTTTCTTGTTTGTTGTGCTGTTCAAAATGTGTACACTTATTTGTACTTAATCTTTTTTTATTTTAATTTCTAGGTTATTTACTAACATCTGGTATATATTTGTGACGGTGTAAGACGAGTGGTCTTAAAACTGGATCCACGGTTAAGATTTTGTGGTAAAATCAGAGACACTGACAGTTGCTTCATTCATAGAAAGTAGTTTACACTATAGTATTTATATTATTTTTGTTTGTTTTCGCATGCGTTTTCTCTTAATCTTGTTTTTTTTTTCTCTATTTTCTCAGTTATTGTACAATGTTAATTTCTTTTTTAAATTGTAATGTTATCACTTTTGGTTTTAAAAAAATCAGAGACACTTAACAGTTGTTTTGTTCATAGAAAGTACTTTCCTCAATAGTTTTTATGGGGGCATGTGTTTTATCTCTTGCTTGTATTGTACAATGTTAATTTCTTTTTTAGTGTATCCATATGAAATATCTGTCGCTATAGCAGTTTTTACAGAGATTTGATCCTTTTTTTAAAAAATGTTATTTTATAGGAGCGTATAATGATAATCAGAATTTATGTTGTACTACTTGTATAGCACGATTTTCTCCATCGGTGAGGCTGAAAGTTGTATTGATTTTGGGGCAAGGTCACTTTTATAGTTCTCTTTGTTGAACTCAGTATTACTACAGTTAATGCTTTTGCATGACCTCTATTTTTGGATGACATTTTACGGAATACATCATTTACGGTATTGGACAGTGTGAACTGGCCGTTTTGTTCTTTTGTCTTTTGCGGATTTTTCTTCTCACTATGCTGTTTTTTTTTTTCTTCTTCTGTATACTCTCTTTCCTTTTTGTGTGTTTGCATAAGCATAAGAGATTTCCTTTCCGTCTTTTAATAGCGATCTCCATGCCTTTACTACATCATATGTACATGTACGTGAGAGCTCGTGTGTAACTTAATTATGTGAGCATGTATGTTGGTTACATATTGCCGTGCTTTGAGTCTTATCTAAGAAGAAACACATGTAGCATTCATAATAATAATAATTATTATTATTATTTTATTTTTAAATTTATTTTTTTTAAAGATGATGATGTTGATAATGGTGATTATTATTATTATTATTATTATTATTATTATTATTATTATTATTATTATTATTATTATTATAATTATGGTATGACAAATCATCCATTCACCAACCCATGTTGTCATAGTAAGAGGGGACAAAATAGTAAACAGTAATTAAAAAAATTAATAATAATTTTTTTTTTATAAAATCAAAGCTAACTCAGAACATTTGTATTTTGTTGCATTTTAATGTCACAAATTTTATTATTCATTAGACAAGCGGATGGTCTAAGTTTATGTGATATATTCCACAAGTTGTATAATGTAATTATGCACACAAAATATAACATTCATACACAGTACATGGTATAATTAATCACAATAATTACAGCTTCATAAACAACTACATGTTGTTGTTGGTTTTCTTCTTTTAACTGTCAATATAATTGCTTTTTTTTTTTTAACACCATATGTACACATTCATGCAAAATTTACATATTTTACTTTTCGTTATTGCAGTACTCCGTCTCTAGAAACAATGACTAACCAAATAACTTACTTTTTGTTACTGCAGTCCGCTGGACTATAAACAATGACTAACAAACCAACTAACGTACTTTTCGTTATTGACATTTAGCTTACACCTTTTGTGCACACAAAATAACCACGTTGGCGTGCCGGGTTTTTCTGTATAAATAGTATCCCCACTTTGTGGAAATTTAGTGCTTTAAATTACACTGTCTCTGTCATTATTTGGTTTTCTTGTTCCAAATCTGTTCAATCAATCTACTAGCTTCTTCGCTAGACCAGCCACCTACCTACCGCTCTTTGCATTCCACTGGACCCTATAAACAATGACTAACTAAGCCACCTACCTTTTTTCTTGAAAACTCTCCAAAAACTCCTCATTTGTTTTTGGGGTCAGCTTGGGATAATGGACACTTTCTGCCAAATGATCACTAGGGCATTTCAGGGTATTATTGTTTAGCAATGCAGGCATTTTATATGTATGTTTCGTTAATTTTTTAATAATGATGTTTATATTCTATTTTGTTTTTGTAAACGGAGGTTCGATCAATATTAAAAGTATTGCCTCAGTGTCCCCTGCATGGGATGCCTTTATTGTAAAGCGACTGGCTGGTGGAGTGCCTTTAGTGTTACCATTAGGATTGTTTCAGCAGATCTTTTATACGGATCGGGGGCGAGTCCTCTTTCAACCAAGTTGTGGTCCTGATTCGGCTCTTTGCGTTCCGCTGGACCCTATAAACCATGACTAACTAACAACGCCATCGTGATGTGTGCAATTCTCAGAACCCGCTTTCCTCTCCCCTCTCCTCTCATCCGCTCCCCATCTCTTTCCCCCCCCCCCCCCCCCCTTCTCCAGAAAAAAAAAGAGTTTGTTATTCATTGCTTACAGGTTCCAGTGGACTGCAAAGAGCCGAATCTGGATCACAAATTCAGGATCACAACTTGGTTGAAAGAGGACTCACCCCTGATCCGTATAAAAGATCTGCTGAAACAACCCTATAAAGGCATCCCAAGCAGGGGACACTGAGTCTATACTCTAATTTATCGAACCCTCGTTTACAAAAACAAAATAAAATATAAACATCAATATAAAATATCAACAAAACACATACATAGAAAATGCCTAAATTGCTAGATAATATTATTATAAGAAGCCCCCAATGACCATTTGGCAGAAAGCGTCGTCCAATATTCCCAAGCTGACCAGCAAGGAACTAAAATAACAAGAAAGCCAACAATGGTGTGTGCAATTATCAAAACACCTTTCAATAACCAACCAACTAAAAAAAAAACACCAAACACTTTCCAAAATAAAAACCAACCAACCAACCAACTACAAGCAATTGGCTTACAATGTTTTGAATGACAAGAAATATCGAACTTCAACCGAATGTATTATGTAGGCTTTTATACGTTCAAAGAGTAAAAACTAATTTATTTTTTCCATCAAATCGGACAAAGGCGAGTCATAATCAATACAACCAGAGAGTTCAATCCACGTAAAACACTAGTCTTGTCAATCTTCACAAAGGGCATTCCGCAAGCTGGGTGACTGTACCTCTATAATAGCACAGCGGTAACTATCATGCAGACTTACATAGGGGAGAATGAGAGACTTTTAAGCCTAGGTCTGACGACGAACGCTTTGATTGAACCGAGTATCTCGGTCAAAGACGTTTGCAGTGTGATTTGCGATGATTAGAACATTAGACGTTTAGACGACATTGCGATGCATTCAGCATGAAACCAATGAAACGCGCTACTTTGATCACGTGATGTTACTAAAATGGCTACTAAATGCCCACTGAACTAAATACATTGCCCTAGTGATCATAATGACCGGAACGTACGAACGTTGATTGTAAAAAACTACCTGTGAGTCACATGAATGTTTATGGGATACCGTCTTTTTCTTTGAACTTAGCAAATGAAATGCAACCTTTAATGCAAAAATTCTTCGTCGCTTTTCACACATTTTGACTTTCGGCGCAGCCATGGAAGCAACTCTTGCGCTTTTGTTTATGCGCAGTGACTGTGCGCATGTTTACCAAAATCAAACGTTTTAGTGTGACTACTGACAACTCGCAGCGTCAATCCTCCCATTCAAATCATGCCTCGCAAACATCCACTGTTATTGCGATTGCAATCAAAACGTTCGTCGTCAGACCTATGCTTTACCGATTCTCTCATACATCAGACTGTTGCTATCTATACCGTTTTGCTATAGAACTACAGGCATCCAACTCGTGTCATGTCCCTGTGCACTCTAACTGACATTGACAATCATTCAACAGAGCATATATCACTCGATTTTTAAAAAATTAAAATATTTTCTGTCAGATTTAATCTGTTGATCATGTCAACTTTCGTTGTAGAATGGACAATTGCAGAAATTAGGCATTTTGCACAAAAACGTGTTAGTTATGAAGTATCAATGTGTATCTTCACTGGCTTCCAGTCCCTTAGAGAATCACATACACAGTCGGTTACAAGTGACTTGTGTGGGGGACTAATCCCTAACTACCTCATTCAAGGGCAAGATGTACACAAAGCACACCCAGTGCTTACTTTTTTACCCTTGATAAAAACATGCTTATCTTATCGTGGTCTCTTTTCTTATCATCTTATCTAATATTATCTTATCTTATCTTATACAGTTCTACACACCATCAACTGAACAAGACGTCTTTATCTGGCACTCCGCGCTGTCCAAATTTTCTACCCATCCAAAATGATCCTTTTCATAATATAAATTTTGTGTATAAAATACTTTTTTTTTCTAACTATGTTTCAGGTTCTTTGACCTTTTTCTTCATGTTTTATCACAAACCATGTTTTAGTTGTGTGAATGTTGTTGTTGTAGTTGTTGTTGTGAGAATTGGCGAAAACTGTGCTTTAAAATGAGTTTTTTGAAAATTTAAAAAAATAACAACTAGGGCCTATCCTATCCTATAACTCGGTGGTCGTAGGGGCACCACAAATGATCGTTTAACCAGGTTACTCCATCTTTTTCTGTCCTCAGCAATCCTGATGGTTTCGCTCAATGTCAAACCAGTCTATTCACGAATGTTGTCCTCCCACCTCTTTTTCTGTTTCCCTCTTCTTCTAACTCCTTGCACTGTGCCTTGCAGTA
Organism: Oncomelania hupensis; assembly: GCA_036898135.1. NCBI lineage: Eukaryota > Metazoa > Mollusca > Gastropoda > Littorinimorpha > Pomatiopsidae > Oncomelania > Oncomelania hupensis. Next base: position 6,165,029 of record CM072513.1, on the reverse strand, counting down.
TAGTCTTTGCAAGATTTGGTGACGTGGTCATACCATCGGAGTTTCCGTTTCTTCACCACTGTGAGCAGGTCATCGTGTTTTCCAATGGCTTGTCTGTCGGACTTCGTCGTTGGTGATGTGCGATGTAAAGGAAATGCCCAGAAGTCTTCTGTATCACCTCATCTCCATGCTTTGTATTCTTCGTTGTAGATCTGCTGATGGAGGGTCCATGTTTCGCAAGCATATAGGAAGATGGAGATGACAAGGGAGCGCAGCAGTCTTACCTTGGAATGTAGGCTGATGGTCCTGTCTTTCCAAGTTGGCTTCAACCTTGCCAAGGCAGCAGTTGTTTGTGCGATCCTGGAGAGGATTTCTGTCGGGACCCATTGTCTGATACTATGGCTCCTAAATATTTGAAACTATGCACTGTGTTGAGTTGAGGGATTGGCCTTGGACTTTGATGTCCGTGTTGATGCCATTGGTGTTGTTGGTCATCAATTTGGTCTTCTCGGCACTTATTTCCATTCCATAGGCTCTGGAGGTGGTGTCAAGCCTCTGTACCAGCTGTTCGAGTTCTTGTTCCTCTCCAGCCAATCCATCAATGTCATCCGCAAAACGAAAGGTTGGAGATTGCTCTACCCCCTATGCTGACTGTGCCTTCGTGATCTGCAAGGGCATCTGATATGATGCGCTCTAGGAAAGATGTTGAGGGCTACATTATTAATTATTATAAGATTAGGCGAACATGACCTCACTGACTGGTCTGCAAACGGACCACATACAAGTCATAGACCAATGTATTGTCTTGCGATTTATTTATCTGCTATCAAACACGAGTTAATAATGACTTCACCTTTGCCAACTGACTGATAACTAACAATCTCATTGACAGATCGAAACAAATTCTCGTTATTACAATTTTCAGTACTTTGAAACTTATAATAATAATATTGTTTATTACCATATTATTACCTAGGAACTTGCTTGTTACAAACGAAACAATAATTGTTAACGAATATGTTGCCGTACACTAAGAGGCCTTCCCTTGCGTTGACCTGCAAGTAGGACAGCAATATATTTGGAGTCGATGTGCATTTGCTGAACTCATTGTGAGGTAGAACGATGTTGGTGACACAGAGCTTATTCTAGGATTTTGAAGAAGTGGGGGCAAGCCCCCCTTCCTTGAAAAAAAGGGGGGGATTAGGCCCCCCCCCCCCCCCTCTGACCAAAACAGAGGGGGCGTCTTCTCGGTACACACAAACAAATATCCATATCTGTTTTCTCCCGTGATGTTCCCGGATAAACTGTGAAACAGTCAAGTGTCGCATTCTCTCCAAACAGGAAGTACACACAAATCGCAGACAAAATATATCACAAACTGGTATCTGTAACCTTGCTTTCACAACTGTTGCATAAAAGCTCTGCTATTTTAGAAGATCAGTCATGGGAAAACAGTGTGACTGTTTTCTTCACAGTTCCTCCACTGAATTCGAAGTCGAAAAGCGTGCGCTTTTTCGAAGCCATTCTGATTGTAAACCAGTTCCAACCGGTCAGGTTCATCGATGCCACACTCAGAAGAAAGGTGATTGGTCAAAAAGAATAGCATCGGCCAATGAAAAGTTGAGACACATCGCATATACAAGAGAGCAACTTCCGTTTAACTCCAGTTTCCGCTACGCCCTAGCAGACGACAGAAACGTCACAGTAAAGCCCGCTTCGATCAAGACATGTAGCGGGATTTTTCCAATCTCCGCGGGATCGCGAACGCGCTCATCGAATTTCTTTGCGGGAAAAAACTTTTGTGCGTGATCCCGCACATCCCGCGCCCTAGACTAAGCTCTGGTGACATAATGGCTTACAACACTGTAGTAATCATGTTTACAGAGGGATTACAATTACTTGCAAAAATGATTATCAACAAAGCACCGTCCTATAACCTAGACTTAAATTTTCAACGAAAGCTCTTTAAGATCAAATCAAAACCATGGCAAAATTTATAATGATAATAATGATTATCCACAAAAACGTCGTTCTACTGAATTAAATTTTTTTCAACAATGAAATCTCCTTAAGACAAAAACACATTTATTTTCAGTTTAATCTTTCTATGACTACAAAAAAGTCTGTCTGTATCAAGTCCAATTAAAAAAAATAATTTTTTAACCAATTTCATGGATTACGTATAATATTGATTCTCAACAAAAGTGCCGTTCTATAATTATCTAAGACTTAATTTCCAAGGAAATCTCGTTTAGGTCAAAAATCAAAACAAAATTATTTTTAGTGAAATCTTTTTATGATCTTCAAAACTATATTCAATGCATATATAGGGTCCGAGTTTTTAACTCAGCACCTGCTCATTCTACATCCAGTGCAAGGCCTATCTAGAATCATCAATGTAAATGTCTGATCGCTACATATTATGAAAGACAAGGTGTACATTTTCAATCAACAAAAACACGACAGCGATCACACACAGCATTGCCGAGCTTGCAAAGACATACAGTATTCTCTACGTAGCCTATAACGTTAATGCACGGCGTATAACTCCTGCAGGCTCAGACACTCCAGACAAAGTTTTGTGTGTTGTGTTGTTCTACGATTTCGCAGTGGCACAAACAGCAATCATCGCATTAGGACGGGACAATCATCATACAGGCATTGACATTATTTTAACAGAGCGCGTGACGACGTCCAGCCTCTTCAACGACCTTTCTCTGTGCGGTTTGGTGGGGCACGTAGCTATCTAAGTTATTAGCTATCTCCGTTATTTTTTTTTTTAAAATGCGGTTCGTGGTCGCTACTCTGCCGATATTAGGCCTACAGGCAACGTGACAGTGCTAAGCCGCCAACGTGACCGAGCTAAGCCGCCACGTGATCACAGGGCCCTATCCATAATCAAGTGCGATGCGGGTCAGTCATCAAAACGGACGACGAGGTTAACGTTTCTTCGACGAAGAGGTAAAAAGTGACCTTAAAGACAGCTAGCTGCTGACTCGTTGCCCATCTTCGGCGCCATCTTTGCCCGCTTTGAGGCGGAACAGTTTAGCTCGGGCCTTCCGGGCTAGCCCCGGTTCATCATCCGTTCATCGCTCGATTCTATCTGATTAGTTGAGCATTCGGAGCTAACCCGGGCCATATCGTGAAGTAAAAAAAAAGTGCACTGGTAGCCTTCTAAGGCCCGCAATATATTGTGCTACCGGCATGATAAAAACCAATAGGGACATATGATCCGATAATTCTGGTCAGTTATGTACAATAGAATATTAACAAATACTTGGCATAGTTATGATATTAAAAGGACTATCAATGTTTTGTTTGTTTTGTTTTTTTAAATAACCACCACCAGTAAAAACTGTATTGCATAAATGTTACACATTTTGTAAATACATTAATGTTCATATCATTATGTAATATTTGTTGTACATGGTGTGTGTATGTATGTGTATGGGAGAGGGGAGAGGGAGGGGGGGTAGTTTGTAACAATTATAATTGCAACATTTACTATGGCATTCAACAATTCAATTAACAATAACAAGGCTACTGCGTTATTTCAATAGTCGATAATTATCTCGTCTGGATGATGATGATGATGATGATGATGATGATGATGATGATGATGATGACAACGACGACGACGGTTGTGGTTGGAGGTGGTGATGTGATCGTTTATGTAGACTGACTTCAGCGCTGTTTCTACATTGTTCGTGCAGGCTCCACAGTTCATCTGATACAGCCTCAAGACCACAGGCTTGTATCTGGAAACGCGAGCGCCTATGCCTGTGACGCGCCCTCCCTTTGGTTATCTCTGGACACGCGAGCGCCTATGCCTGTGACGCGTCTCCCTATGCCCAAGTCCAGATACAAGCGCCTGTGCTCCAGACGTTACTGTATTACAGTGCAGCGACTAATGTCACACTCCGGTCTACAAAACCACAGGTCCAGTGCAAAGGTCTACATCAACACAGTCCGTGTGGCACCGTACACGCATATGATACATTTCATTATTAAACACATAAAGCTATTGGGCACTCGCATCACAATTGACGGTTAGGGCTGAGTGTACGGACGACAAGACTTGACGGTGTGAAGGGAGCAGCTTATTACCTCTTGGACTTGTTGGGCCTCTTCAGGCGCCAATACTTGGTTTTGCCGCTGTACTCAGTCCTGGGCCGCGGTGTAGCTGACGACCCCGAGCTGAGGCCGTTGAGGTCGTACTGTTCTTGACGCGGGTGGGTGTGCAGACTGTCGTACTCCGGCCCACGCCGGTAGTCGGCTTCCGTCCTGTAGCTGTAGCCCTGCTGGTGGGAGGGGATGTCGTTGAGATGGAAGCTGTCGCCCTCCCCTTCGTCACTACCGCTACGTCCCCGAGCTCCGTCCTTCCACGTAAGGCGAAGACTCGTGGACTCTGACGTCACGCTCCCTCAGTGCTCCGTTGCCGTTGGAAGCGGTGGCGTTGCTACTTGCAGCCGCGTCAGCCCGGTCACCGCCAGCTTTATTGGGCCCCCCCGACCGCCACTCGGCGCGGAAGAAGAGGTAGAAGAGTCGGGAGGTGAGCTCCAGCAGTTCCATGATGGTGAGCACGCTGACCCCCATCCACAGACCCAGCGTACCGCCGATGTCGGCGAACAGGTCTTCCATGCCGTAGGCCGGCATCTGCTTGAACTTGACCACGCTCAGGTCCTCCAGGTACACGTTCAGGCGCAGCAAGTTCTGCCGGATCTCCGTGGACGCCTCGCGCAGATTGTCTAGCTGCTGCCTGTTGTATTCCAGAGAAGGAGGGGTCGTAGACTGCGTGCCGTTAGAGGTGCCGTTGGTGTCCTTGAAATGATCTGTGGCGTTGTTAAGCTGCTGCCTGCTGTCTTCCAGAGAAGGAGGGATCGTAGACTGCGTGCCGTTAGAGGTGCCGTTGGCGTCCATGAAATGATCTGTGGCGTAGTCTAGCTGCTGCCTGCTTTTATCCGGAGAAGGAGGGATCGTAGACTGCGTGCCGTTAGAGGTGCCGTTGACGTCCTTGAAATGATCTGTGGCATTGTCTAGCTGCTGCCTGCTTTTATCCGGAGAAGGAGGGATCGTAGACTGCGTGCCGTTAGAGGTGCCGTTGGCGTCCTTGAAATGATCTGTGACGCTGTCTTGCTCCTGACGCCGACGTGGGTGCGCCTGAGCGGCGTCTCGCTCTGCCGCTGCCTGGGCCTCCTGGGAAATCTGCTCCAACACTTTCTCACCATCTTTGATGTTGGAGTTGTGAAGCCTGCACAAAATAATATTGGTACTGTTTTAAAAAAAATGACCCCCATACACACACTCTACATTTTAATCCTCAACAGCCTGACGGATGGGCAGGTGGAGTGGATAATCTGGTATAGTCGACGTGGTCATCAACGTTAGCACTGCTATCACCATAACACCACCGCTACCGTTCATCAAGGCATCATCCTTAAGTGTAGCTGAATAGAAAACTCAAAAGACTCAAACTGATGTGAGGCATTCTATCCTGTCCCGTAGCTCGAAGGTCGTTGGGGCACCACAGATGATCGTTTAACCAGCGTACTCCATCTTTTTCTGTCCTCAGCAACCTTCATGGCTTCGCTCAGTGTCAAAGAGCCCATGCTCGAATGTTGCTCTCCCACCTCTTTTTCTGTCTTCCTCTCCTTCTGCCTTCTTGCATAGGGAGGCAAAGGGCGCTCAAATTAAGCCCAAATCTGCGGCCTTGTGAGTTGCTCAAAATGCCCAATTTTCCCCAACCCTTCTATATCCACTAAGATATTACTTATTGTAAGGTTTTCTGAACTGCTCTATGATGGGTGAATAGTTGATTTATGAGGGATCAGTGTTTAGCAAATGTAGCAAATTTATACCATCTATTTTTATTTGAAATCTGCTCTGCATAAACCAACAAGTGTAGGTTTCATGCACCGTAGGGCTCAGCCAGAAAACTTACAATACGATTTGAGGTACCTTAATACATTTTTTAAAATTAAAAAAAATCAAAATCGGTCTATCCTATCCTATCCTATCCTATCCTATCCTATCCCGTAACTCGGAGGTCGTAGGGGCACCACAGATGATCGTTTAACCAGCGTACTCCGTCTTTCCTTGTCCTCAGCAACCCTGATTGTTTCACTCGGTGTCAAAACAGTCCATTCTCGAATGTTGTCCTCCCACCTCTTTTTCGGTCTCCCTCTTCTTCTACCTCCTTGCACTGTGCCTTGCAGGATGGTCTTTGCAAGACCTGATGATCTGGTGACGTGGCCATACCATCGGAGTTTCCGTTTTTTCACCACTGTGAGCAGGTCATCGTGTTGTCCAATGGCTTGTGTGGTCTGTCGGACTTCGTCGTTGGTGATGTGCTGGGTATAGGAAATGCCCAGAAGTCTTCTGTAGCACCTCATCTCCATGCTTTGTATTCTTCGTTGTAGATCTGCTGTGAGGGTCCATGTTTCGCAAGCGTATAGGAAGATGGAGATGGCAAGGTAGCGCAGCAGTCTTACCTTGGAATGTAAACTGATGGTCCTGTCTTTCCAAATGGGCTTCAACCTTGCCAGAGCAGCAGTTGTTTGTGCGATCCTGGAGAGGACTCCCTGTCGGGACCCATTATCTGATACAGTGGCTCCTAAATATTTGAAGTTATGCACTGTGTTAAGGGATTGAACTTGGACTTTGATGTCCGAGTTGATGCCATTGGTGTTGTTGGTCATCATTTTTGTCTTCTCTGCACTTATTTCCATTCCATAGGCTCTGGAGGTGGTGTCAAGCCTCTGTACCAGTTGTTCAAGTTCTTGTTCCTCTCCAGCCAATCCATCAATGTCATCCGTAAAACGGAGGTTGGAGATTGCTCTTCCCCCTATGCTGACTGTGCCTTCGTGATCTTCAAGGGCATCTGACATGATGCGCTCTAGGAAGATGTTAAAGAGTGTTGGAGAGAGTAGGCATCACTGACGCACACCGATTGTTGTTGAACTAGTTTTCAATGACGCTGTTGTGGAGGACTGCACTGGTAGCCTTGTTATACAGGCTTTTGATGACTTCAATAATTTTAGGGCTGATGTTGTACACTCTCATGGTTGCCCACAGAGCTGCATGCCAGACTAGGTCAAACGCCTTTTTAAACTCTACGAACACATGATACAGATGTTGTTGGTGCTGTAGGTATTTCTCGCAGATTATTCTGAGGTTGAAAATCTGTTCAGTGGTACTTCGCCCTGCCCTGAATCCTGCTTGTGCTTCAGCTATGATTTGTTCAGCTTGGGGTTTCAACCTGTTGAGTATTATTTTCAGGAGGACTTTGTTGGGATGGCTGATGAGGCTGATGGTGCGGTAATTTTCACATTCCTGAAGGTTAACTTTTTTTGGGAAGAGTGATGACAAGCTACTGGGTCCATGGTGTAGGCCTCTCCCCATTCTGCCAGGTTTTGTTACATATAATGGTGAGTGCATCAATTATCGCTTCTCCTCCTGCTTGAAGCAGTTCCGCGGGTATGTTGTCCACTCCCGCTGACTTCCCCTTCTTCGGCGATTGCACTGCTGCCTCAACTTCTTCTCTTAGAATTGGGAGGATTTCTTCTTCTCTGTTCTCAGGACATGATAAACATGATAGGTCTCCGTTTGGTTTGTGGTTGTAAAGGTCAGAGCAGTACTCTGTCCATCTGTCCAAGACTTCTTGTTCTTCTGTATGGCATATGCCAGACTTGCTTTGGATCGTGGAGACCTTGGGCTGTTTAACACTTGTCAGCCGCTTCACAGTCTGGTAGGCCTTGTTGCTGTGGTTCTTGTTCAGACTGTTCTCTATTTCCTGGCATTGATCTTATATCCAGTTCTCCTTTGCTGTGCGCATGCCTTTTCGGATGTCATTGTTGATTTTTCGGTAGGCATCAGCTCCCTGCGAGGTGTTCTTTTTCTTTTTCATCTTTCTTCGTTTATCACACAGGTCCAAAAGTTCAGGCGTGATCCACAGTTTCTTCTTTGGCCGGTACTTTTTTTTAAGGATCTCCGTGGTGGTATCTGTCACAGCTGAGTTGAAGGTGGTGGTCATGGTGTTGACATCTACTTCACCAGCTCCCAAAATGAGCAGTGGTGCAAATTTCCCTCCAATTGTGGCCCGAAATATTTGTGCCACCTCCGGGTCCTGCAGTGTGTCCAGGTCGAACTTAAGTCTAGTGCACTTTGCTGTGTTTACTCTTTTCAAGTGGAGACATCATCACAAGATTGTTGTCACTTCCGATGTCTGCTTCTGGAAAAGTGCGTGTCCTGCCAATGTTGATGCTTGATCTGAAGCGTTTCTTGACCATGATGTAGTCGATCTGGTTGTGATGCTCCCCGCCGGGACTGTGCAATGTCCATCGTCTGGATTTTTGTGTGGAGACGAAGCGTATTTGCCAGTATCAGATTGTTGTATCTGGAAAACTCCAAGAGTCTCAGTCCCCTGCCATTTATCTCGTGGTTGCAGTGGGGTCCACATGTGTCTCCCCAGTTGTGATGCGCATCTTGGCCAACCTTGGCATTCCAGTCGCCTTCCACTATGACTATGTCCTTCGGCACTTGGTCAAGGACAGCCTGTAGATTTTCATAGGAATCCTCTACTTCGCTGTCGTCATACTCTGATGTTGGGGCATAGGCCTGGATGATGGTGATGTTGAAAGGGGCTGCTCTCAGACGGATGGTAATGATCCTACTGGAGACTGGGCGGCAACCCATGACAGTGGCTAGAATTGTGGACCAAGAATCCAACGCCGTGTTCGTGCCTGTCATCTCTACCGCTGAAATAAAGCTTGTGGCCTTTGTCGGTCGTTGTTTCACTTATGCCTTTCCAGCGTAGTTCGCTGATCCCTAACACGTTTGATCGATAGTGGTCCAGCTCGTGGGTCAGTTCTTGTAATTTTCCCTCCGCATTTAGGGTCCTGACATTCCAGGTTCCTATGACGATGTTGTTTCTGGTGCGGATCTTGCAGCTGCTAAGTTATCCATCAGTAGCACACTTATCACCTCCGTCCTGTTGGCCAACGGAAGGCGCGGTCCTTGGTGACCCGGACGACGACCGATCCGGTATGCATGGAGTAAATGGTTTTATTAATCATGCAGTGTCTTGGGCAAGAAAGACCTGGTAGGGCCCAACCCTCTCCAGGCTGTTGGCCACCGCCGATATCCACGAATACAGTGTGGCTCGCCTTGGCCCCGAGCACGTGGTCTTTGAACCTTTAGTAACATGAGGTTCCTCCGTCCTGGCCGGTGACTTCTGTGTAGAAGACTTTCGCTCAGTGATGCCGTGCTGACATCACCCCTGTTAGTCGCCTCTTACGACACGCCGGGAAACGTTGAGTCTATTCTAATCAGTGCCCGAACCCACTAGAAGTTTAAACTTGATCAAGTTTGAACTTGACGACGTTTTTTTTTTTTTTAAAAAGAACTAGAGCAAAACGTGTTTAGATAGGAAATTCACCTTAGTGACCTTGACCTTCAAGAAAGAGCAAATACGACGTCAACGGAGACTGATCATTAATCTAGGTAACGTTCCTTTGAAATTTGGTCAAAATCAGTTCAGGGGTTCTTAATGGGATATGGCGAGCAACGGGCTTACTGACTTAGGGATAATGACCAACAGACATTTGGCCCGTTCTGATTCTCGACTATATAATTATTAAAGTATTCCTAAAAGCAAAGTATTCTCAGAAAAGTTTTCTTTTTTTTAATGAGGGTCTTGTAAGTGCTGCACTGAAAATCTTCAATGGCAAGTCAAAGTGAAAGATTGAGCCATGATGAAAGTTTACCGGTAAGCTCGGTAGAGCTGGGGAGTCCTCTATGTTCGTTCCGTACAGCTTGTTGAGGGCGTCGAACTGGTACAGCTCTGTGGGCCAATACGACATCGACGTTGACATCTGGTACGACAGCTCACCGCATGGGTGTGTGCACCCACATCCTGTCTCGTACCTATGACGTCATAATCGTCGTCATCATCATCATCATCATCACCATCATCATCATCATCATCATCATCATCATCATCATCATCATCATCATCATCATCATCATCGTCGTCGTCGTCGTCTTATCATCATCATCTTCATCGTCGTTGTCGTCGTCGCTGCCCTAATCATGATCATCGCCATCATCACCGTAGAAGGCAATTCTGCAGATGATAATTATCGCCAAGTACAATGTAATTTCTTTGCCAGTGAATGCGTGCATGGTGATTGTTGTGGTTGTTGTTGTTGGTGCTGTTGTTGTTGCTGTTGTTGTTGTTGGGGTTCGTTTTGGTGTCTAATAACATTCATACGTTTTTGTGAGGTAGCGCAACTCTCTGGGGCAGCACGTATAACCAAACAAAACAAAAAACAAAAACAAAAACGGCCAGCGTATAATAAGTCCACAGGCGCTCGCATCTGGACACGCGGCGGGCGACTTTAAATGTTGGTCATCTATATATGAATTATAAACGCTCGCCTGTGGGGTTGCTAAAATTGGAATGGAAGTTTGGAACTTAGTCATTATTAACAAAACCGCACCAGCATGAAACGAAGTTCATAGCCCAGGAGTGAGAAAGGGGGGGGGGGCGGAGGAGGGGGGGGGGGAGGAGGGGGGAGTGGAGGCGTTTTTGCCAAAAGTGGGGGGAGAAAGGAGGGGAGGGGAGAGAAAGGGATTACAGACATAAAAAACAAACAAAACAATGAACGGCAAAAAACAGGACTGTTCCATAGGCATCACAAGACATGTGTCTGAAATGTCAAACACTCCTTTTAAAGTTTACGTTGGCTCAGTGTGGAAAGAAATGTGTAGGCATCACATCACATATAATATGTGTACAAAATAACACAAACATATTTGCATCACAGTTTTTAAATAACAAGTCGGTTTTACAGAAGAAGAAAAAAAAGGGAATGCATATCGAAATAGTGATAATCACAACTCCAACAAAACTGCTTAAAGTTAACAACATGCTCTTTGATTTATTATTCGTCAGCTGGTTAAATGTAAAGACATTTGCTGCAGTTTAGTTTATTATCCCTTTCTATCGGGAATTTCTGGGCCGCCTCCCCAGGGGAAAGCGTAGTCGCAGCCAGTGACGCGCTAAAACCCTACCTACCTAACATTATTTGTGAATTACCAGGTCAGGCGCCATTGGTTTCTGGCTTATGGACAAGGCAAGTTAGTCCTGCTTTAGCCCACTTGGCCACAACGCTCGCTCGTATTTGGATGAGTCCCAAAGAATTTAGGTAAAATAGAGGTGCTGTTTTCTATTGGCACAGAATTTTTACATGTAAATAAATCATGAAACTCGTCACCAATTTTATCCAAGTCACACACAGTACACAATCTTTCTTCTCTAGGATGGGATAGGAAATAATGAAACTCGTCACCAATTTCATCTAAGTCACACACATAGTACACAATCGTTCTTCTCTAGGTACATTATTATATCTTTGAGACTGAATAGGCCATTTGTGACAATTAAGTCTCAATCTCAATCAGTTTCTTCTTAGCAAAGGTGACAAACAAAGCAAATAGTTTTCAAAACAAAAGTCGTCTTTTGGAATTGTAGAAGTAATGCAGAATATTGTGATTATATACACTTTGCTGCCACGATTGTATGACTTGATCATTCAGGCGTTGCTTAACAAGGTTTTTAAAAAGAAATAGGAGGATAGCTACAGCCATGAGTTCATATGAATGACAAACCAATGGTGTTATATTGAAGCGCGTCGGCTGTTTAAAGTATAAAAAAGGGAGACAAGGGGTATATCCCAGTATATAAAATTTGGTTGTCTCCCTTGTTAGACCTACTTTATTGTTGGAGCTAGTCACAAGTTTGCCGATTACGCGGAAACAACAGTTTGTATAACAACAGCAATAAGAGATACATTACTATTCAGCTGTCAAAATATTTTACCGCCAGCCATATCGCCAATGGTGGGGTGTAGATGTCAAACTAATCAGGGCCGGACCTGGGAATAGTCGAAGGGGGGAGGGTTACAGGTTCGGCGAAGGCGCGAAGCGCCGAGCCTTCTAGGGGTCCGGGGGCATGCCTCCCCGGAAAATTATTTTTCAAGGATGCAAAATGGTGCAATCTGGTGCAATCTGAACCTTGAAAAAGCCATTTGTGATGGTCTGGGACTTTGAGCTTTTTGAACAATTGAACTGACAAACTCTGGGGTACAAAAATTATCCTCTGCTCCTCCCTTTAAAAAAACCCACACACACAAACATTTAGGCCTATTTGTCAGCAGAGATGTTTTGTATACTATTATTATTCACTACTTTTTGTTGATCGTTAACGGTATAAAGCTTTACCTTGTAGTTTATGAACATCACAACCCTGCTTTCACTTTTAGTCTTGCTGCACTAGGTTCCTCGGCATTAGTACCATTTGTGAATTGTATCTTCTGGCAAAACAGTTCACTGCCTCTTTGAAGTCAATATCAACATCCCTGTGCACTTTTAGTAAAGCAAGTCCATTGAGTCTCTGTTGCCCCATTGTAGAGCGCAGGTAGTTTTTCAGGTTGCGCAACTGACTGTTTGAACGCTCACACTCGGCAGTAGTGACAGACAGGCTGCAAAGGTTCTTTAGCATGATGAACAGGTTGGGATAAAAATCCCTGTCACAATGTTTCAGTGCTTCTGATGCCGTGGATGGGATGATAGCTGTCGCATTTTCAGCAGCACTTCGCCATTTGCAAACCCACCGTTGGTATTCTGCAACAAGGCCCAGGCTAGGGTAGCGTTGTCTGGTAGGTCAGACTCCCACAACATTGCCAGTGTCTTCACCCCTTCTGGAACCTGCATGAAACCATCCTGGTTGTCTATTAAAGTGCTTGGCACCAGACAGAGACCATCAACTGCTAGGTCAGCATTTTTGAACCTCGATTCCAATTCGGTTGACAGGTATTCCAAGAAAGGAATGGCAATGCTAATCTTGAAATATTCTTCTGGAGGGGCCGCAGTTTGGTTGTCACGGAGAGTCTGTCGGGATGCTTGACGAGGAACAATAACATCAGTTGTCAAAGCATTTGCCATTTTGCTGACTTCACCAAATCAGGCAACGAACGCTGTGTTCATAATTATCAACTTAGCATCTTAATTAATATTTCTAAAAAAAAAATTCGTTTTGGGGGGATTAGGGCAGTATCTTAGGTGAAGGTGCTGGAAGAGGCTTGCGGCCAGAACAAGAAAATATCGCTGCATTTACTAATTTAGGCTTATGGGTTGGGTTACTTGGTCGTTTCAACGGGAAAACACTTTAGACGTTTCAACGGATCCCTTGAAATGGATTTCCGTTGAATTGTCAATAAATAACTCTTTGTACCTTGGACCAAATTTGACTAAAAACCGCAATGTTTTAAAAACAATTTTTAACAATTGAAACCCTTTGTGAATTTTTTTTAATAGTTTGGAGGGTGGGTTCCGGAACCCAGGTAACCCCCCACCCCCACCCCCTGGGTCCGGCCCTGACTTCATTGTTCATTCATTCCATTCATTCTTTCGCAGGAGAATTATCTTTTTTGGCGGCTTGATTGACTTCCCGGACAGAAAAACGATGATCCTTGGTATTTCATATAGTTTTTGTCACTTGCCAATGGCTTACTCGCTTGGAATAGACAATGGAACATAGGGGAGATCAGAAAATGTGGATTGTGTTGGCTCACCCTTGCTTTTGGGCGTTAGACGATAAGTGAATTCGGATAATCTAAAAGTCATAATTATTAGATCTACTGTCTTCTGCGGCTAACCCGTCGCCCAGCATCAAGAAGGGAATCCCGATCCCGATCCTGATCCTGATCCTGATCCATATGAGTTCTTCACTCTAGAGTCGACAATAAGCACGCAGTTAAAATAACAGAATGACAGACAGAAGCGTGTTATTTATACGTCTACTTATAAACTAAACAACGAAATCAATATTTGTAAATACTTTTTTTGCCAGTTCAAAGAGCTGCACAGCCCAAACAGCAGGATCTAAACTCACGGAGCTAACTTGCTGCTTAATGTGTACTGCAGCGCTCAGGACAAATGAGCGATCCTGGAAGAAAAGGGCTTAAGTGAATGCGCCTTTTAAAAAATTAACCTGTCACGCGCTGCCTTTTCTTTTTAATTGACAAAATGGTTGGATTCATTAAATTGCCGTTGCAGAGAGACGTAGGTGAAACACCATTTAAAGAGTAATATTACAGAAGATATCTAGTAGTAGTAGTAGTAGTAGTAGTAGTAGTAGTAGTAGTAGTAGTAGTAGTCGTAGTAGTAGTAGTAGAAGATATCTAGTAGTAGTAGTAGTAGTAGTAGTAGTAGTAGTAGTAGTAGTAGTAGTAGTAGTAGTAGTAGTAGTAGTAGTAGTAGTAGTAGTAGCAGCAGCAGCATTATGATATTGCTATTAAAATGATTACCCTCTGTCGTTCTTCAGGCGTTCCATCACTCGTTCCTCGCAGGCCAGGGTGGGTAAGTGCTGAGTGACGTTGTACTTCTCTGGATGACGTAGCATGTTACGCCATCGCAGCACCTGACCGCAGTACGGTACACGCTCGTTGCTGGGGATCTGCGGAAGGGCTGAGGAGCGGCAGGTGCAGGTGCGCATAATCAACTCCTGCTTACACACGGCGATACACGTCGAGAAAGTCGAGTCGAAGCTGACGCACAGATAGACAAACAGACACACACACACACACGCACACGCATAGCACTTAGTTAACTTTGATGAAAATACATACAAAACAACCAAACGAACGCGAGCGCGCACACACACCACACACACACACCACACACACACTCACACACTCTCTCTCTCTCTCTCTCTCTCTCTCCCTCTCTCTCTCTCTCTCTCTCTCTCTCTCTCTCTCTCTCTCTCTCTCTCTCTCTCTCCCCGGAATCAATTTGAAGTTCTAATTTTCAATGGAAATTCTACTGCTGTACAAGACCTTTTTGCCACTCTTGATATATATATATATATATATATATAATTATTTTTATAAGTCTTTCTATATACCATTTGACCTTTGAACTAAAAAACTTACCTGTTCAGCCCTCTTAGCCTGGTGTCGGAGCAGTTGCCGTAGGGTTGAGACAGCCTTGCGTGCAGAAACGGTTTGATACCGACGGAAGTGGAAAAGCCCGGGGCGACATCTTGGCCATGGTCTGCTGGGATAGGCAGCGTGTTGGGCGCGTGCACCATGACCCTTACCCCTGCACTGTGCAGTATACTAGTGTCCAGCGTGTACACCGCGTACGTGCCCAGGGGTGGCGCGTTGTTGTCCAGGAACATCACAACGCTGCCAAAGCAAAACAACCGCAACCTTAAGCTTTAATTCACTTAGATTTTTATTTATTTTATTTTATTTTATTTTATTTTATTTTATTTTATTTTATTTTATTTATAAAAATTTTATTGAATTTTATTTTATCTATTTAATGTATTTATTTATTTATTTATTTATTTATTTATTTATTTATTTATTTATATTGATGCATTTATATCCTGTATCGGACAGCGCCTTGAGCAGCACTTGAGCTGAAAAACTCGCTATATAAGATTGATTAAATAAATACATTACCATTTATTTATTTATTTATTTATTTATTTATTTATTTTATTTTATTTTATCGTTCTGAATTAGCGCTTTTTCAGCTCAGGAGAGGCTCAAGGCGCTGGCCTAAACAGGATCCAACTCAAACCGCTCGAGGCGCCCACCTGCTGCTTTCAAGAGCATCGTGTGACGCCCCGGACAACTGAGCTCAGTCCAGGAAGACCGGGGAGGGAGGAGAAGGTTGTTGCTAGGCGTATTTGTGTAGCTGGCACTTCTCCGTCTAAGGACACGAGCGTCCGAGTCTTTAAAGTACGTGCGATGGAATGAGTTCGTGCACAGACTGGACCTCGGTTTACACCCTCATCCCAATGAGCCAAAAAACTCCACCTTCGGGGAAGACAATCCGATAGAGTGCGCATAGGGTAGCGTACTTCCGGTAGTAAATAGGCCTACGTGATCAGGCCCCTTGAAATAACTGTACACCGTGTTGCGTCACGCCATGTGGGGCCCGGTAGCTCAGTTGTTAAGAGCGTCTTGCTAGTAACCGAAAGGTCGCTGGTTCGAATCCCGGATTGGTCAACGTGTGATTAAATTATTTTCCCCTTTACCAACAACTGGCCCGCTGGTGTCAGTATAAATCGGTCCAGTAGTCACCTATATGCGAAAGTGTCGTGTGACTATAATCTACAAACAACAACAACGTCACGCCATCTGCTGGAGTACCGAACTCTATAAAAATTTGTTATTATTAATATATATTATATGACTAGACTATTAAAAAAAATATTATGTATGATTTCAGACTTGAGTCGTATGATCGAAATGACAACTTTGGCAAATGAGACATAGCAACACCGGAGTTCAAAATGGAGTTACCACCTATCACTAACTACAAAGACTTCCATATAGAAGTACATATACCTAACATCAGCACAGAGCAGGTTGCAGCCTTTTTGAATCCCATGAGCAAAGATATAGACAAAAAAGCTAAAGATTTGTACCAGAACAAATATGTCAATTATGTTAGAGCTTGCATCCAGTCATCAGTTACTTACATTCATGCTGAAGTTCGGGCTGAAATGAAAACTGGTCTTATGTACAAAGTTGACATTTCTTTGACAGAAAAAGGAACAGTTTTGGAATGTCAGTGTGAATGCGCTGCAGGCATGGGGCCTTCTGCACACTGTAAGCATGTAAGATGTGTCTTGCTCGGCCTGACAGACTTTTCACAAAATAAATCGTTTGTAGTACTGACAATCACTCCAAACATTTCACCAAGCAAAAAAACATTTGGGGTCGCCTATGAAAGCTGAAGATATATACCGACATCAAAAAAGACTTAAAACTGTAGATTTTGATCCACGACCTGAACATGGAAGTACGCGACTATTGGCGCACCTATCGGCTGAACATTTGCATATTCAAGGGAAATAATTTTAATATTTTGGCCCATCGTAACGAAGATGGTAACAGTTAACACCTGATTTTACAACGGTTTAGCTGTAGCTCTTTGCCTGCCAATCGACGATATATCGTCGAGCTGAGCCGCCATGTTTGTGCCAATCGACGATATATCGTCGATTTCAGTATTCCGTTTCGTTCCGGTTTTTTGCGCAGTCCAATCCAAGTTTTATTTTAACCAAAGAAAGATACCTCTTTCTACTTTCGTTCCCGATCGACACGCGTATGGTTTCTTCAAATTGATTCGTTTTTAGAGTGTTTTTTGTGCATTTTACTAAGCATTGTGATGGGCACAATCGACAGTGTGTCAAACTCTGCTAATAATCAATATAATTTCAAACTGTAAAGTGTATTTTGATCCTAAATAAATTTTCTTTCTGGTGTGTGAAGCTGATTCAGTGATTGGAATTACTCCTCTAGATTTTGTTTATCACTGTGGTATGTAGAAATATCTTTATTTTATTTTATCATTTCAAAAAGATCAACATGCTTTCAATAACATAATCAAATTAACATTTTTGTGTTTTTTTCTCTCTTATTCTTCACTCTTTTACCTTTAATTTGATATGAAATATGTCTATTTAACAACTATTATTGAAAGAACAGTAGCTTAAATGCCTAAGTACTGAACTTTCTTTCCGGTGCCAGAGAAATGTCTGGCACAAACGTAGAAACATGCCTGGCAGGCAAAGAGCCATGCTGTAATTCGTGACGTCGGTTTATGCTCTTATCCGAATTTACGTAATGAAGATGGTAACAGTTATCATCTGACTAAAAGTTAGCGAAACGGCCACGCAATGATTTGTGCGAGTACAGTCTACGCCTCAATGTATACTTTCGTCCGAATTGACGTGATTAAGATGGCCTGGTAATTGTTATCCTATGATATATAATACGAATAGTTTAGCTACATTTCTAATGATTTCAGAGTTGGGCTATTATTTTTATTTGCGAATACATACCAACCGACACCACATGACTTTCATATTTATTACCTGAGCCCGTGCTCTGGCCCAGTGGAGTGGACGATGAGCGGCTGGTGGGTCTCTTGGTGGGACTGCGCGTTGAAGGTGAAGCAGCTGTAGTAGTTGCCGTCAAAGATGGTGCTGAAGTTAGCGGTGGAGCAAGGCTGTTTGTTGAAGCTGCAGTGCAGCAGCGACTCGTTGAGGCTGTGGCGCACGTACAGCGCTTCGCGACCTACGTTCTCGTGGAAAGCCCGGATGGAGCGGATGTGAGATTCCTGCGGCCCGAAGTGGAACGTCTCCGTGAAATTCCAGCCAGTCTCGCACGTCTGTAACAACGGGAGATGCCTGAATTTAAATGATATATATATATCATATATCCTACCCCGTATTAAACCCATGAGCCCTCCAGTGGGCTTTTCCTAAACAGCTTACAAACATACAGGATTTCAAAGACGTGGATTTAATGACGTTAGGTAAAATACAAAGCACAAACACTCGTTCTCTCTCTTATTCAAAATATCCATATCGATCCACCCTTGAATATCCTAAAACGCATTCTACTCGTGGTAGGGATGGGAAAGGGGGAGAGTGGGAGGAAAGGGCGTGCGGAGAGGGGAGGATGGGGAAGAAGACAAAAATGAGGAGTGAAAAACACAAAAGAACGACTATTTGTCACAGTGAAGTATAAGCTACACACACAAAAGTCGTGATTAAAACACAAGCATCTACCAGAGGGTCCTTCGACGTCCTCGTCGTCGGCATAGCTGGGGTCGTAGCCGTTATGAAATATCGGTGGCGGCTCTGTGGGGTCTGATGTGGTGTGGTTGAGGAGCTGACGCAGTTTAGCGCCAGGAGATGGGCTCGATGTTGCACACGGTGACTGATGGGAACTCCACCGGCAGCCCGTCCTGAATCTCGGACACCTCCACCACCTGGTCAAACAATCACGGCATTGGAATTACGTTAGCGCAACTCAACTCCCTACCCTCGCCAGCGTACTGCCCTCATCATGATCATTATCATCATCATCATCATGATCATGATTATCATCTTCTACTACTACTACTACTACTACTACTACTACTACTACTACTACTACTACTACTACTACTACTACTACTACTACTACTACTACTACTACTACTACTACTACTACTACTTCTTCTTCTTCTTCTTCTTCTTCTTCTTCTTCTCACGATCGTACGAAGTGAAGTCACATCTGTCATTGTGCTGAACAACGCATTTAAGAGCAGTAAAAACCTACAAATTATGCATTAGCAATTTCTTAGCTTGAGTTCAACAGTTTTAGTTTTAGTTTTATTGCTTTCTTGTTGCTGTTGTTGTTGCTGTTTGTTGTTGTTGTTGTTGTTGTTGTTTGTTGTTGTTGTTCTTCTTCTTCTTCTTCTTCTTCTTGCTGGTGACCACCTTCTTTGAACAAATCGGGATGCTAATCTTTGTTCAATTTATAAAATCGTTCTCATACAGCGCTTTTCCAGTTCAAGACCTGCTCAAGGCGCTGGCCGATATAGAATCTAGCTCAACCCGCCCGAGGCGCCCACTTGCGGCCTTCTGGGCGCATCGTCGGACGCCCAGACACATTGAGCGCAATCCTGGGCGACCGGGTACGTGGGAAGAAGGGACATAAGGTATGCTTGGTGTATTTGTGTAGACGGCACTCACCCGTCCAGTACATGAGCGTCCGGATCTTTAGTCCATGCGATTGAATGCGTGCGTGCACAGACTGTACCTCGGTTTATACTCTCATCCGAAGGAGTACATCTATCACTTCTTGTTCTTGTTCTTCGTAACTGTAATCAATGATAACCCCCGTTGGGGTGCCGGGGGTTTCAGTATAAAAAGTATCCCCACTTTCTGGAAATTTAGTGCTTTAAATTCCCACTGTCGCTGTCTTTCTCACTTGCTCTTTCTCATTCCTGCTCTGTTCTATCAATCTGCTATACTATCTTCTTCTTCGTTAGACCAGTCACCTGCCTTTTTTCTTGAAAACTCTTCTGGGACAAGACTCCTTATTTGTGTATGAGGTCTGTTGGATCAGCTTGGGAATATTGGACGCTTTCTGCCAGGTGGTCACTAGGGCTTCCTATGATGTTATTATTTAGCAATGTAGGCATTTTATATGTATGTGTTTTGTGGGTAATTTATAATGATGTTTGTATTCTATTGTGTTTTTGTAAACGGGGTTTCGATAATTGGGGTGAAGCCTCAGCCGTCCCCTGCGTGGGATGTCTTTATTGTAAAGTGACTGGCTGGTGGAGAGCTTTCAGTTTTACCACTAGAATTGTTTCAGCAGATCTTTAATGCGGATCGAAGGTTGTCCGGTCCTGATTTGGCTCGGAAGAGTCCGCTGGACCTTAAGCAATAATCATGTAATGTAATGTAATCAATGATAATATATACCCAAGATGGTTTACTCGCTTGATTTTTTTAAGCACGAGAGCAGAGTTAAGTCCTTTAGTTTCCGCAGGCTAATAATAATAATAACGGATTTTTATATAGCGGGTACTCCAGCCTATGACCAGACTCACCACGCTTTATATAGTCATTACATATAATCAATACATATAAATACATGCACTCAAAAAAACATCACTTTTGCTACAATACACCAAAGACGGAACAGTAAAGGTACAGACTATTTACAACTATGTACATAAATTACAAAAAAACACCGAAATAGACTATTTACAACTATGTGCACAGATGACAAAAAGACAGAAATAGAATAGCAAAAACCTATTCACAGCTATTTATATGCCCGGTTAGGCCCAGGAAGAAAAACAGTATAAATATTTACAGCCGTGTATACACTTACGGATCAGACATAGACAAAAGATGAGAGAATAGCAGCGGGATACAAATCAATCTGAATAATGCAGTTTGAAGAGGTGGGTTTTGAGGGCCTTTTTGAATGCTTGTGTTGATTGTATGTTGCGGATATGGGAGGGAAGGGAATTCCACTGCTTGGGTGCGCAGGCTACAAATGGCGAAGGCAATAGGAAGTGGCAAACGAGGATTTTGTTTTTTGGTGGTAGTGCTGTGGGATGCCATAATGCTAGCAGAAAAAGTGTGTGCAGAGAACTGGGGTTTTTCCCGCTTTCCAAAAGACGAGGGAGTGTACTTTACCGTTCAGTATGTGTAAAACAGATTGAAACAATGCATCTGTTAAATCCAAATCTGCGTAACTTTTAACAGCGTTTTTCTTTGTTTACAGTATTTTTCTTGGTTTATTAAGCAACAAGTTGTATAGCCGGAGCACCGACTAGCAGACATTATTAACTGCTCGAGAATAAAACGGCAAGTCATTGAAGATTTGTATACGTCAATGGCCAGCGCGTGACGTCGAATAAATGCTAACTTGGAAATGATACATCCGTCAGTGCCTATATTTTCATCATTTTATCAGTACAACTTATGTTAATCTGATGAATAAAAATTGATGCAACAACAATACTTTCATCTGTTTTGAATCTTTGAAACTAGCATTCTAACGTGTTTCACTGTGTATACATAATGTATTTATGATATAGGGAACCGTGTGTGTGTGTGTGTGTGTGTGTGTGTGTGTGTGTGTGTGTGTGCGTGTGAGGATGTTTACACGGCGTTATTGGGACAAATTAGTGCAAGTTTGCATACGTTCTTTGGACAGACCTCCTTGTTGGGACGTCCATTTAATGATCCGTGAGGGTTAGGGTTAGGGTAAGGGTTAGGGTTAGGGCTAGGGTTAGGGCTAGTGTTAGGGTTAGGGTTAGGGTTAGAACACTTTAAAGTACTTAAAAACGGGGTCGTAGCACGACCCATTGTCCACAGAACGTATGTGGCGATAGAGGAAAGTCCAAATAACGGTGTCTGCGCAAGTAGGTGTGTGTGTGTGTGTGTGTAGGTGTGTAGGTGTGGGTGGGTGGGTGGGTGTGTGTGTGTGTGTGTGTGTGTGTTGTGAAAAATCGGGAGAAATCCCTGCCCCAAATCCCCAATCTCCCCTCCCCCCACCCCCACCCCACCACCCCAAAAATGCACATTTTACTGATCTCGCTGCTGAAATTCACATGCTGAAATCACTGCATAATATTTCATAATATGCAATTTCACATTTGAATGAATTAAAAGAAATTAAACCAACAGCAACAATGATGATGATGATGATGATGATGATGATGATGATGATGATGATGATGATGATGATGATGATGATAATAATAACAACAACAATAACAACAACAGTCATCATTACCATCACATTTAATGAGTTAGCCACATCAAGTCACGAGGATATAACAACTGAGATCTGAGCACAGGCAGGCAAAATAGCAAATGCCATTTTCCATTTCGCCCTCTTGTCCCATCCATGGTGCTCTTCCACGCTGTGTGGTTGATGATGTTGTTATGAGTTTTAATCAAGTCCGGATGAACAAGAAATATTAGAAACAAACAAAACATAATTATTGTTGAGATAGATAGGACGATTATGGAAGGCTGTAATTTACTACAATTGAGGCGCGATAATAATCCTGGTCTAAATATAAAAGGCTGAAAATGTAAAACATGCAAGGAAGCCATCAAACAAACAAAACACACACAAACACACCCCTCAACCCCTTCCCCCTCTCCCCACTGGGTAAGAGTAAATAACATGAGTTTGAAGAGAGCGGTAAGAAGAAAAAGTGAAAGTTAGCTTGCGACAACCAAGGGACATAATCGGGCTAGAGTCTTACTAGGGAAACAGAACGGAGTAAGCCATCTTGGTGTTAAAAGTCTTACAGTACTCCTCTCTTAAGGTGACCCCCCACGGGACTAAATTTTTGTTTGATCTTATCCGAGGGGCACCCTAAACAGTCCTCTGATAAGATCAACTACCAGTAAAAAACTTGATCTTATACGAGGTGCTAAATTTTTGTGTCGTGTGACAGTGTGTGTGTGGGTGCGAGTGCGTGTGTGTACATGTGTGCACGTTGGTGCGCGCGTATGCATGTATGCATTACTGTATATGTATTTTTTGTGCGTGTGTATGATGCATAAGCACACACTCAAACACTCAAACGAAGGGATGCAAGCATGCATACACATACACACACTCTCACACACACACACACACAAGCACATTGATTCGCACGCACGTGACAGACTTACCAGCACAGTCATTTGTGACATCAATTTCTCTTAAGCAGTAGTCTCCTCCATTTGGGAACCAAAACGGGGTTGACGTTATCCAGGTTTTCCCTTATGCGAGGTGACGTTAAGCGAGGAATTCTAAATGGTACAAAGAAGGTGTTTGGCCGGGACCAACAACCTGATTGATCTTATCCGCGTTGTGACCTTAAACGGTAGTGACGTTAAAAGAGGAATACTGTAGCTGTAACTAATGATCCTTCGGTCCACTAACCTGGTATTGGAAGTACTTATGCACCAGACTGGACAGTTGAGAGATGGCGGCGCCTATTCCCAGCAACACCAGCAGGCTCCACACCACCTTACGGCGACTGTCACGTGACCGCACGATGCGCGCGACGCCGTGCGCGTTGCTCTCTGACCCCAGCTCGCGAATCAGATCCAGGGCCGTCTGCCGGGTGGGCTTGGGACGACTACTCTCCTCGTCCATCTGAAAACATAACAAACGAGACGATTCTTAAAGTTTATGTAAAGAATGGCGTTTCTTTAATTACTTGGACTATTGAGACGCGTATTTCAATTTCAAATAATTAGGCCTATTATGTTTAGGCACAAGGCCTCCCATTATAGCCTTTAGTGTTTCTTTGTTCTTGTTTAGCTGATGAGGACTAATCTTAGTGTTTATTGATCGAAGATTTGATAGCTGTTTAGTAACAGATAATTATATCCTTGAAGACTGTTGAATTTTCTAACTCCGGTGACGAGTTTTATTTTGATTGGTTGATTGCGTCATTCTGGAACGTCCTGTATTTTTCTAGTTTCTTGCCAGGTTCAGCGACTTAACTTACATAGGTCAAAGCAGACTGAACGTTGGAGGCTTGAAGCCTTAGTGCTGGGTTGAACTAGCCTCTCGCGACACACATCATCATCATCATCATCATCATCATCATCATCATCATCATCATCATCATCATCATCATCATCATCATCATCAGTCCCGCAGCCAGTCAGGCCGTTGGAGAGACATGAGGGATGCCGATGCAGAAAATGTTCGCCACTTTGATCTATCTGCAGCTGTCTCCAGGAGGCGTGGCCGGTAGTACAACAACATCATGTTGACCTGTGCACATCTACGGATTTTCCGTATTTTCTCCGATTTTCATGAGCAGAATACGGAGCTACGGATTACTTATTAAAATTCCGAAATTCCGATTTTTTTACTTTTAAAAAATACTTTTTTTCTGTTTTAAGACGTTTTTGACTAGTTGTGCTTAAAAGACGTTTTTCGAACCGGAAGCGCGCGTTTGTTTCTAGTTCGTTCAGCATTTGTGTGGTTGCAACTTCATACTTGTGATTAAAACAAATTATGGAGCCAGCTTTGAAAGATAAAAATAAAATGAATATATACAAAAATACATTATTTATTCAAAATGTTCGACTTTTTCCAGTTGTATTAATGCAGTTGAAAAGTATGTAACCAAGTTAAAATCATTATTAATCTGTTATTTTGTAAATTAAAATTTTGTTCTAATTTGTATATTTTGATACTCTGCTAATAAAGGCTTTGTAAAAAAAAAAAAAGAACAGTGTTTATGTTTTAGCTTGGCTTGAATAGATTGTAATTCCCATTCTACTGCCTCGTAGTGTTTCAGTTTGTGTGCTTTGTGAGCAGAATTATGTCTTGAACTGTCGTTACAGCTTGCTACTGAAATTTTTTAAAAACTACTGAAATTTGGTTTGTTTGCTACTGATGAGCATTTTGAGTGTGCACAGGTCTTAAAAATAGAAAATACGTCTTGCTTACACGTGAGACTGGGTCGTGTGTGTGTGTGTATGTGTGTGTTTGCATGCGTATGTGCGTGTGTGTATGTGCGTGTGTGTGAGCGCTTGATTATGTTTAGACGGCGTTCTTTTTGACAAATTCATGAAAATTTACGTTTCTTTGACGGATCTATTTATGTTGACGTCAAAAGATTGTTCCGTTAGGGTTAGGGTTAGCGTTAGAACTTAAAAAAGGGGACAATTACCCGATGTCAATACAACGTATGTGGCGTTTTATGAAAGTCATAACAACGCGGTCTAAACATGTGTGTGTGTGTGTTTGCGTGCTGCGTATGTCTACGTCTGTGCATTAGTAAGCGCATGTATGCCACGTGGAATATGTTCCTGAGTACATATATGTGCACGCATTGTGTATGCGTGTGTTGAAGGACACTCTCCACTCACCTTTCCACTTCATTGGAAGATTCATTTTATTTTTATATGAGAATGACAAGAACAAAAGAAGAAGATTATGAAGTGACAACCTGCCACATGCCAATCCGCTGGTCATAAATTATGTCAATACTGGATCACTGCCTTCGTAAACGCGTTTTAAGGGAGCAATAATTATTAAGAAGAGAAGTAGAAGTTAGTTATTCATTGCTTACAGGGTCCAGCGGACCGCAAAGAGCCGAATCAGGACCACAAAATCAAGACCACAACTTGACTGAAAGAAGACTCACCTTTGATCCGCATAAAAGATCTGCTGAAACAACCCTAGTGGTAACACTGAAGACATCCCACCAGCCGGTCACTTTACAAAAAAGACATTCCACGAAGGGGACGCTGAGGCTCTACTCTAATTTATAGAAACCCCGTTTACAAAAAACAAAATAAAATACAAAAACATTATAAAATATCAACACAACACATACATATAAAATGCCTACACTGCTAAATAATAATATCATAGGAAGCCCTAGTGACCGTTTGGAAGAAAGCGTCCAACAACAGACCTCACACACAAATGAGGATTTTGGTCCCGGAAGAATTTTCAAGAAAAATGGTAGGTGACTGGACTAGCGAAGTTGATAGAACATAGTAGGAATGAAAAAGAACAAATGAAAAAGACAGCGCTGGTGGAATTTAAAGCACTAAATTTCCAGAAAGTGATCATACTATTTATAGAGAAACCCCCGGGTAACCCTACGGGACGAAGAAGAAGAAGAAAAAATAGACTTTTCATTTCGACGAAGAAGACGTTTAATAGAACAACCAACCTTAAAAAAACGTCAGACTATAAACTTACAACTAGACAGAAACATGTGTTTAACAAGATCTCAGAAGAAAACCAATTAGTTTGAACCTTGTTTCTCTCTCGTTACGTTACCCAACGACAACGGCGAGAGCACTCTGCCGACCAAGGAACAGGATAAATGTAATTATACACTGTCAAGTATCAAGGAGATGAGCTCACACGTTCGCTTAAGAATCTCTTGCGTGATCCACACGTCCTCGATCTCCCAATACATCCTCTGATGTTATTAAAGTTAAGCAGTTGTCTTCAATAGCGCAATGTCCAACTCCCATAGCTGCTCAAGGCGATAGGATCGATTTCATTTATTTGAATTAAGGCGTGTACTACTACTACTACTACTACTACTACTACTACTACTACTACTACTACTACTACTACTACTACTACTATTACTACTACTGCTGCTGCTACTACTACCACCACCACCACTACTACTACTACTGCTGCTGCTACTACTACTACTACTGCTATTACTACTACTACTACTAAAATGGAAAGCTATACAGGCCTAAATCCTCCTAAATGAGACTGAAAGCGAGGCGGTGGTAACCCACATACACTCTCACATGTTAACAGTAACTCCTACATACACAACACACACATTCATCACTCAAACATGTGGTCACATGTTAACAGTAACTCCTACATACACAACACACACATTCATCACTCAAACATGTGGTGTGTTAACTCGATGTTGTTTTTTATCAGTTGATTCAACCCCGATGCTTGAAATCTGATAAGTGTAACTCAGATTCGTTTATCCATGCAGCCTGCTCACTCATCAACAAGGCAGAAGTCGTCGTATGTAGTTTTCCAACTTTATTCAGCGAACATCAATAACTGCATACAATCGCTTTTTCCACTCTATACTTTTCACTTTACAATCCTCTACTTTCAACACAACCCCTCTATTGAAACAGTGTGGCATTTATATAGTCTCTCTAACCCCACAGAAATAAAGAACATTCGGGCAAGACACAATTTAAACCAATCAGAACAAATTTCGTCATCACTGTCTCACGTCATACAACCATATTTAGAATGGAAGCGTCTCTAGTTACCACTAGAATTATCCACACGCTTCGATCGATAGTAAACAACCAACTCTAGAAAATTCTCAAATAATATCGACCCACTAAAATTATCAACGTTATACAAAGCTTCTTCTAACAACAACGCAAAATCAAATCAAAGGTAAATACACTCTATTATTGCATGCTTTGCAAAATAAAACGATCGGATCTATCGTGCGCGTTTCAACGTAACATGGTGTAAAGGCAAAGTCGCTTTTACAAAACGGGAATCGAAATCGATTTTATTTTTGGAAATTTTCTATACCTGCGTCCTATACTATTACTGAAAGGAGGGAGAGAGCCGGGGTACCGGAGTGAGCACCCCGAAGATAACCCTCGGTGTCCTGTAAAGTCTTCTACCTAAGTCATGTCCGTTCGTCCATGGCGGGGCTCGAACCCGCGACCTGGCCTTCGGAATAGGAAACCAGCTCACAATCCATTGTCTACCAGACCACCCACATGGTGACGTTAGACCAACTTATACGGGCTCCAATACTCGATTCTCGAACTTTCTGTATCGCGATCGACCTGTATTATTGACCGACCTGTTTTGAGTTTATGACAGGTGGCGACACTGAGAGATGGAGTGTGGGAGGGGAGGTAAGAGAGTGAAATACCAGTTTAAAAGTAGCTACACTAAAAAAAACAAAATCGATTTTGCGTGAGACAAACCTCCTCTCTCTCTTTAGACAATCGAACCCGGATCGCTTCCTCCCCAGGCGAGCGTACTCACGGTAATGCTACTACGGGTTGGATGGTGAACTCGACCTAATAACTGACAGCCAGCGCATGTAGCCACCACCGCTAAACCCTATGTGTTATTTCCCTCGCCTCAATCCAGTCCAACCCTGCTCATCCCACGCTTAACCTTGGCCCTGGCGTACATGGGTTCGAACAGCTGTCCGAGCAGATGAAAGTGCTCATCAATGGCCATTGACGGCAGTAAACCTCTCCCTCAGTGGGCGCCTCGGGCGGGTTAAGTTACATCCAGTACCGGCCAGCGCCTTGAGCAGTTTTTGAGCTGGAAAGGCGCTGTACAACAACGATGAAACATACCCACCACATCCACGCGTCTTAGCAGCTCCCCTCCCCTCTCCTCCCTTCTCCCTTCCTTCCCCTCCGTTCTTCCAATCAACAATCACACCCCACCCCACTCCTCCTCCTTCTTTCATCCTTCTTCCTCTTACAGCAAAATCCGCAAATAAAGAATCAGTGACATGGTATTGCTATGTCCACACACCCGATACACATTGGTCGAACGCTACCAGAAGCATGCGTTATTAGTCGCCTCAACAGGCGATAAAGCATGCTCCCATGCTTCAGAGCACTGCTTTCTATACGCTTCAAGCTCTATAGTCACGGAAAAAGCGCAATTTCACTGCAGTGAACTCATGAAAATAGAAAAATGTAAGTTTCGTCTCCTCTAGGGGACGAATTAGGTCAAACTGTATTAGTTTCTAGGTCAACTGTCTTTTACGAACCGTTTGACAATGTTTTTGAACCGTTTGTTGACGCCGGATAGTGTCCTCACTTGGTTTCATTCAATTTAAGAATCCAACAAGGCAATTGGGTTTTTGAGACGGAAAGAGCGGAATGTTGTAGAGCAACATTCTGTATATATTTACAGTGAAATTGCGCATTTTCCGTCACTATAGCGCTTGAAGCGTGTAGGAAGCGTGCTCTGAAGCATGAGAGCATGCTTTATCGCCTGTTGAGGCGACTAGTAAAACATGCTTCTGGCAGCCTTCGACCAATGTGTACCGGGTGGTCCACAGCACGCCAATAATTAAAGACAGCGGAAGAAAATTAATGCTGACCCTAATTACAGATACTTTGGAGCGTAGGCAGAACGATCCGTGTATGTTTCCTCGAGCAACGTCGACCAAGGATGGAATAACTCTGATTGAAAACGGTCAGTACATGGATATAATCACTTCAAGACGAAGATTTTGTTAAAAAAAAAAACCGCCAAAAACAAAATAAAAAAAGAAGGAAGAGGAGGAGGAGGACAAGAGTATCAAAGCAGCAAACACCCAATACACCCCAGCCCAATTAGCTGTGAATGGGGTACCACATGCATGGCTCTATTAGAAACCGGAGATGTTAAAGGAACCGGGAGACAGAGAAGATGGGGCGTCATCTTCATGAAGCTGGCCCTGAGAAGAGGGAAGGCCGTAATGCCTCCTCTCAACCCAAGATTTCTACCTTTTAGCCCTTTTATATGGGCTGAATTGAAGAATACAAAGCATGGAGATGAGGTGCTACAGAAGACTTCTGGGCATTTCCTATACCCAGCATGCACCTCACCAACAACGAAGTCCCAATCACACAAGCCATTGGACAACACGATGACCTGCTCACAGTAGTGAAGAAACGGAAACTCCGATGGTATGGCCACGTCACCAGAGCATCAGGCCTTGCAAAGACCATCTTGCAAGGCACAGTGCAAGAAGGCAGAAGTAGAGGGAGACAGAAAAAGAGGTGGGAGGACAACATTCGAGAATGGACTGGCTTTACATTAAGCGAAGCCAGAAAAAGCTGGAGTACGCTGGCTAAACGATCATCTGTGGTGCTCCAACGACCTTCGAGTTATGGGATAGGATAGAATACGATAGGATATGGGCTGAACTGTTCTGGGCGCAGCAGGCACAGTATCGTTATTAACAGCGTAGAAGGAATCTTCGATAGCGCAGCGGTAGTGGATCCTTGATAGCACAGCGGGAGTGAATCGTCGATAGCACAGCGGATGCAGGGGTCTTACGGGTCTCCAAATACTCGCTTCGCCGACACTGCGAGTAGGCCTAATTGGGTAGATTCCTTAACAAAGCCACCGTTCACCTCCTTAAGTGCAGGACTTAGTGGCGCGGCACCCAAGTCCCCTATACGCCTAGTGTGTCCGGGGACATTAATCTACTTGCCTGCCTGCACGGCAGGAAATTCACCGGGCCCTAATCCCCGTTACCCGTCCCCTGCTCTCCCACACTCCCAAAAAAAGAGAATAGTACTTGATTCAATTTGCAACGTAGACAAATAGATCAAATCTTAGGTGACGGCGAATAGATGAAGAGAGGGAGGGAAGGAAGATTTTAGGAGTAAGAATGAAAAAAAAGTGATGAGATAAGATAAGAATGGAAGAGAGAGAGAGAGAGAGAGAGAGAGAGAGAGAGAGAGAGAGAGAGAGAGAGAGAGAGAGAGAAAGCAGACAGACAGATAGATAAATTTAAAAAAAATAGAGATAGATAAAGACAGAGAGATCGACAGAGAGAGAGAGAGAGAAAGAGAAGAAAAAAAAAAGGAAGAAAAATAGGAGATTAAAAAAGGAAAACATAAAAGAAGAGAGAGAGAGAATGCAGACAGACAGACATAGAAATAATTTAAAAATATAGATAAAGATAGAGAGAGACAGAGAAACAAACAGAGAGAACGAGAAGAAAAAAAAAGAAAAAGATGCGAAAAAAAAGAAAAACAGAAAGAAAGGAAGAGAGAGAGAGAGAGAGAGAGAGAGAGAGAGAGAGAGAGAGAGAGAGAGAGATAAAGCAGACAGACAGATAGATAAATTTAAAAAAAATAGAGATAGATAAAGACAGAGAGATCGACAGAGAGAGAGAGAGAGAGAGAGAGAGAGAGAGAGAGAGAGAGAGAGAGAGAGAGAGAGAGAGAGAGAAAGAGAAGAAAAAAAGGAAGAAAAAGAGGAGATAAAAAAAAGGAAAACATAAAAGAAGAGAGAGAGAGAGAAAGCAGACAGACAGACATAGAAATAATTAAAAAATATAGATAAAGATAGAGAGAGACAGGGAAACAAACAGAGAGAACGAGAAGAAAAAAAAAAGAAAAAGATGCGAAAAAAAAGAAAAACAGAAAGAAAGGAAGAGAGAGAGAGAGAGAGAGAGAGAGAGAGAGAGAGAGAGAGAGAGAGAGAGAGAGAGAACAAAGAGCAAACCTTAGAAGAAAAACAAATACTTAAAAGAAGGGTGTGGGGAAGGTGGGGGGGGGAAGGCGGATGGAAATACAGACAAAAAGAAAGTCACTAAGAGAGAAATAATTTTTTTTTCCTCGGGCACCCTACACAACAAATTATCTTAAGAAAAGATATGATCTCTTACCTTAGAATATTATACCTAAAATCCAGGCTATAAGTTACAAAAATTCGGAGTGCGCTCCTCCTGTAATGTGGACGCAGAGCAGCATCCGGAGAGCATTCCGACAGCAGGCATTGACATGGGATATTCCAGACCGGTAAAAGCATCCCCACAGATTATAGGATCATTAACTACATGTATATTGTAGTACACTAGCAGAATCCACAGTAGCACAAAAGAAGATCAGGAAATCTCACCTCAACGTTCTTCAGCTGCTTCGAAGCTGGACTTCTGGAACCAACAGAATTGCAATGGAGCGAGAGACAATGTGCGATAGACAAGAAGAAGAAGAAGGAGGAGGAGGTTGACGAGGGTGAGGAGGAGTAGGAGGAAGAAGAAGAAGAAGGACAAGGAATAGGAGGAAGAAGAAGGAGGAGGAGGAGGAGGAAGAAGAAGGAGGAGGAGACATCTGAAAGAGGGACAAGCAAGCCAAGAGCAGGCTCGATTTGGGCGTAGAAGCAAATAGCTCTGGCACCCGCCCCGCGGCGCATCTTAAAGCAGGTGTAGTTTAATACTTCGTAAGTACCACTAGTAGCAAAGACGTTACTTCTGGAATTTCTGTGTGCTAAAAGTAACAGTAGTCTGTGTGAACACAGTCGCGAAGTGAAACAATTTGGAACAAACTGCTTAGTTCTCTCAGAAATTCATTTTCAATTCAGTCGTTTAAATCCTCTCATAAAACTCATTATTTTCCTTCTACTAATTAAAATCGATGATACAGATCTACGAAGTCATAGTTCGCGTCTGAGTGTGGGTGTGTGTGTGTGTGTGTGTGTGTGTGTGTGTATGTTTGTTCGCGCGTGCGTGTGTTTGTGTGTTAGAATCTGTAATTTTAATATATTAGGTTACTGTTAATAGTTAATGAGTTTTCTTAATTTTGGTTTATAAAGGTATTCTGTACTCATGAAAGCGCCTAGAGCTAAGACTAGATTAGGAGCATTAATAATAATAATAATAATAATAATAATAATAATAATAATAATAATAATAATAATAATAATAATAACAACAATAACAACAACAACAATAATAATAATAATAATAATAATATTAATAATAATAATAATAATAATAATAATAATAATAATAATAATAATAATAATAATAATAATAATAATGGAAAGGGGTGGGGAGGGGAGGGCGAGGGGTGAAGGCGAAAGAAGAAAACTAGGGTTCTCTGACTAGGAAAACCGCACCCTACGCCGGGAGGAAATG
>CM072513.1:5987488-6127488 GCA_036898135.1 Oncomelania hupensis | reverse complement strand
ACCAAACTATCGCTCAAAATCTTTAACTGCTCTCGCTCTCGCTCTCTCTCCTCTCCCTCTCTTTTTCTCTCTCCTTCCCCATCCCTCTCTCTCTTCCTTTTTTTCTCTCTCTCCTTCCCCCCCCTCTCTCTCTCTTCCTTTCTCTCTCTCTTCCTTTCTCTCTTTTTCTCTCTCCCCTCCCTCTCTCTCTCTTCCTCTCTCTCTCTCTCTCTCTCTCTTTCTCTCTCTCTCTCTCTCTCTCTCTCTCTCTTCTCTCTCTCTCTCTCTCTCTCTCTCTCTCTCTCTCTCTCTCTCTCTCTCTCTCTCTCTCTCTCTCTCTCTCTCTCTCCTCTCCCTCTCTTTCTCTGTTGATCTGGCACACCACCACCACCCAGGTTCCAGTTCTTGGAGTGCCGGGGGTTTCAGTATAAATAGTATCCCCACTTTCTGGAAATTTAGTGCTTTAAATTCCCACTGTCGCTGTCTTCCTCATTTGTTCTTTTCCATTCCTGCTCTGTCCTATCACTCTGCTATACTATCTTCTTCTTCGCTAGATCAATGACCTACCTTTTTTCTTGAAAACTCTTCCTGGACAAGACTCCTTGTTTGTGTATGAGGTCTGTTGGATCAGCTTGGGAGTATTGGACGCTTTCTGCCGGGTGGTCAGTAGGGCTTCCTATGATGTTATTATTTAGCAATATAGGCATCTTATATGTATGCGTTTTGTTGATAATTTATAATGATGTTTGTATTCTATTTTGTTTTTGTAACCGGGGGTTCGAGTAGTTGGGGTAAAGCCTCAGCCGTCCCCTGCGTGGGATGTCTTTATTGTAAAGTGACTGGCCGGTGGAGGGCATTCAGTTTTCCCACTAGGGTTGTTTCAGCAGATCTTTTATGCGGATCGGGGGTTGTCCGGCCCTGATTTGGCTCGGAAGAGTCCGCTGGACCTAAAGCAACAATCAATCAATCAATCAGATAAAAATAGACATTTTCTCTATCTTAGCAGTATGATTGCTCTGGGTAGTTCAATGCTGATTTTGGTCTTCCCTTCCCTATTCCACCCCCCACCCTCGCCCTATCTTCCCTATGGGATGGTCCCCCCCACACACCTACTTCTCCCCCATGTGGCATATCGCCAATGGTGAGTGTAGACTTTAAGCTTCACTGTTTATTCATTCGTTGTGTGGGTCTCCGATCAAGATCAGTGTAGATTAGGTGCTGCTGCGTATATTTGCATATTTTGAGTGTATTTCGTGTGATATCTAGCGATAGATTTTAGATTATTATAGTTAGGGTCGTAATGATGTTGAGCTAAATGATAAGGCAAAACCGTCCATGTAATTTGTAAAATGATGCTTTCCAGGCTAGTGAAAGCTGTTCAAAACACATTTTGCTGCAATGGTTTTAGTTGTTTTTTTTTTGTTTTTTTTTTTAAATAATTTCAGATTTACCTGGTAATACTTTGAAATTGTCCGGAATCAGAGCGAGCCACATGTCGATCTGTCTGTCTGTCGGTCAGTTCGTCCGTCTTTTTTTTTTTTTTTTTTTTTTTTTTTTAGGGCGGAAATGGCTAAGGAAGCGACGGGTGGATTTCCTGTGATGGAAAGTGATGAGAGATATAGGAAGTGGAGTATTCGCGAATTCTTTCATTCATTGTTAATGCTTTTTTCGCCGTCTGTTTTCTTCCATCCTTCCCCTTTTTCCTCTTTTCCCCTCCCTCCTCCCTCCCCGTCTTCTGCCTTCTTTTTCCCTCTTCTTTTCTTTTGTTTGTTTGTTTGTTTGTTTTTGTTTGTGTTGCCCTCCCCGTCACTATAGTCTATTTGAATAAATTTCCTTTTTATCTCACCACTCTCTCCATTCTCTCTCACTATCCCTCTTGTTGTTGTGTTTTATTATATTTTCATTGTTGAGGAGATGGATACAACCAGCTAATGGATTATCCATACAGCACAACGATGTAATTCTGACTTTTAAAAAAAAGGCTTCTTTTAAAAACTTTTTTTTTTAAATCGCAGTTTGGAATACGGGCATTCACCCCTTGACAGATTTGATTGTCAGAGACACTTAGTCTGCTGGGAGATCTCTCTTTTTTTTTGCTTTGCCTCTCTCCCTCTCCCCCCCCCTCTCTCTCTCTCTCTCTCTCTCTCTCTCTGCCCTTCTATGTGTTTGTCTACCCGCTGTATTTTTGTCTCTCTGTCTCTCTGTCTCTGTCTCTCTCACTTTTTTATTTCACTGTCTCTCTCTCTCTCCTTCTCTCTCTCTCTCTCTCTCCTCTCTCTCTCTCTCTCTCTCTCTCTCTCTCTCTCTCTCTCTCTCTCTCTCTCTCTCTCTCTCTCTCTCTCTCTGCCCCTCTATGTGTTTGTCTACCCGCTGTATTTTTGTCTCTCTGTCTCTCTGTCTCTGTCTCTCTCACTTTTTTATTTCACTGTCTCTCTCTCTCTCCTTCTCTCTCTCTCTCTCTCTCTCTCTCTCTCTCTCTCTCTCTCTCTCTCTCTTTCTCTCTCTCTCTCTCTCTCTCTCTCTCTCTCTCTCTCTCTCTCTCTCTCTCTCTCTCTCTCTGCTCCTATCTCTGTCAGTCTCTCTGTCTCGCTCCGTCTGTCTGTCTGTTTATCTGTCTCTCTCTTATTACACTTTTTAAATTAGCGTAAACTCTTAAACCTTAATTTAAACAAAAAGTCATATTTAATAAAAATTAAAAAAACATAATATAATTAACAGTTTTTAAATTTTAGATTCTAAAACGTTTCTCTCTCTTCTCTCGCCGACAATGTTAAAACATCTTGTTAACTCTCACTGTGCACATTCACACCCTCTCGTCTGTTGGCTCGCCAGATAAACGAATAAAGCCCTAAACACACGGAATTTGTTGGTATGAAGTCACTTTTCTATAACTTCAAATCAGGTCAAGTCAAAACGCCTTTATTCCATTAAACCCCCTCGGATGCACGTGGATACAATAAAAATTTATTTTAAAAAATTAAGACGTACAATAATAATAGTAATAGAACGCATGGAATGCAGTACAAAACATGTATGTACATGTATTACACACAAAAAAGGTCATCATTCACACCCTCATTCTAGAGGAAACATCATAAAATCATAAAACACCTGCAACACACACATTGATTATGATCATGCAACACAAGCACACTACATATTTCCAAACAACCTGACCACAAATCGCACGCCCGTTCTTGAACGATTGGGTAAAAAAAAAAAGGGGTGGGTGGGTCGGGGTAGAGATTATCTATTGAATGGAGCTGTTTACATATTGACATTGTCATTATTGATTGAAATGATTACCACTATTACTATCATTAGTATTATTACAACTCATATCGCCATCGATTCTATTAAGTTCTAAAGCAATCCATTATTATTTGTATTTTATAATTTAAATACTAAATTGCATCATATCCCTATCTTATCCCGTAACTCAAAGGTCGTTGGAGCACCATAGCGTACTCCATCTTTCTCTGTTCTCAGCAACCCTCATGGCTTCACTCAGTTTCAAGCCAGTCCATTCTCGAATGTTGTCCTCCCACCTCTTTTTGTCTCCCTTTTCTTCTGCCTTTTTGCACTGTGCCTGCAGGATGGTCTTTGCTAGGCCTGATGCTCTGGTGACGTTGCCATACCATCGGAGTTTCCGTTTCTTCACCACTGTCACACACACACACGCACACACGTACACACCCACCCACGCACACACACACACTAAATGGCATGAATGGTTCCAAACGTCGGCTTTCAATTGGTGGACGCGTTTCGCCGTCACAACCAATGAGCCATGTGAAAGTGAGAAAATTGGATAACAACGTCGAAAGTGAGGTTGAGTCAGCGCTCCATAGAAAAAACGCGGTGAAAGGCAAACGTGGACCTGGAATTTGAAAACGCTAGCTAGCAGAGTAGAGCGCCAAGGGCAGATTCACGGAGATAGCTTACAACGCTGGAAGCGGAAGGTCCAAAGAGACACAGGAATTCCAAAAGAGGAAGAAAGAACCGGCAGGAATGTCTGTAGAAACCTGAAGAATTGCGATCTTCCAGCCGAAGGTAGAAAGCAGGTAACGATAGCAAGTGTCGTGTCTGCACACCTGTCAATGGCGACATAAACCATTTCCTCATTGTTTTGGGGGTGGGGTGGGGGGTGGGGATGGGGGGCCGAGGTGGGAGGGGGGGGGTAGAGCATTCACGCACGTGTCTGTATATACTCCTGATTGGCATGTATGATTGGGTGGAAAAGTTACACACCGGCGATACAGGCGTAGATAGACCACGGATAGACATAACAGACTTACAGACCGGAAAAATGAAAGAGAGAGAGAAAAGAGAGAGAGAGAGAGAGAGAGAGAGAGAGAGAGAGAGGAGAGAGAGAGAGAAAGTGGGGGGGGGGGGGGAAGAGAGAGAAGGAGAGAGAGAGCGTATTGAAAGACAAATACCTACACTCGATCTGACACACACATACATAATTGTAGAAACACACACACACATATGCCCCCCCCAACACACACACACCCACACACACACCCACACCCACACACACCCACACACTGAGAAAAGGAAATAACAATCATTAATTCTGTGACGTAGATCTGGTTTCTTCTTCTCTGAAAAATGCGTTCAAAGTGGTTGCTCTTATTTCATTTACATTATAGCGTTAAGTATGGGGAGCGTGAAGGGAGGGTGGGGGGAGGGGGAGTGTAAATCTAAACTCTCTACGATGTAAAAAGACTTAAAACTAAAAGATTCAGTTATTTGACACGTGGAACCCGACTGAAAGCAAGGCAGTTTGAATACACACAACACATACAAGCTTGCCAACATTAATCCCCTCCTGTGATGCCGGGGGTTTCTGTATAAATAGTATCCCCACTTTCTGGAAATGTAGTGCTTTAAATTCCCACTGTCGCTGTTTTTTCTCATTTGTTTATTTTTAATTCCTACTCTGTTCTATCAATGTACTATACTATCTTCTTCTTCGCTAGACCAGTCATCTACCTTTTTTTTCTTGAAAACTCTTCCGGGACAAAACTCCTCATTTGTGTGAGGTCTATTGTATCAGCTTGAGAATATTGGACGCTTTCTGCCAAATGGTCACAAGGACTTCCTATGATATTATTATTTAGCAATGTATGCATTTTATGTGTTTTGTTAATATTTTATAATGTTATTTGTATTCTATTTTGTTTTTTAAACGGTGGTTCCATAAATTAGAGTATAGCCTTAGCGTCCCCTGCGTGCGTTGCCTTTATTGTACAGTGACCGGCTGGTGGAGTGCCTTTAGTGTTACCACTAGGGTTGTTTCGGCAGATCTTTTATGCGGATCAGGGGTGAGTCCACTTTCAGCCAAGTTGTGGTCTTGATTTTGTGGTCCTGATTCGGCTCTTTGCAGTCCGCTGGACCCTGTAAGCAATGAATAACTAACTAACTAACCAACAACAATGTTTGTTCGACGTTTTACAGGAAATAATTTATGATGTCACCACCAGCCGTTTTTAATGGCATCTAGACATTGGTCGTTCAAGTGAGCCCTTGTCGGTCGTTTGGGAGGGAAGAGTTAAGGACCTCACTTTTCTCTAGGCCAGCTGACTTTCTTATTATTGTTGTTTTTATTGATAGTAATGTCATTATTATTAAGTATTGCATGTACTAGTATCGCTTCTCTTGACTATGATAGCTGCTTTCCATGACGAAAACAGTGGCCTGTGATGTGATTGCTTGTAGCGGTAGAATTTTATCATGTGAATCATGTGATATCAATAAGTTGGTTTTGTTGGTTTAAAAAAAATAACCTATGTACTGTACACAAGCATAAACCGTTCTTCCTTACGTAGATTCTCCTCTGTGTAATTTAATACAATTTTATATTATGTTCATACCCATGCAGTGTGTCTTGGGCAAGAAAGACCTGGCAGGGCCCATTCTTCTCCAGGCTGTTGGCCACAGCCGATATCCACGAATACAGTGTGGCTCGCCTTGGCCCCGAGCACGTGGTCGTTGAACCTGTAGTTACATGAGGTTCCTCCGTCCTGGCCGGTGACTACTGTGCAGAAGACTTTCGCTCAGTGATGCCGTGCTGACATCACCCCTGTTAGTCGCCTCTTACGACACGTCGGGAAACGTTGGGTCTATTCTAATCAGTGCCCGAACCCACAGGGCATAATTGGACAAAAAGCCATTGGACAACACGATGACCTGCTCACGGAGGTGAAAAAACGTAAACTTCGATGGTATGGCCACGTCACCAGATCATCAGGTCTTGCAAAGACCATCCTGCAAGGCACAGTGCAAGGATGCAGAAGAAGAGGGAGACCGAAAAAGAGGTGGGAGGACAACATTCGAGAATGGATGGTTTGACACTGAGCGAAACAATCAGGGTTGCTGAGGACAGGGAAAGATGGAGTTCGCTGGTTAAACGACCATCTGTGGTGCCCCTACGGCCTCCGAGTTATGGGATAGAATAGGATAGGATAGTTCATGCCCACAAACTAGTATAATGAATGGACAGTTATCTTAATGGTCTGTGCATGATATGAATGGTTCTGTTAACCAAATGAAATGAATCTGCTAAGCGGGTGTATGTGCGTTAATAGTAAGAGAGAACTGGAAGAGGGTGTGTGTGATAATGATTTTATGTATTATTCTATTTGTTTTAAAAGTGTTGTTTTTTCCCTGTTCTTCTTTTGTTATTCGCCAAGATGCATTGTGCTGAACGAATTGTCCATTGTGGGTCATAAGGTTTTGTTGACTTGACTTGAACGGTCCTATCTTCTCTCCCTCGCTGCTGTACCTACTCCGGTTCTAACCAGATCCAGATACCCAGTCACAACTGGGTGGACTGGGGTTGTGTCGAGCGCTAGTTTCAATCCTTTTGTGTCGTTTGGTGGTTGCCTTCAAAGCATGGTCACCCATCCAAGTACTAACCCTTCCCGACGTTGATTAGCATGATACATTGCTAGCCTGTGGCCTGACCGCTGCACACTATTGCGCTACCCGCTAGACATGACTTTCCCGAAACGCCACATACGTTGTGCGGACAATGGGTCATATTTCGTCCCCATTGTTAAGTACTTTGCAGTGTTCGAATCCTAACCCTAACCCTAACCCAGTCCTAACCTTAACGTATCATTGTTCGGACGTCAAAACAAGTAGGCATGTCAATACTAGTTATGTAGATGTTCACTAATTTGTCCAGATAATACTGTGAAAGTGTGCCCACCTGCACACAAACACACACGCACACACACACACACAAGGATAAAAAGAAAAATAGAAAAAAAAGAACGTCAGAGCAAAATCGCCAGTTCGCCGTTGTTTACGAGGTGACCTTTCGCTGCGCACTGAAATTGTGTAATGGTTTTGGAGGCGCGATCCCGGATCAGAGAATTGGATTTCGACGCCCCAACAATTTGCTCTGCGTCAGCAGACCGTATAATCTGGAACGTTTTACGGCTCTTTTGGCCTGGCCACAACATAAGCCATGGCCATTTTAAAAGATCCAACGGAGAGCTTACGTAAAGTGTACGTGAACTTTGGACCTATGGCCATTATACAACAAAATACTTTGAGCCGTGGTAATAATAATGGTAGTAGAACAATGCAATGCAATACAAAATACAGCCAAGTACAACTTTATTGTCTGGCAAAACAAAACTACACAAAACTTTGCCTTCACTAGCCTATCAGTGGCGATTTTTGTAGTAGTAGTAGTAGTAGTAGTAGTAGTAGTAGTAGTAGTAGTAATAGTAGTAGTAGTAGTAGTAGTAGTAGTAGTAGTAGTAGTAGTAGTAGTAGTAGTAGTAGTAGTAAGATGGGGAGGAAACACGCTGTGAAGCCTTTCAAACCGTCTTGTCTTCTTCTGCTGATGTTGATGTTGATGTTGATAATGGTAAAGTTCATTCCGTATTATGGAAATCATTTCTTCTTCTGTATTTCACACGGTAACTGCTGCAGACATTATAATAAATAATCAATGTGTGGTTGTTAGAATTTTGTTGTGGGGAACGATATATTATGTTGTTCCTATGATTTTGTGTGTGTGTGTGTGTGTGTTTGTGTGTGTGCGTGTGTGTGTTTGTAATTCTGTCCCACAGATAAAAATTACCGCCATTTGAAATACAGTTCCCTGAACTTCCACTCCCGCTTCCCCCCTCCTACTATTCACCCAATTCATTCAAGTCAAGTCAAGTCAATTACTTTATTCCATTAAATCCTTTGGGGGGCACGTGGATGCAGTAAAAGAGACGGGAGAGAAAAAAAACACAAACACAACACACAAAAAACATACCCACATATACAAACAATAATAAACAATGCGCGTACAATTTACATGTAAGACTACGTGAATTACGACATGAAAAACACAAAGTCGCACTCTCTCGCAATCTAAACGTGAAGTTTGGAATGTATACACACTCGTTATTTTCACACCACGTTATCACAACCACCCGCACTCTCTCGCAATGAGTGGGTCAAGAGGTGGGCAGTGGAGGAAGTGGACATAGTATTGATTGGGGGTGCTGTCCATTATATCAAACATGCTCATAGTCATAAAGCCCACATTAATTAAAAAAATAAATAAATAAAAGTACATTAAACATAATCTTAATAACGTAACGCGAACTAAACGTGTGTACATGTATGAAGGCAGTATGATTGCAACAGCCATTGTGGCCAAGAAAGAAAACAGAAACAAACATCCGTCGTCATCACCATTGTCAACTTCATCATCGGGATTATTATTACCACATCATTATAACAACCATTACAACCATTCTATTATATTTACGTAATTACGATCTAAACCGTCCCATTATTATGCCAGATGCATGGTGTGTCTGTGTTCATAGTGCGTGAAGATGACGATATATTAACAGAAGACAGTAACTGTCGAGCCATAGTGGCTATTTAGTTAGGCAGTGACGTACATTAAACAGTTGTTTTTTTTAAAAAGGGAGCTTGCAAATAGTACGGTACAAATTAGAAATTTAAAATGACTACATAATGACTTGAATGACGACCAAAGGAAAAGCGGGGTAAGACCGAAGTGAATGTACGGTGACCTAGTGTTGCATGACAATAACACAATGTGCAAAATACATATTGTCAATTGCTTACGGTGTCATATTCCCAGGAGAAGGCCAGAGCTGAGGTGACATATGTATGAGGCGCCATTTGTAAATTAAATCATTATTGTCATTATATCTATACAACATACATTTTACCTGTATAAAAGATATTGTATACTTATAAAATGAATTCTATGTCTATAAAATACATTCAATAGCAATACAAAACTTTTTATAGCTAAAAACAACATTTTTATAACTATAGACTACATTTTACAATATACAAGAGAAATCATACGCGATCATCACGCCGTTTGTAAATATTATTCCGAAAAACTATTTTATCTCTAAACACTTCATTTTATCTCTAAACACTACATTTTATACATAAACAATTCATTTTATAGGTAAACAATTCATTTTATAACAACAAAGAGCTTTTATATCTATAAAATAAATATTAT
The DNA here is from genome assembly GCA_036898135.1 of Oncomelania hupensis. Taxonomy (NCBI): domain Eukaryota; kingdom Metazoa; phylum Mollusca; class Gastropoda; order Littorinimorpha; family Pomatiopsidae; genus Oncomelania; species Oncomelania hupensis. Next base: position 6,117,977 of record CM072513.1, on the reverse strand, counting down.
AATATATACAATGCATTTTACCTGTAGAATGCATTCGGAGCATTATTTTACATTCGGCGCATGACATTAATTTTATACTGACTTTTGCATTGCTGATCCCAGGGAAGCAACTCCATCCTCGTGTAGACTACTTGTAAACTTCTAAGCGACTCAACATGGTAAAGACCATAAAGTCTACTACAAAAAATGGCAAGGACCACACTAGTGTACTATATACATTGGCGAAGACCATACTAGTGAAATGCTGATAAAACATCAGTGACATCATTGTCAGTCTCGACTGTTCCAATTATTTTTTGGTCGTCTTGAAAAACTAACGATAAGCACGAAGGCAAACCAGCTTCCATCGTAACTGTTACCTTGGAGATTGTTGACATCAAGTATGCCGTATTAGCCGTAAGCGCGGGAAGTCGATATAGGCCTAGCGGGAATTCCCTAAACGCACCGTAGCTATCTAAATTTAGCTTATGCAACGTCACTTCTACATGAAAAGGCGAGAGCCCAGCGCATACGTGCGGAGGGGGGGGGGGGGGGGGGGGGTAGGGGGGCTTTTTTTTCGTTGAATTGGTTGAATTTACCTATTAACCAATCGTCCCCTATACGCTTAATGAGTCCGGGGACGAAAATTTTAATTAAAAAACAAAAACAAAAACAAAAAAAAACGTCAGCCATCTTTGCGCACCCCATAGCAACTTTGGGTCGCTTAGAACGTTACAAAATAAAAATAATCGAAGGGAGAGAAGCAGTTATACAATGAGAAAGTTAGTATAAAATTATTGTAAGGCGCCGACTGGAAAATAATTGGCGCGAATGCATTCTACAGGTACAATTCATTGTACGTGTTATGAAATGTATTCTATAGATATAAGTGCTCGTTGTTGCTATAAAATGAAGTGTTTACAGATAAAAGGAAGTTTTATAGATCGTTTTTGCTATAAAATGACTTGTTTATAGATACAATGACTTGTTTATAGGTAAAATGAATTGGTTACTTATAAAATGTTTTGTTTATAGACAAAATGAATTGGTTACGTATAAAATGTTTTGTTTATAAATAAAATAGTTTTTTTGTGTTTAATATTTACAAACGGCGTGACGATCCGTGTATGATCTCTTGTATATCGTAAAATGTAGTCTGTAGCTATAAAATTGTTGCTTTATAGCTATAAAAAGTGTTGTATTGCTATAGAATGTATTTTATAGGTATATAATTCATTTTATAATTATACCATATCTTTTATACAGGTAAAATGTATGTTCTATAGATATAATGACAATAACCATTTAATTTACAAATGGCGCTTCATACATATGTTGTTGTTGGGGTTTTGTTTTTTTAATTGTGTAACATAAGACATTTAGACATAGGACATTTTATTGAAAGTGTTTCGGCCATGCAACACAGCAACATTTAGTATAATAACATTATGGTGATGCTGAAAATGCGACGACGATGATAATAATTACGATGGTGATAGTAATAATAATGATGATGATGGTGATGATGAAGATGATTTGATGATGATGATGATAGTGATGATGATGATGATGCCTACAATGACGATGATGGTACATACTAACAATGACGATGATGTTGTTGCCTATAATAAAGATGATCGATGATGAATAATTATAACGTTGATAATGATGCTTACAATGAGGATGATAATGATGCCTACAATGACGAGGATGATGCATATAACGATGATGATGATAATGACGATGATGATATAATGATGATGATTCCTACAATGAAGATGGTGATACATTACATATAACGATGGTATGATGATGATGATGATGATGATGATGATGATGATGATGATGATGATGATGATGATGATGATGATGATAATAATAAAAATGATGATGACGACGACGACGATGGCAATGCTGCTGCTGCTGCTGCTGCTGATGATGATAAAGAACGATAGTATGTACTGTTTTGCACGCATTAGGTTTGTACTTTTCTTATGGTCTATTATCTCCACGTGTGCCAAGAGGTTTTATGGATAAACACGTTTGACTACACTTGCTAATTCAATGATCTATTTGACACTCTACTTAATTATATGGCTGCTCTTAACACACACACACACACACACACACACACACACACACACACACACACACACACACACACACACACACACACACACACTTTACCCTAAAAGTCATTATGTCTTTCCCAATGTAAATATCAATTGCCAAAGCTTTTTAAAAATGAGTTTCCTAATCAGATACTTAGTGTGAACCTATCTGGATCAACATCAAGCGGAGCACCAGCTGTACCTCTCATTATGTTCAGAAAAAAAAAAACGCCTGCTTAATACTGGGGTTTGCACTGCTGCCGAAACCGACGCTCCCTACACTTCTCCCTCCACAACCTCACCCCCATCCGCCTCCTTCTTCCCTCCTTCCTCCTCACACTCTCCTCCTACACTCCTCTTACCATAGTCCTACCTCTTCCTCCTCTACACTCCTCCTACATCCTCAAGTCATACACTCCTCTCCATAGTCCGATACACTCTCCCATATGTCCTCCTCCTAACACTCTTCCTCCTACACTCCCTCATACAGTCCTCCTACACTCCTCTTATCAAGTCCTCTCCTACAGTCTCCTCTATGTCTTCCTACCTCCTACACTCCCTCTACACCTATAGTCCCTCCTACACTATTCCTCCTCTTACTTATAGTCCTCCTCCTACACTCCTCCTACACTCCTCTTACTATAGTTCCTCCTTACTAGTCCTCCTACACTCCTCTTACTCCTACACTCCTCTTAATATAGTCCTCCTCCTACACTCCACTCCTATACTAAGTCCCTCCTCCTATCCTCCTCCTACACTCTCCTACACTCCTCACTATAGTCCTCCTACACTTACTACTAGTCCTTTTCCTCCTCCTACACTCCCTCTACTCCTCCTCCTACCTCCTACACTCTCTTATTAGTCCCTCCTCCTACACTCCTCCTCCTACACTCCTCTTACTATAGTCCTCCTCCTACACTCCTTACTATAGTCCTCCTCCTACACTCCCTTACTTATCCTCCTCCTACACTCCTCCTCCTACCCTCCTCTTACTATAGTCCTCCTCCTTCTACACTTCTTCCTCCTCCTCCTACACTCCTACTCCTACAACTCCTCCTCCTACTCCTCACTCCTCCTTACTAGTCCTCCTACATCCTCCTCTCCTACACCTCTCTATAGTCCTCCTCCTCTCCTCCTCCTACACTCCTCTTACTATAGTCCTCCTCCTACACTCCTCTTACTATAGTCCTCCTCCTACACTCCTCTTCCTCCTACACTCCTCTTACACTCCTCCTCCTACACTCCTCTTACTATTGTCCTCCTCCTACACTCCTCTTACTATAGTCCTCCTACATCCTCCTCCTACACTCCTCTTACTATAGTCCTCCTCCTACACTCCTCCTCCTACACTCCTCTTACTATAGTCCTCCTCCTATACATTCCTATAGTCCTCCTACACTCCTCTTACTATAGTCCCTCCTCCTACACTCCTCTTACTATAGTCCTCCTCCTACACTCCTCTTACTATAGTCCTCCTCCTACACTCCTCTTACTATAGTCCTCCTCCTATACTCCTCTTACTATAGTCCTCCTCCTACACTCCTCTTACTATATCCTCCTCCTACACTCCTCTTACTATAGTCTCCTCCTACACTCCTCTTACTATAGTCCTCCTCCTACACTCCTCCTCCTACACTCCTCTTACTATAGTCCTCCTCCTACACTCCTCTTACTATAGTCCTCCTCCTACACTCCTCCTCCTACACTCCTCTTACTATAGTCCTCCTCCTACACTCCTCTTACTATAGTCCTCCTCCTACACTCCTCCTCCTACACTCCTCTTATTATAGTCCTCCTCCTACACTCCTCTTATTATAGTCCTCCTCCTACACTCCTCTTACTATAGTCCTCCTCCTACACTCCTCCTCCTACACTCCTCTTATTATAGTCCTCCTCCTACACTCCTCTTATTATAGTCCTCCTCCTACACTCCTCCTCCTACACTCCTCTTACTATAGTCCTCCTCCTACACTCCTCTTACTATAGTTCTCCTCCTACACTCCTCTTATTATAGTCCTCCTCCTACACTCCTCCTCCTACACTCCTCTTACTATTGTCCTCCTCCTACACTCCTCTTACTATAATCCTCCTCCTACACTCCTCTTACTATAGTCCTCCTCCTACACTCCTCCTCCTACACTCCTCTTACTATAGTCCTCCTACATTCCTCCTCCTACACTCCTCTTACTATAGTCCTCCTCCTACACTCCTCCTCCTACACTCCTCTTACTATAGTCCTCCTCCTATACTCCTCTTACTATAGTCCTCCTCCTACACTCCTCTTACTATAGTCCTCCTCCTACACTCCTCTTACTATAGTCCTCCTCCTACACTCCTCCTCCTACACTCCTCTTATTATAGTCCTCCTCCTACACTCCTCTTATTATAGTCCTCCTCCTACACTCCTCTTACTATAGTCCTCCTCCTACACTCCTCCTCCTACACTCCTCTTACTATTGTCCTCCTCCTACACTCCTCTTACTATAGTCCTCCTCCTACACTCCTCTTACTATAGTCCTCCTCCTACATTCCTCCTATAACCCTCTTACTATAGTCCTTCTCCTACACTCTTCCTCCTACACTCCTCCTCCTACACTCCTCCTACACTCCTCTTACCATAGTCCTCCTCTTACACTCTTCCTCTTATACTCCTCTTACTATAGTCCTCCTCCTACACTCCTCCTCCTACACATCTCTTACCATAGTCCTCCTCCTACACTCCTCCTCTTACACTCCTCCTCCTACACTCCTCTTACCATAGTCCTCCTCCTACACGCCTCCTCTTACACTCTTCCTCCTACACTCCTCTTACCATAGTCCTCCTCCTACACTCCTCCTCCTACACTCCTCTTACCATAGTCCTCCTCCTACACTCTTCCTCCTACACTCCTCTTACCATAGTCCTCCTACACTCTTCCTCCTACACTCTTCTTACTATAGTCCTCCTCCTACACTCCTGCTCCTACACTTCTCTTACTACACATATCTTATTATATTCCTCCTCCTACACCCCCGTGGGGGTGCCGGGGGTTTCAGTATAAATAGTATCCCCACTTTCTGGAAATTTTGTGCTTTAAATTCCCACTGTCGCTGTCTTTGTCCTTTGTTCTTTCTCATTCCTGCTCTGTTCTATCAATCTGCTATACTATCTTCTTCTTCGCCAGACCAGTCACCTACCTTTTTTCTTCAAAACTCTTCCGGAACAAAACTCCTCATTTGTGTGTGAGGTCTGTTGGATCAGCTTGGGAATATTGGATGCTTTCTGCCAAAGGTCACTGGGGCTTCCTATGATGTTATTATTTGGCAATGTAGGTATTTTATATGTATGTGTTTTGTTGATATTGTATAATGATGTTTGTATTCTATTTTGTTTTTGTAAACGGGTGTTCGATAATTTAGAGTATAGCCTCAGCGTCCCCTGCGTGGGATGTCTTTATTGTAAAGTGACCGGCTGGTAGATTGCCTTCAGTGTTACCACTAGGGTTGTTTCGACAGATCTTTTACGTGGATCAGGGGTGAGTCCTCTTTCACTTCTCTGGTCCTGGTTTGGCTCCGAAGAGTCCGCTGGACCTAAAGCAATAACCATGTAATGTAATGTAAAACCTCGGCTAGTCTCAGCTAAGCAGTGTGCAAGAAGAAAGGCAGACAATAACGTTTGCACAATGTGCGCGGTCTAGTTAGCAAATGATATCTTTGCTGCTCTAGAGAGAGAGCAAGAGAGAGAGAGAGAGAGACAAAGAGAGAGAGAGAGAGAGAGAGAGAGAGAGAGAGAGAGAGAGAGAGAGAGAGAGAGAGAGAGAGCTTTCTATAGTGACAGAGAACAAGGTAGGTTCGAACAACATACCGAGAGTCAGGGATCTATCAAGGCTATACTTTACAACAATAAAAAGAAAGGGGTTTGAGAGTATGGGTCAACCTGCTCTGGCAGCCTGTGCACAAACAAGGGTCAGCCCTTGGTTCCCCAGGTCTAAATTTCAACAGGTCAATATCCCCCCCCCCCCCCCCCCCCCCCCCTCAAATATATGTCTGTATTTTCCTAGGTCTATATTCTCTCACGGTTTATCAGGTCTATACCCCACCCTCTCCCCAGCCCCCCCTCTCCCCAGGTCAATGTTCTTCCAGGTATAAATATGTTTTCCCATGATCCTAACGCACGATGGTGGTCGTTTTGTATTCAGCGTGTGTGTGAGTGTGAGTGTGAGTGTGCGCGCGCGCCTTTTGTGTGTATGTGTGTGCATGTGAATATTAGCGACATATTGCTTTATCAGGAAGCAATTGCTGCTTGCTCAGGAACATAGAAATATTAGGGTGGACACAGAGCTGTCGACAATAGATCTTGAGGAACACATTCTTGGTGAAACAAAGACCTCGAAGAACATAGATCTGTTCCCCAGAAACATCTAGCAGTGTTGATCAACCCACCCAGTTTGAATTGAATTACCAAAAACCAATCAGCCGCTGTTTACCGCTAGCAGGGCGCAGAGTGCAGACTGCAGTAACTTAAGATTGATGTCACGTATTTCCATTTTAACTGCACAGTCCTCAGCCTAATCAGTGACGTAATCCTTCAAGCGCCACTTTTAGCACTGACAGTTTCTTCGTTATTGTAAGCAGCTTTTGTCTCTTAGCGCCATGGCATTGATTCAAATATTCAGGAGCCATTGTATTAGACAATGAGTCCCGACAGGAAGTCCTTTCCATTATCGCACAAATAACTGCGACCCTGACAAGGTTGAGGCCCATTTGGAAAGACAGAACCATTAGTCTACATTCCGAGTTAAGGCTGCTGCGCTCCCTTGTCATCTCCATCTTCTTATACGCTTGCGGAACATGGACTCCTTACAGCAGCTCTACAACGAAGAATATAAAAGCATGGAGATGATGTGTTATAGAAGACTTCTGGGCATTTCCTATACCCAGCACATCACCCACGACTAAGTCCGACAGACAATCACACAAGCCTTTGGATCCATGGACAACATGAAGACATGCTCACAGTGGCAAAGAAACGGAAACTCCGATGGTATGGCCACGTCACCAGATCATCAGGCCTTGCAAAGATCACCCTGCAAGGCACGGTGCAAGGAGGCAGAAGAAGATGGAGACAGAAAAAGAGGTGGGAGGACAACATTCGAGAATGGACTGGCTTCACACTAAGCGAAACAATGAGGATCGTTGAGGACAGAGAAAGCTGGAGTACGCTGGTTAAACGATCAGCTGTGGTGCCCCAACGACCTTCGTGTTACGGGATACGATAGGATAGGATAGGCCATTGGCGCCCCCCATCACACCAATAAGAAGATGATAGATGTGCAACACGAAGCAAAGCAGTGAAACAATTTCCTTTTGTCTTGGTTGTTTTTGGTGTGTTTGTGTGTCTCGTGTGACCATGTTAGATTCACCACCTTCACATTAAAAAAAAAATTGCTAGAGGAATGTCAGGCCTACATAATAATAATAATAATAATAATAATAATAATAATAATAATAATAATAATAATATCACGATTGAGACGCGCACGATAGATCCCATTATTTTATTTTGCAAAGCTTGCAATAACAGAGTGTATTTACCTTTGATTTTATTTTGCGTTGTTGTTAGAAGAAGCTTTGTGTAATGTTGATAATTTTAGTCGATAATGTTGAGACATTTCTGGAATTACTCGTTTATTATCGAACGAAGCTTCCAGATAGATCTGATATCAGCTAAGCGATTTTTCTAACCTAAAGTACGTTCTTTGACGTAAGATAGTGCATAGCTCTGGTGACGAATTTTAGTTTGATTGGGTGTTATTGCGTCATGCTGGAATGTTCGAATTTTTTCTCGATTTCAGAGAGAGAGAGAGAGAGAGAGAGAGAGAGAGAGAGAGAGAGAGAGATTGATGATGATTTTTGATGATGATCTTAGCAGTGATTTTCGGAAAGCGATCTTGTTTTAGTTGATGATTGCTGAATAAGGTTGGACAACTTTATACGACGACTCCTGCATTGTTGATGAGTGAACAGGCTGCATGCATAAACGAATTCGAATTACACTTATCAAGATTCATGCATCAGAGCTGGATCGGCTTTTGATACATAACCGTGTAACAAATAATAATAATAATAATAATAATAATAATAATAATAATAAATAATAATAATAATAATAATAATAAATAATAATAATAATAGTAATAATAATGATAATAATTTATAATAATAATAATAATAATAATAATAATAATAATAATAATAATAATAATAATAATAATAATAATAAGAAGAAGAAGAAGAAGAAGAAGAAGAAGAAGAAGAAGAAGAAGAAGAAGAAGAAGAAGAAGAAGAAGAAGAAGAAGACTGGATACTAAACGCGCCTTATCCCTAAATCAGACTCAAAGCGTGGCGATCTGTAACCAACATACGCCCTCACATGTTAAAGACACTCTACACAAACAAACTCATCACGCAACTATGTGGTGTAATGGCAAGTGGTTAGGACAACCAAACAAAGTCTGTTTACGGTATCCCGACCGACATTAATTTTTAACCCTAAACATTTTTTGGAAAGATCGTCTACAAAAAAAAGAAGAAAAAACCCCCACCAAAATCGCACCCAAGGTAAAAAGTTTAAAATAAAAATAAAAACACCCGACCTATCGACCCTATTTTTCCCCTATGTTACTGTAAACAGACATATTATTTTTGTTGGCCTTATCAGAAGACGGAAAATGAAATTCGAATTTTATTTTTGAAACTTTAAACAGATTGCATCCGATACCTTTATTCAAACTAGGCAGTTGAATCGTTTACACAAATGAATGAACATTGAAATTTAACGTCTGCTACCATCGATACGGCAGACTCGGATCACCATCCCATGGAAAAAAAAAAAGGCGTACATACCTAAATCAACACTGTACCACCAGAGCAATCATACTAATACAGATGGACAGTGAAGAATTGCCACTTTCATCTTGGCCACCACGATATTCGAACCTGATTCACCAGTGTGCCAAGCGAACGTTCTACTACCGAGCATTCGTTTTCAGTGAAAGCTGTAAACCATTAGAAGTTCGTATTCTCTTGTCACCACTGCTATTCAAAGTCTATGTCAAAAGCATTCTGTATTGCACCAAAAGAAAAATACCGTGACAAATTCTTCCATTACTCAAAACTGTTGGTACTGTACGCAGCGTCTGGTAACCATAAGAATGTCTCTAAGGGCCATTAGTCCCAGGTCAGACGGTCCATGTACATGGATGTTGGATAGCTCTAATTATATTGGGGCTGGCAACTTTAGTTTTAGGCTAAGCCCGACAGTTAACCTGCCCTCTGCCTACAGTAGTGCACATGACCTCAAGCATGACAATGCACCTTGAAACCAATGGCACATGATGGTAATGATGATGGATAATTGATGATGAAGGATTGATGATGAGTGATGATGATAGATGATGGTGATTGAATGAGGATGATGATTGATGGTGATTGATTGATTGGTGATGATGATCATTGATAATGATGATTGATGATGATGATGATGATGATGATGATGATGATGATGATGATGATGATGATGATGATGATGATGATGATTGATGATAATAACTGATGATGATTGATGATGATGGTGACGATGATTGATGAGGATTAATGATGATTGATGATAATGATTGATATTAATAAAGATGATTGATTGGTGGTGATTGATTGATGATGATTATTTGATGACGATGATTGATTGGTGATGCTGATGGATTGATGATGATGGATTGATGATGATGGATTGATGATTTGATGGATTGATGATTTGCATGGATTGATGGATGATTGATGATGATGATGATGATGATGAAGATGATCATAATGATGATGATGAAGATGATGATAATAATAATAATAATAATAATAATAATAATAATAATAATAATAATAATAATAATGGATGTTATATGTACGCGCCTTCACCTTAAATCACCAATCAGACTCAAATCGCGGCGATCTGTACCAACATACACGCTCACATGTTTAACCCACTCTCATATACGCAACATCACTATGTTGAAGAAGTAGTTGGCTTGCTTTTTTACTCTCCCTGTTGCCTGCAAGCCCCTGACCCATGACCCCCTATAACCCCCTAGGACCCCATGTTCTTCTCTCCATCACCCCACTCCAGGTCTTTTGTTTTCTTCTTTACTCCTTCCTGTCGTCCTCACGGATGACAGTTATTATCAACCCACCCCCACCCCCAAAACCCACCCATCACCCACCCACCCACCCATCCACCCACAAAACTCAAAAATAATAAATCAATCAAAATTTAAATAAATCCTGCCCTGTCCGCTTGTTAAACAAATATAAATAAATCCTGCCCTGTCCGCTTGTTAAACAAATATAAATAAATCCTGCCCAGTCCGCTTGTTAAACAAATATAAATAAATCCTGCCCTGTCCGCTTGTTAAACAAATATAAATAAATCCTGCCCTGTCCGCTGTTTAAACAAATATAAATAAATCCTGCCCTGTCCGCTTGTTAAACAAATATAAATAAATCCTGCCCTGTCCGCTGTTTAAACAAATATAAATAAATCCTGCCCTGTCCGCTTGTTAAACAAATATAAATAAATCCTGCCCAGTCCGCTTGTTAAACAAATATAAATAAATCCTGCCCTGTCCGCTTGTTAAACAAATATAAATAAATCCTGCCCTGTCCGCTGTTTAAACAAATATAAATAAATCCTGCCCTGTCCGCTTGTTAAACAAATATAAATAAATCCTGCCCAGTCCGCTTGTTAAACAAATATAAATAAATCCTGCCCTGTCCGCTTGTTAAACAAATATAAATAAATCCTGCCCTGTCCGCTGTTTAAACAAATATAAATAAATCCTGCCCTGTCCGCTGTTTAAACAAATATAAATAAATCCTGCCCTGTCCGCTGTTTAAACAAATATAAATAAATCCTGCCCTGTCCGCTTGTTAAACAAATATAAATAAATCCTGCCCTGTCCGCTTGTTAAACAAATATAAATAAATCCTGCCCTGTCCGCTTGTTAAACAAATATAAATAAATCCTGCCCTGTCCGCTTGTTAAACAAATATAAATAAATCCTGCCCTGTCCGCTTGTTAAACAAATATAAATAAATCCTGCCCTGTCCGCTTGTTAAACAAATATAAATAAAATAATTAATAAGACTGATTTTACACGTATCACATATATACTTATTCTTGCATTTTTTAATCGTGTAGACTGAATCAACAACACGAAACAAACAGTTAGGTTAACTTGAGACAATGACGCAAGTAGCCTAGGAGATGTAATTACGTCTAAAATAAACAAAAGATCAAGGATCTTTAAAATGGGTATGAACCTTTGACAAAAATGCAAAACTACTTTTAACAGGTTTCATTCACGATAACAGACGATTATCTGCACACACACACACACGCACACCCACCCACACACACACACACACACACATACACACCCACGCACACACCCATCCTCTTCTTTACCCGCACCCCCCCCCACCCCCCTCATACGATCGTACTCATACCCAAATACATACGTAATTCTATCTATTATAAATCTAATATATCTGAGAGAAAATAAAAATTAAATGAAAAATGAAAAACGTGATGTCCCAGGCGTTCTAAAACATCGTCTGCTATAATCAGCCCACCCTTTGTTGTACCTCATCATGCACATCACAAGCGTGCACAGGCGCTAGCAGAAAGACACTGCTGTAAAGTACATGTACTCATAGGCGCTAGCTGTCAGACACTGCTGCAGAATATATCCTCAAGCACTAGCTGCTAGACACTCTCGTCAAGTACAAACAGGCGCTAGCAGGTAGACTGCTGTATAGTATATACACACGCGCACGCTCTTTTCCATACCAAAGGCCATCGACCTTCCGCCGTAGCTCATTGGTAGAGCGTTCGTCAGGCAACCCCGATGACCCAGGTTCGAATCCCGTGGTAGGCAAAAAATAAAAGTGGCCATGTTTTACTGTCCACCTACAAGCAGTAGGATTGCTCTGGTAGTGTTCAGTGTTGATTTCAGTCCCTTACCCCTTTATTCCCTGGGATGGTAATCCCCGTTTACCCTTTCGCCAATGGTGGGTGTGAGCGTAAAACTTGAATACTCATTCTTTACGAAGGTCATACCATGCAACACAGCACCCGCTCTATTGCTAACCAGTCCAGGGTCGGGCATAATACACTAGCGTAATTTCTGATTTCCAGAAATAAACACTGAAAACAATTTTTTTTAAATGTAATTATATACGCTTACCGAATGGGTTGGATTAAATGGCTTTTTTTTAAGGTAATAGTATTAGCTAATATTAAAATTAAAATGTGAAGTAAAAACAAAAAGCGTCAGGTACGCTTTAACCCAGCCGGGCGGTACCTTCAAGGTGAAATGAACCGGTTGTTTACAGAACAATCCAGTGGTAAAGGTTAATTCCTTCCTCAATGTTGTTTGGGTACACTGCAAGCTGGTAAAGTTTATGTAACAGTTTAGCCAGATGCTTAGAAAAGAGACAAACTGCTGGAAGTTAGTTTGGAAGGCTTGGAGACTTGGAAGGGGGAGAGGAGTGGAGTCAGGAGGGAGGAAAAGGAGAGGACGGGGGAAGTGATTAACGACTGGTGTGACGGAGTTGGAGATGGGTGGGGGGGGGGGGGCATTGTCCTCCACAAAGAGAAAACTTAAATGCAGAAGCGAAAGACAGAAAGCAGGTTCCGCTAAAAAATGGCAAAAAAAACCCTTTGGCTTCCATTACCTGGCCTATGAAAAGTGATACGGCAGTTTTATAATAATAGCTAATAGTTCAGGAAATTCAACTTCAAGGTAAGGCTGCTGCGCTCCCTTGTCATCTCCATCTTCCTATACGCTTGCAAAACACGGATCCTCACAGCAGATCTACAACGAAGAATATCGAATACAAAGCATGGAGATGAGGTGCTACAGAAGACTTCTGGGCATTTCCTAAACCCAGCAGATCACCAACGACGAAGTCCGACAGACCATCACACAAGGCATTGGACAACACGATGAATTGCTCATAGTGGTGAAGAAACGGAAACTCCGATGGTATGGCCACGTCACCAGAGCATCAGGCCTTGCAAAGACCATCCTGCAAGGCACGGTGCAAAAAGGAAGAGGAAGAGGGAGACAGAAAAAGAGGTGGGAGGACAACATTTGAGAATGGACTCGCTTGACACTGAGCGAAGCCATGAGGGTTGCTGAGGACAGAGAAAGATGGAATACGCTGATTAAACGATCATCTGTAGAGCCCCAACGACTTTCGAGTTGAGAAAGGATAGGATAGTTTAGGAAGTTCCTGACACTAACGTTAAGCGTTTGGACTAACATTTTATATACTTATTTTCCCCTCAAAAACTGGACGTTAAAGACGTGACTGTTGACATTAACAATAATCACATTAACAATAATCACTGTACAAAAAGAGAGGAAAGCCTTGAAGAAGAAGAAGAAGAAGAAGAAGAAGAAGAAGAAGAAGAAGAAGAAGAAGAAGAAGAAGAAGAAGAAGAAAATGTTGTTGTCGTTGTGGTTGTTGTAGTTGCTGCTTCTATTGGATGGATTAAGGGATAAATGGCCTTTGTTGCTATTGCTGCTGATGATGATGATGACAATGCTAATAAGACTGGATAGATGGGATGCTGCTGCTCCTATCGATGATGATGATGATGATGATGATGATGATGATGATGATGATGATGATGATGATGATGATGATGACTGCGACGACGATGACTGCGACGACGACGACAGTCGACGGCTCTAAGGAAAGTCTTCGAGACGCAATCCGACGATAACGGACAATTATACTGGAGTGAACTAACATGACAGATGTTCACGCACACTTAACGTAAGTTCGGGCGCAGCCCCAAGAAAACTGGTTCCAGTATCCATTACCTCGCCGTACACTGAGACCCTGAGGTGAAGGCACTAATAACACCATCCGGCTGTAAACACAGCTTACACCAGGCAGGGTCTACAGGCTTCAGTACTTGGAGTGATCAAGCTAAGAGTGATAATAGCTTCCATATTACATAAACAAGACTCTGTAACGGGAAGCTTATCTTAGGGGCGAATTTACGTGACTTTTCAGGTCACCGAGGGTTTCCTCCGGTACTCCGGTTTCCTCCCTCCCTTCAATAATGGTATTGGATGCAGTCAATCTAAAATTTCACAATTAAAAACTTCGAGATCCTTGCCGTCTTCTACTATAATTACAGCAATCTCCCTGTCTGTTTAAACCTACCACGTGTTTGAGTGACCGATGTGTCTTTTTGTCATGTGGGTGAGAGTGAGAGGTGAAAACCTGTGAGCATGTAAGCTGGTACAGATCGCCGCGCTTTGAGCCTGATTTTTTGGGGAAAAGCGCGTTTATAGCATCCATTCATGCGTTTTCTCACCATATCTCCCGCTGAGTCCAAGTCGACTCATTAGTTTGGTCGATGCCCTGTGAGTAGCCTACTATTATAGTCATCAATTAGTAGATCTTTCTTAATAAAGGGATCCAAAGGTCACACAGTTAGCCTCACATACCTTTTTCCACTTCACAACGAGTGTTCCCCCGTACCGTTTTTTTGGTTGCCTTCCAAGCAGGGTCACCAATCCAAGCACTACCTCTTTTTGATTTTGCTTAACTTGAAACATTGCTAGCCTATGCCCAAACCGCCAAAACACTGTGCACCCCCCCCCCCCCCCCAACCGGACACATTTTGATTAAGCAGAACAAACAACCTCTTTCAAAGATACGGTGTTGATATTTAAGCTCGATACAGTAATTTCTTAGTAATAGCATCAAAGCTGATTCTAAAACTAACAACGCAGCTGCGAAAATGTATATCGTAGACCTAGTGGTGTGTTTGCACGACCAGGGAAGAGATCCCTAAAACTCAAAAGGCTAATCGGTCGTTTTGAGCACCAATTACCCATTATTTGACCTGTTAATGTGACGGCAATGCAATGTCCCCAAGGAAACTGACGTCACAAAAGATCAACAGACAGCCGTAATACCATGGACCTAAAGCTAACACCCTCTCATACAATTATCTATGCACATTGGATGCAAATAGTAATGAGTATGAGGAAAAACATATTTTTCTTCCAGACACTGTCGGATTAGGCTATCATTTGTTTCTGAATATTTTTTCTCACATCCTCCTCCTTTCTTCTGTTCATCATCATCATCATCATCATCATCATCATCATCATCATCATCATCATCATCATCATCATCATCATCATCATCATCATCATCATCGTCGTCGTCGTCGTCGTCGTCGTCGTCGTCAACTTATGTACACCACCACATTCCTTCCATCCATCGTCCCCATCACGAATGTCAACATTGGCATCATGTTTTCCAGAACACTTCTTCTTCTTCTTCTTCTTCTTCTTCTTCTTCTTCTTCTTCTTCTTCTTCTTCTTCTTCTTCTTCTTCTTCTTCTTCTTCTTCTTCTTCTTCTTCTTCAACATCATCCACATCGTCAGCAATATCACAACCACCATCATCGTCGTGGTGGTGGTGGTGATCCTCGTCACCATCATCCTTATTCTTTCCTGAACATCCTTCTCGACATGATCTCTCCTCAATCATCACTCTCCGTCATCAGCAGTCTTTCTTGTTTCCTACAATTTAAATTGAAAAACAACAACAACAACAAAAAAAACTCCCACCTCCACCCCACCCCACCCCGCCTCCATCCTCTCCATCTCCGCACGCCAAAACACCTCCCCACTCCAATACCTGGAAATTGGAACTAAAACAAACAAACAAACAAACAAACAAGTCAATCTGTATTTCGTTTCTCATTTCACTGCTTTTGAATGAAGGTCAAGTGTGTGCACAAGATTCACGGGTGGCACGGAAATCTCCCTGTAAATGTTATGGGGACAATAAAGGACTGTGTGTTTTCTGTTTTCTGATTCTTCAACTACACTGACATGCATCAGCTTACATGTTAAACCGCCGTGGGTAGAGCGTTCGCCTGGAACATTTGATGATCCAGGTTCGAATCCTGTGGGTGAGCAGGTTTTTTTTTTAAGTGGTAATTTTTCACTGTTCATCATAACAGTATGATTGCTCTGGTGGTTCAGTGTTGATTTATGTCCCTACCCTCCTTCTTCCCTGAAATGATTAAGCCCGACCCCATCTCTTCCTCCTCTTCTGCCATATCGCCAATGGTGGGGGTAGGCGCTACATCTCAACGTTCATTTCGTCTGCGTACATGCATGCATACAAGCTGTTTGACAACCGATGTATGCGATGCTCATGCAAGTCTACGCGAGTAAGGTGTTTATATAAGATGCTTTTATATCTGGGAGCAACGTCCTGCTTGAGTAAAGCTTCTGGCTTCATCCAGATATCTTGGGCTCAGTATGTCTCACCTTTCAACGTGGATTGTAGATAACCTAAATCATGGTATTAAGGTAAGCGCAAGTAAGGTAAGCACAGCGTTACAGGTAACTTTGCCCTTACCAGTCTGTTTAGTCTTTAGAACACGCAGGTAAGAAACAGTGATGAGTACATGCAAAGTAAAAACAAACAACAACAACACAACAACATAAAAACAAGATGGCATGTCATTCAAATGCATTTCAAGACACTCGCATACATAGCCGTAAAAAAACCCTATCCTATCCTATTCTATTCCGTAATTCAAAAGTCGTTGGGGCACCCCAGATGATCGTTTAACCAGCGTACTCTATCTTTCTCTGTCCTCACGGCTTCACTCAATGTCAAACCAGTCCGTTCTCGAATGTTGTCCTCACACTTATTTTTTTGTCTTCCTCTTCTTCTGCCTCCTTGCACCGTGCCTTGCAGGATGGTCTTTGCAAGGCCCGATGCTCTGCTGACGTGGCCATACCATCGGAGTTCCCGTTTCTTCACCACTGTGAGCATGTCTTCGTGTTGTCCAAAGGCTTGTGTGATGATCTGTCGGACTTCGTCGTGGGTGATGTGCTGGGAATAGGAAATGCTCAGAAGTCTTCTGCAGCACCTCATCCTAATGCTTTGCATTCTTCGTTGTAGATCTGCTGTGAAGGCCCATGTTTCGCAAGCGTATAGAATTTTTTTTTTTTTAACAATTTTGATTGTCTTGGCTGTGTTATGACTCACAGTGGTGAAAAAAAAAACTCCGATGGTATGGCCACGTCACCAGATCATCAGGTCTTGCAAAGACCATCCTGCAAGGCACAGTGCAAGGAGGTAGAAGAAGAGGGAGACCGAAAAAGAGGTGGGAGGACAACATTCGAGAATGGACTGATTTGACACTGAGCGAAACAATCAGGGTTGCTGAGGACAGGGAAAGATGGAGTACGCTGGTTAAACGATCATCTGTGGTGCCCCTATGACCTCCGAGTTATGGGATAGGATAGGATAGGATAGGATAGGATAGGATAGGATAGGTGTTATGACAGGGCTTTATCCTAACGAAGCAAAATGGAAACACGCAGTGACAGGCCACGACTTGAGCTATTTGCAAGGCAAACATTATCCAAAATCAGCCAAGTTTTAGAAACGGCGCAAAACGTGTTTAGAAAAATTAATGATGAGGCACACTGAGCTTGACTTTTGAGGAAATGCAAAATAAAAAGGATCTAACACGCTTATTTAGCACTAGTTAAAATATTCGCAAAGTAAACGTGGTGTAATTCGGTCCATTGAGACAAGGCAAAATAGTGTGTTTTGAGCACACACAAAAAAGGTTCATTTTGGTGCGACGGCCAGACCGACCGATCGACCAGTTGACCCACAACTGGACTGCTACTGAAAAATGACCCATGATTTGAAGTACTTTCCTGTATACCAAAACTCAACAATATCGCTTCAGCCGGGACTGATATATACAGCAAACCGTGTTTTAGCCACAACATGACTCCAATGACCTTGACCTTTCCGGGAGTGCAACTTTGATAACCCGGGAGGCAGACCACTAACCTAGGTAATGCTCCTGTGAAGGTTGGTCAAAATTCGTTCTGTGGTTCTTGAGATATAGCTTCCAACTTACCGACCGACCGACAGGGCCAACCGACAGACCGACATTTGGATTGTTTTGGTTCGCCCAGACTACTTTAAAGTATTTTGAGATATGACCAGAAACACACACACCACGCACGCACCAACCCCCCCCCCCCCCCCCACACACACACATGTGTGTAGAAACGACGTTGCGATGACTGTTGTGAAAAAAGCAGACATTATTTTGACACCCTTTTCATTTCCTTGACATTATTTTGACATTTTCAAATTTTTGAAGCTATCCCTAACCCTAACTCTAACCCTAACCCTAACCCTTAACCTAACCCTAAGCCTAACGCAGCCCTAACCCTAAAGGAACACTGTTTTGACGTCAAAATAACGGGGTCCGTCAAAAGAAAGTACGTAGAGGTTCAAGTGTATGTCAGAATAAAGGCGTTTCTACCTAGCCACACACACCTACGCACGCACACACACACACATACGCAAACGCGCGCGCGCGCCTGGAAAATACCAGAGTGACAGCGTGTCGACTCTGGTATTAGCTTAAACCACGACACCCTACAGAGCTGGCAGGTAGGGCAACATTTGTCAAATCCATGGGAATATATTCTGGCATAATATTCCAGTCGCCGTATGATGTGTGTGGCGTCTTCCTTCTAACCCAAAGGTTACATCGTGCTTCAGTTTGTTGCGGGCGTCCACAAAGCTACGATTTTATTTCAGGAAATTAGTTTCGTAGTCTGTGTAGCTTTTATTGAAAGAATGCATGGTATGGTATGGGACAGTTGACTCACAATCGCAGACGACTTGTTCACTCACAATCGCAGACGTCTTGTTGACTCACAATCGCAGACGTCTTGTTGACTCACAATCGCAGACGTCTTGTTGACTCACAATCGCAGACTTCAAGACATACAGACAGACGCACACATGCACAGACTCACACCCGCAAGCACGCATGCACACACACACACACTACGCACACAGAAACACAACACAAACAAATACATGCACAAACACACACGCACGCACACACACACACACACACGCACACACACACACACACACACACACACCTACACACAAAACGATGACGAAAACTACGAAAGAATGACGATTATTAAGATTTTGGTGGCGGTGGCATTGAGGCTTGAATTTGGATTCAGAATGGGTGATGAAAAAAAACGATGACCAAATAGGTAATCAATTAATATACTAATAATATTAGTCCGACAGACCATCACATAAGCCATTGGACAATACGATTTAATATATTCAGCACATCACCAACGACGAAGTCCGACGTGACAGACCATCACACAAGCCATTGGAAAACACGATGACCTGCTCACAGTGGTGAACAAACGGAAACTCCGATGGTATGGCCACGTCACCAGAGCATCAGACCTTGCAAAGACCACCTTGCAAGGCACGGTGCAAAGTGACAGAAGAAGAGGGAGATAGAAAAGGAGTTGAGAGGACAACATTCGAGAATGGACTGGCTTGACACTGAGCGAAGCCATGAGGGTTGTTGAGGACAGAGAAAGATGGAATACGCTTGTTAAACGATAATCTGTGGTGCCCCTACGACCTTCGAGTTACGGGATAGGATAGAATAGGATAGGATTAGTTATCGCCCTATTGCCACTGTTGCTGCTGTAACTTATGCGTCTACTTATTACTTGTTTTAGAAAACCATCCTGCAAGACACGGCGCAAGGAGGCAGAAGAAGAGGGAGGACAACATTCGAAAATGGACTGGTTTGACACTGAACGAAGCCATGAGGGTTGCTGAGAACAGAGAAAGATGGAGTACGCTAGTTAAACGATCATCTGTGGTGCCCCAACGACCTGTGAGTTACGGGATAGGATAGGATAGAGAAGAATGCTTGCAGGACGACCATTGTAGTGACGCATGATAAGACATCATTTAAAGACGGCATTGTGTATGCCTTTTGAACTGATCTGTCATTAGAAAAAAGCGTTATATAAATACTCTTAAGATAATGAAGATGACGATGACATCGACGACGACGACGATGATGATAATGATGATGATGATGACGAAAAAGACCTACGTTAGTACGCTTTTTTTTTTAAAATGATGATGATGATGACGATAATGATGATGATGATGATGATGATGATGATGATGATGATGATGGTGATGCTGCTGCTGCTGCTGCTGCTGCAGATGATGACGATGATGATGATGACGACGACGACGACAATGATGTCCATGGTACAATTTTCTTTTCTAATAATATAACCGAGAGAACACAAATATATTTTTCAGTTAACTAATTATACGGAATAATACAACCCGACAGTAAGCCGTCTTCGTTGAGCCAACGGTGGACTAAAGTCCTATAATTATCATTCATTATGATCTACATTGCCAATGCTGCACATTCATCTTCTGCTGGCGCCCCTACCTACTGCTCATCACATCTGCACCCTGGCCCCCCATCTGGTGTGTGTATCCGTCGTCCCACTGTGCATTACGCTACTTTCTCTGCCGTTTCTTCTCCGCCAAAGCACCCCCTACCCCCTCCCACTCCCTTCTTCCCTTCTCTTTCCATACCAGCCTTTGTTTTTCCACACCCCGTCCCCCACACAGCCGTAGCCGAGTACCTCGTGCACAAAGGGGAGAGGAGAATGTAAGCTTTGGCCAGTCTCAGCTACGCAGTGTGTCCGCACTCCTCCCTCGGTTTCTCGATAACATCCTCTTTTTTCTTGTATATTATCAGCCCCGAACTCGCTGTTCAAGTTTTAGTTTGTAAGCATTTTCGTTTATTGTGTATGCCTGTATTCATTCAAATGCGACACAGATGTCGGTGCATAATTCCTTTGATGGTAATAAACATTTGCTGAATTGAATTATGGTGTATAGACTCCCCTTCCATCCACAAGACTAAACAAAACAAAAACAGCAACAACACACGCACGCGCGCCCACACACACACGAAACACACACACTACAAAATTAATCAATCAATATTATAAAATAAATTTAAAAAATCAATCAATAAATAAAAAGTAAAATAAAATAAAATAATTATTAAATAATAAAATAAGTAAAATAAAATAAAATAAATAAATAAAATAAAATAAAATAAAATAAAATAAAATAAAATAAATAAATAAATAAAATAAAATAGTCTTTGAGGAATTCAATCTAAACAAACCTAGTTTGAGATAGGGATCCGTTGTCGTCTAAATTAATAAAATAAGAACCCTCGCCTAGATGTTACGTGGTTAACCTTTCTAGGGGAAATAAGATATTTCCCCACCCCGGATGTAGTGTTCTAAAGCACTCGCTTTATTTAATTATACTGGCTTGCAGTTAGTGTTTGCCAACCCTGACGTTCTCTCCTTTCTCATCACCATTCCCCAGAGAGGGAGTGATGTATTCAACTTTGCACAACCGTCGGTAATAGCACCTTAGTTCCACCCCCTCCCACCCACCCACTCCCTCAAAAGCCTCTTAACGTATTGGCCAAATGTACACAACGTGAGACTTACGCTTAGTTTTCAAGGGTCCCAATTTGTTTTCATTTGGGTAAAACTGGTTTACTCTTTAATTCGCATTGTTGTGACAAAGTGGGCGAACCTTCGCTGTTCAAACCAACCCCAATACCGTACCCGTGTGAACTTTGACCCTATTTGTGAATGAACCACGTGGGTTCAAGAGTGCGCCTTTGGTGTCTGGGGTATGGTCTATGGGGTAAACCTGACACACACACACACACACACACCCACACACACACACACACACACACACACACACATACATACATACATACACACACGCACAAACTTACCGAGCAGCATTTTTCATGGGTTCTGCCTCTCACCGGTTTTGGTGGATGCTATATTTAGTTCAAGACGGGTGGATAGCGATGGCTATTAATAGGCAGAAAAGCTACAAAATTAGCTGATTTAAGTCCTGTTTTCAATTTCCGCTTTCAAGTTCCTTTAAAAGAGATAAATGTTTTAACGTAAAAGCGAGAATTTCCTAAGGTACATGTTGAAATAGATTCAATAGGGTCACACAAAAGGCTTTGACATAAAACAACACCTCGCAAGGATTGCCGCTAGAACTCCCCCGTTGGGGTGCCGGGGGTTTCAGTATAAATAGTATCCCCACTTTCTGGAAATTTAGTGCTTTAAATTCCCACTGTCGCTGTCTTTCTCATTTGCTCTTTCTCATTCCTGCTCTGTTCTATTAATCTGCTATACTATCTGTTACGTTGAAACGCGAACGATAGTATGTCTGAAGCGCGCACGATGGATCTAATCGTTTCGATTTGCAAGGTATTCAATGATGGAGTTTATTTACCTTTGATTTGAGTTTGCATTGTTGTTGTAGGAGGCTTTGTATAACGTTGATAATTTTGTTGGTCGATATTGTTGGAGAATTCTCTAGATCTGCTTATTTACTGTCGATGGAAATTTCCCGATAAATGTCGAAGTTTGTGAACGTTCCCGGAAGGAGAAGAAATATGTATGACGTAAGACAGTGATGACGAAGTTTAAAGCGATTGGTAAATTGCGTCAAACGAGATCGTTCCACCTTGTTCTGGACTAGAGAAAAAAATATATATTCGATGCTCTGTGTGTTGTTGTGGATAGTTGTTGATAGTGAGTTGGAAAGTAAAAAGTTGAGAGTGAAAAGGCGATTGTATGCAGTTGTTGATGTGTGCTGAATAAAAGTGGAAAACTTCATACGTCGACTCCGTGTCTTGTTGCTGAGTGAGCAGGCTGCGTGGATAAACGAATCTGAGTTACACACCTATCAGGGATCCAAGCATCGGGGCTGAATCAAATACTGATAAAGAAAAACACCAACATCGATTCGAGTGTAACACTATCTTCTTCTTCGCTAGACCAGTCCCTTGCCTTTTTTCTTGAAAACTCTTCCGGGACAAGACTTCTTATTTGTGTATGCGGTCTGTTGGATCAGCTTGGGAATATTGGACGCTTTCTGCCAGGTGGTCACTAGGGCTTCCTATGATGTTATTATTTAGCAATGTAGGCATTTTATATGTATGTATTTTGTGGATAATTTATAATGATGTTTGTATTCTATTTCGTTTTTGTGAACGGGGGTTCGATAAATTAGAATACAGCCTCAGCGTCCCCTGCTTGGGATGTCTTTATTGTAAAGTGACAGGCTGGTGGAGGGCATTCAGTTTTACCACTAGGGTTGTTTCAGAAGATCTTTTATGCGGATCAGGGGTTGTCCGGTCCTGATTTGGCTCGGAAGAGTCCGCTGGACCTAAAGCAATAATCATGTAATGTAATGTAATGCCGCTAGAACTATTGTTTGCCAAGTTGGCCAAGCGGGCAACAAATCAGTAGCCTGCAGAAAGTTCAATGTGCCGCCTGGTCTCAAGCGTCGATCGTCTTAGTAAGTAGCATGATTGCTCTGGTGGTTCAGTGGTGATTTAGGTCCCTTACCCCTCTCTTATGTGGGATGGTTATCCTGATGGTCTGCCCTATCGCCAATGGTGGGTGTAGACGTTAAACTTCAATGTTCAATCACTCTAAAGCTCAGCCCAACAAGCTAGTCTGGCGTTCGTTCACTCCATTATTTTCCTGTTGGAATTGGAATGGACTATAACAGTGTGACAACTACTCTAAAGAGATATCTTCCCGAGAAATCGATTATCACACACGCGTTGGGGTGTCGGATAGCGCAGTGGTTGGAGCACTCGCTACTGTGTCGCAAATTAAGCACCGTCCAGTGCGGTTAGCACTTGGATGGGTGACCGCAAAACGTGAAGCGACAAATAACAACGCCCCCAGTTGACTCAACTGTGACTGAATACCTTCTCTCTTAAGGGTGGGGCAGGTAAAGCAGCGAGGGAGAGAGATGGGCATCACCCTCATTACGCTGGCCCAAGATAAGTGTGATCTCCAACATCACGCTTCCCTACGGCCACAAGGCTATGGGACTACCTTTACCTTTACTTTTTTACACACGCGTTACAAAATTTTTAAGTGCAGGTTGTCAGATCCCGATCCTAGGTTGCTGAATCTTTGGGGCAATTAAAAAAAAGGTTCAGGATCAGAGAACCCTAAAAACAAACGTGTTGGAACGTCCACGAACCTTCCAATGAAGACAGCCCATTAGCGTCTGGAATAAACAATGGTTAATAATTGGATGCAACCACTGACCGGCATATTAAAAAATGCAACCATAAGGAGGGAGAGAGAGAGAGAGAGAGAGAGAGAGAGAGGGAGAGAGAGAGAGAGAGAGAGAGAGAGAGAGAGAGAGAGAGATCGCCCTCCGGCCTCGTGAAGCTGGCTCTGAGAAAATGGAGGTCCTACAACGTCTCTCTCTCTCCCTCTCTCTCTCTCCCTCTCTCTCTTTCTCTCTCCCTCTCTCTCTCTCCCTCTCTCTCTCCCTCTCCCTCTCTCTCTCTTTCTCTCTCCCTCTCCCTCTCTCTCTTTCTCTCTCCCTCTCTCTCTTTCTCTCTCTCTCTCCCTCTCCCTCTCTCTCTCCGGTGACCGGAAAAAATACGGCAATAACATTTAACTTACTACTTCTTTAAATTCTGACATTATTATACAATACAATACAATACAATACAATACAATAGTATACATAGCAATACAATACAACAAAATACACATTTTTATTGTCGGAATATGGAAAGAAATGTGCCTAATTATTTTAGTACAATATAACGCAATACTATACAATACAATTGTAGGATTATAAATATAAATTTGCCAGCTATTACAGTGTATTTCAGTTATATTTTCCTTTTTGCGTGTTCAAACTGCGAAAGAGGCCAGAATCTACAACAGATGACATTCAGAAGCGGTTCTGGACAGGTAGCTTCCAAAAGCCTTCTTTCAGCTGACAGCACTTTCAACTCAGTGTTTTAAGTAGCATACAATATATTAAACTGACAGCACTTTCAACTCAGTGTTTTAAGTAGCATACAATATATTAAACTGACAGCACTTTCAACTCAGTGTTTTAAGTAGCATACAATATATTAAACTGACAGCACTTTCAACTCAGTGTTTTTAGAAGTATACAATATATTAAACTGACAGCACTTTCAACGCAGTGTTTTAAGTAGCATACAATATATTAAACTGACAGCACTTTCAGCTCAGTGTTTTAAGTAGCATACAATATATTAAACTGACAGCACTTTCAGCTCAGTGTTTTAAGTAGCATACAATATATTAAACTGACAGCACTTTCAACTTAGTGTTTTAAGTAGCATACAATATATTAAACTGACAGCACTTTCAACTCAGTGTTTTAAGTAGCTTACAACATATTAAACTGACAGCACTTTCAACTCCCATAAAGTGTTAGCTTCATAACTCCCATCGGCGTAAAATCAATGTTCCGAGTATTATTGCAAAGTGTCAAGTTACATGTTTTATGATTGCTTCTAGTAAATAATTGGATTAATATTAATAGACATTGTAATCTGTATACAACACTTACAGAAAAAGAAGAAGAAAGAAGACGAGGAAATGGAGGAGGAGGAGAAGAAGAAGAAGAAGAAGAAGTAGTAGTAGTAGTAGTAGTAGTAGTAGTAGTAGTAGTAGTAGTAGTAGTAGTAGTAGTAGTAGTAGTAGTAGTAGTAGTAGTAGTATATTTTATTAACGTCTGCTAAAACCAAGGGTCATTCGAGACGACGACGAAGAAAAAGTAGAAGAAGAAGAGGGGTAGGAAGAGGAAAAAGAAAAACAAGAAGAAAAATATAAAGAAGGACAAGGAGAACACGAAAGAGGAGGGGAAGAAAATGCGGAATGCAGAATACAATGTTATGTTTATTCAGTCAAATGACAACAGACATTACATTGTTCCGATGTTGATAAACAGCCATACACGCACATCGATCCACACCACAGAAGGAGAAGAGAAGAAGAACATGTGTGTGTGTGTGTGTGTGTGTGTGGGGGGGGGGGGGGGGTGTTTGTGTTGTGTTGTGCATGTTCTGATTTGGTCTTTCATGTTTTTCTTTCGCTTCTTTAAATATTTATGTATTTAATTATTTATTATTATTTATTTATTTATTTTTCTTCTGCAAAGCGCTATGAGCTCTAGTGAGGAAGGGAATTATTATTATTATTATTATTATTATTATTATTATTATTATTATTATTATTATTATTATTATTATTATTATTATTATTAAGAAGAAGAAGAAGAAGAAGAATAACAACAACAAGAATGACGGTGCCTACAACATCGATGGTGATGATGATGATGATGATGATGATGATGATGATGATGATGATGATGATGATGATGATGATGATGATGATGATGATGATGATGATGAAGTAGGCAATGGGCTGTGAACATGATTGGAATGTATCACAATGGGTGTGTGTGTGTGTGCCTGAGAGAGAGACCGAAGAAGATGGAGTGAAGAAATAAATGGTGCAGTCGTGAAGTCAAGTGTCGTACAACGTGGCCGAGGTGGACCAGGCCTCCTCCCTCTGAAATTGAAAGAGAGATTGTTTGTTAAGTAAATGTGTGTCCCCGGAAAAACGAGAGAAAGAGAGAGAGATATATATATATACATATATACTCGTTTAGACTCAGCTACGCTGTATGAACAAATGTGTCCTCCTTCATTGACTACAAACCACCAATAGGACGGAGGGCCATACCAACACGCTGTGACTCAATGTCTGCGACCACTTAGATGATAATATTGATGAGCTGCCTTTGTCTGTCTGTTCGTCTGTCTGTCTCTGTCTCACTCGGTTACTGTTCCTCCCTACGCCTGTCTGTCTGTCTGTCTGTCTGTCTGTCTCTGTTTTGCTTACGTCTGTTTGTCTCTCTCTCCCATCCTCTCTTTCTGTTTTGTTTACGTCGGTCTTTCTGTCTCTCTCTCTCTTTCTTTCTGTCTTTCTTCCCCCCCCCCTCTCTCTCTCTCTCTCTCTCTCTCTCTCTCTCTCTCTCTCACCATTTCCCTCTCTCAACATGAGCGCCGCCAGCGCTTGTGATTCTGGCTAATGACGCATTGCATGGGAAAGATCGCGGGGGTTCAGTTCACATGCGCCGGTCCAATCAAAACACAAATTTTCTAACCCAGCGCGACCTGTCTGTAACGACGGATTGCTTTGATCATAAGCAATTAAACTGATCTACAAAAAGGAAGGATCCTTCCGCAAGTAAACATCCAACGACAGCGGAAAATGCCTCAGCCATAATTCATCACAAAAGAGGTGTGCCACTGAGAGATTTGTAGTCTTTTTATATATGTAATTCTTCTGCTTGTTGTTGGTGTTGAAGGCCAATGCGTCAATCATTCTGGTTCCCATAGACCCGGATAGCACTAGGGCCCTACTCCCCATCCTTAGTCGCCCATGATTGTGTTCCGTTAAGACGCGTTGTCTTGTGGATGGGGTTGAGGTTGGGTGGGTTAAGGCTGAGTTCATTGGAAGGTTTTATGGCGGTTCGCGAACCGTTTCTCCAGGTTCTCATATCCAGAACCTAGGTGAGGCCAACCTACCCCCAACCTTCCAATGATGACAGGCCCTTAAACGATGCGCCCAAAGGCTGTACGTTGTGGCCTCGGTGACTTCACAGTTAGGTTCTGCTCCGGACAGCGCCTTAAACAAGCTCTTGCGCCGGTTAAGCACAATACCTGGCTTTTACCAAAAAAAATCCAGACGAAGCTTTTAGCGAAAATATAGCTGTAGGCTATAAGAAAACCCTTAAATCTGGTGTATTTGAACTCCTTTATCTTTTGCTTCTTCATCTGCTTTCGCTTTCTCTTTTACTTCCTCTTCTTCTTCTTCTTCATCTTGTTCTTCCTTTGTTCTTGTTCTTCTTGTTCTTGTTCTTCGAAACCTTTTAATCTGGTGTGTTTGAACTCCTTTCTCTTTTAATTCTGTCTCTTCTTCTTCTTCTTCTTCTTCTTCTTCTTCTTCTTCTTCTTCTTCTTCTTCTTCTTCTTCTTCTTCTTCCTATTCTTCTTCGGTCTCTTCTTCTTTTTCCTATCCTATCCTATGCTATCCTATCCTATCCTATCCCGTAACTCGGAGGTCGCAGGGGCACCACAGATGATCGTTTAACCTGCGTATTCCATCTTTCTCTGTCCTCAGCAACCCTGATGGTTTCGCTCAGTGTCAAACCAGTCCACTCTCGAATGTTGTCCTCCCACCTTTTTTCGTTCTCCTTCTTCTTCTACCTCCTTGCACTGTGCCTTGCAGGATGGTCTTTGCAAGACCTGATGATCTTTTGATGTGGCCATACCTTCGGAGTTTCAGTTTTTTCATCACTGTGAGCAGGTCATCGTGTTGTCCAATGGCTTGTGTGATGGTCTGTCGAACTTCGTCTTTGGTGATGTGCTGAGTATAGGAAATGCCCAGAAGTCTTATGTAGAACCTTATCTCCATGCTTTGTATTCTTCGTTATAGATCTGCTGTGAGGGTCCATGTTTCGCAAGCGTATATGAAGATGGAGATGACAAAGCTTACCTTGGAATGTAGCTTGATGGTCCTGTCTTTCCACATTGGCTTCATACTCACTAGGGCAGCAGTTGTTTGTGCGATCCTGGAGAGGACTTCCTGTCGGGACCCATTGTCTGACACAATGGCTCCTAAATATTTGAAGCTATGCACTGTGTGGAGGGATTGGCCTTGGACTTTGATGTTCATGTTGATGCCATTGGTGTTGTTGGTCTTCTATGCACTTATTTCCAATCCATAGGCTCTGGATATGGTGTCAAGCCTCTTTACCAGCTGTTCAAGTTCTTGTTCCTCTCCAGCCAATCCATCAATGTCATCCGCAAAACGAAGGTTGGAGATTGCGCTTCCCCCTATGCTGACTGTGCGTTCGTGATCTGCAAGGGCATCTGAAATGATGCGCTCTAGGAAGATGTTGAAGAGTGTTGAAGAGAGTAGACATCCCTGAAGCACACCGATTGTTGTTCTGAACCAGTTTCCGATGGCGCTGTTGTGGAGGACTGCACTGGTAGCCTTATCATACAGGCTTTTGATGACTTCAATAATTTTAGGGCTGATGTTGTACAGTCTCATGGTTGCCCATAGGGCTGCATGCCAGATTCGGTCAAACTCGGTCAAATATCTTTTTGAAGTCTACGAACACATGATATAGATGGTGTTGGTGCTGCAGGTACTAATCGCAGATAATTCTGAGGTTTAAAATCTGTTCAGTGGTACTTCGCTCTGCCATGACTCCTGCTTATTCTTCAGCTATGATCTGTTCAGCTTGGGGATTTCAACCTGTTGAGTATTATTTTGAGGAGGTCCTTGCTGGGATGGCTGATGAGGCTGATGAGGCTGATGGTGCGGTAATTTTCACATTCCTGAAGGTTACCTTTTTTTGGGAAGAGTGATGACAAGCGACTGATAATAATAATAATAATAATAATAATAATAATAATAATAATAATAATAATAATAATAATAATAATAATAATAATAATAATAGGCACGGTAGCCTAATGGTAAAGCTTTGGCTTGTGGATCTGAAGGTCCCGGGTTCGAGCCCAGGCCGGGGCATTGTGTTGTGTCCTTGGGAAAGACACTTTACTCCCGTTTCCTACTCCTTCGGATGAGAGTATAAACCGAGGTCTAGTGTGTGTCGCATACATTCCATCATAACGGACTTTAAAGATTCTGACGCTCATGTCCTAGACGGGTGAGTGCCGGTGACAAAGAACACACCCAGCATGCACTTAGGTCCTTCTCCCCCATCCCTGGCTGCCCAGGATTATGCTCAGTTGTACGGACGTCAGACCATGCGCCCAAAGTGGGCGTCTCGGGCGGCTTGAGTTAGATCCTGTATCGGCCAGCGCCTTGAGCAGCTCTTGAGCTGGAAAAGCGCTATATAAGAACGATTAAATAAATAAAATAAATAAAAATAATAATAATGTTAATGTTAATAAAATATTGTGCTTGCTGCATGCAGTGGACTGGATACACAATCGTCAAAACGATCAGAGAAGACTTGCTAGACGTCAGTCTACTAACAAGGGCACTAACCAAATAGGCGATAGCAAAACGAAAGTGGGTCCTCGATAGCATAGCGGTAGCAGTAGTAGCGTACAGCCAGCCAATGTATCATTAATAGAAGGGTGGGATCACACATCGTCTTTGGCGAAAGGGATCGGCCGCTCAAAGGAATTATTCCTCAATATCGTTACCCACTCCTTGAGCAGAAAAAAGCGCTATATAAGACTGATTAAATAAATAAATAAAATATCTTCATTTACAAGGAAAACAACAGTCCTATAACAAGGGAAGACATTGATGTAGGCCAATTTTATTATAAGCGGAACTGTCCCCTATCATAGGCCTACATCACCTCGGTTTAAGGGAAGATTACATTGTGCGTTCTTACGCGGTTTGAGAATAAACGTCTGAACGGCGGATTCGTTTCGCCAAAGACACAGCCTGATCCCACCCATCCTATTTGTAGTACA
Organism: Oncomelania hupensis; assembly: GCA_036898135.1. Lineage (NCBI taxonomy): Eukaryota > Metazoa > Mollusca > Gastropoda > Littorinimorpha > Pomatiopsidae > Oncomelania > Oncomelania hupensis. The sequence goes on along the minus strand of CM072513.1, from coordinate 6,087,440 downwards.
AAGGGCTGTGTGTGATCTACAGCTGCGCGATCGAGGATCTACTTTATATTTGCTATCTCGGATCCATCTACTTGGTTAATACTGCGCCTCTCTCTCTCCCTTTCTCTCCCTCTTTCTCCCTCCCTCTCTCTCTCTCTCTCTCTCTCTCTCTCTCTCTCTCTCTCTCTCTCTCTGGTCTGACAAGGAAACTGACCCAACAGACCCCATATACAAATGTGAAGTTTTGGAAGTGTTTTCAAGAAAAAAGGTAGGTGACTGGTCTAGCAAATAAGATAATATGTATAGTAGATTGATAGAACAGATTAGGAATGAGAAAGAACAAAGGAGAAAGACAGCGATATTGGGAATGTAAAGCACTAAATTTCCAGAAAGTGGGGATATTATTTATACAGAGACCCACGGGGGAGAGAGAGAGAAAGAGAGAGAGAGAGAGAGAGAGAGAGAGAGAGAGAGAGAGAGAGAGAGAGAGAGAGAGAGAGAGAGAGAGAGGACATGGTACTTTAGACATTATTAAGACTTTAAACGTTTATTACAACATGTTACAATGATAATAAACTAATGCTTACAGCTTATTCTTACAATTAGTCCTTTGTTTCAGGCATCAATATAAACATAATATATTTATACAATCATTTAAACCTGTCACAGTTTACATATATAAAAGAGAGAGAGAGAGAGAGAGAGAGAGAGAGAGAGAGAGAGAGAGAGAGAGAGAGAGAGAGAGAGAGAGAGAGAGAGAGAGGTTTTATTCCCAACAAGGATACACATTTTAGGCGGGAGCCTAATCTTAACAATCGTTCTTCGTATCATTCACACTGAACAATATATAATATCTATCATGCAGCATACAAAATACGAAGATATGAGAGAGAGAGAGAGAGAGAGAGAGAGAGAGAGAGAGAGAGAGAGAGAGAGAGAGAGAGAGAGAGAGAGAGAGACAGAGAGACAGAGAGAGACAGAGAGAGACAGAGAGAGACAGAGAGAGACAGAAAGACAGAGACAGAGAAAAAGAGAGGAACAGAGAAAGAAACAGAGAGAGACAGAAAGACAGAGACAGAGAAACAGAGAGAAACAGACAGAGAAACAGAGAGAGACAGAAAGACAGAGAGAGAGAAACAGAGAGAGAGAAAAAAAACAGAGAGAGACAGAAAGACAGAGACAGAGAAACGGAGAGATATATATAGAGAGAGAAACAGAGAAAGAAACTGAGAGAGACAGAAAGACAGAGACAGAGAAACAGAGAGAGAGAAACAGAGATACAGACAGAGAGATAGACAGAGAAATGAACATAGTAGTCTATGCACAGTTATTTGTTTACCATAACACAAAAAAGAGACGCTTACTATTTCAAGCTTAGAGGTCGGTTTGCCCACAACCATTGCCCATTATATCATATTTGTAATGTGACAACAATGCATGCAATTTAACAATTAAAACTCTCTTTGTCACACACAACGCCTCTTTAACTAACATCCGTGTAAACATCAAAATCAGCAAGATAAGTAAACAGGTTGCAGGAGATAAACCACAACCAATTAAAAGATTCTTTCTATATATAATTATGCATTTCGCTAAAATGCTTGGTCGAGATTTATAAGCCAAACTCACCCAATCTCTAGCAGCTGAAGGGCGATACAGTTCTGCGTTAGGGGAGCTCCACATCGAAATTGGAAAACAACAGTCGGTCTACCAGCAAACACAATTGGCGTAAAATAGTACTCAATAATACGTCATTTTCTTCACATTACAGCATCTCTGTCTAATGCCACGGCGGCAGCCAGCACAGACACTGGCAGCTTCTCGCCGAGAAAATGGAGAGCAAGTGCCACGGGAACTAGCAGTAACCGCAGCCAATCTAGTGAAATTGGGCGAACAGTCTACCTGTGCTGCAAAGGAAGCGATATGTAAACTAAGCGAGACACAATTAATTAAATAAATCACTTTTCATTTCAAGCGTCTCCATTCACTCCATCCATATTAGCTCGTGATTCATAGTTATCTCATCAATGTCTTCCTAAGCATCTAGTTAATGTTGACGATGTTTATCTTGTGACTAGACCTAAAGCATAACAGCAGCAAAACGCCGAAGTGAAGCAAAGCTGATGCTTTCAGTGTTTGAGCGTGCTCTAAAATTTTGGGTTGTTTCGCTGAAGTATTTGATTGCCAGCCAATCAGAAGAGCCGACGTACGAAAACGAGGTTGTTATCATTTCAGCGATCATGGAGGCATCGAAAGCTACTGGGCCATTAGCAAATCTGAAACAAGACGATACGTTTATTCTCATCGATCTAGATCTAATTCAAAGCCACGAGGCATTATGGAATGTTAGACGTCAAAATTACATAAACCAAACCCTGAAAAAAGGCCTCATGGACTTCTGTGAGGGTCAATCTGACGGAAAGGGAGGTAACTGATTTACAACTTATTGCGCATTGCTTCCACGCAGACTGCTTATGCAAAACTTCTCATCGTGTGACCGCTTCACAAAGCAAAGCATTATAAACGCACTTGCTTCTAGAAGCAGATGCTTTGCTTTGTTTACCGCTTTGTTTCTGTTTCATTTACCGTCAGACCGCACCTTAAGCTGAGGAACATGCCTCTCGGTGATGAACAAACCTCAAGCAAGAGGAAAACATTGTTGTAACCTTGGAGAGCAAACGCGTTATTAAAATGAATTCTCTCTTTTGCCTCGATCCTTAGAAGCCAGGAGGGACAGCTTTCTGTGGGGCAAGGATTGCTAAGTGAGGAGGCAGGTAACGGACAGGCATCAGCACTATCGGGACCAGGAAAAAACCCACTTACGAGTAACAGAAGTCTAAAAAATAACAGTTACCGGTATAGCATGTTTCTGATGTTGACGGGTGGATACGACTCCCAAAACAATCTGAGACCAATCAGTTCCAATTATACGGCTCGCCACCCCCCCTTTCCCCTCCCCCACTCCAAGGCCTTGTGGTGGCTCGATAGCGTAGTGGTTATTGGATGAGAGTATAAACCGAGGTCGGACAATTTTAGCAAGACCGCTTAATCCAACCTGGGAGTAGTAGTACTTGGATCAGCAAATGTTCTCACAACGCCAAGCATCGCACAATACTTACACCCAACCCCCTATACTCCAACCTAAGTGTGAATCTTTCGAGGAGACGTACTAAGCAAACCTCTCAAATCTGGTCCTGATTTTATTCTTTAAAAGAAAAAGGAAAAAAAAAGTCCTTAGTGATCTCTTTTGCTCTCCAAGGAACAAAATGTTACTGGAAAACTTTTATCTTAATGATTTCTCTGAACATAATAATGTTTGACGTTTCTTTCTTTGCCCACTGGGAAAGTCTTTTGTGATTCGTTCCGTGACCCAATCAGTTTATATTCTCCTACTTTCCGTCAGGCTGAGAGGAAACAATTATCTTTCCTTCAGATCTTTACGGACTTTAAATTAAAATCTTCCCTTCAGATCTTTACGGACTTTAAATTAAAATCTTCCCTTCAGATCTTTACGGACTTTAAATTAAAATCTTCCCTTCAGATCTTTACGGACTTTAAATTAAAATCTTCCCTTCAGATCTTTACGGACTTTAAATTAAAATCTTCCCTTCAGATCTTTACCGACTTTAAATTAAAATCTTCCCTTCAGATCTTTACGGACTTTAAATTAACAATAGCACGATATAACATCATGTCGTGTGGAGATATCAGACTTTTTGAAGTAATGAAATATCAGAGGTAATCTGAAATCTTGTTGATTCCAACAAACCAACATTTCGCGAAAAATGATTAATGCATTCCTATTTGAGTTGATATCTACCTTGCAATTTCACCCCACTTTAACTATGAGATATGGCAAATCTTGAAAGTATGTTCTTTCTTTCTTTTGTCTTTGTTTTAAAGCAAGGAATGGGTACATGCTGTGCACGGTGCAAAAACTGATACGCCTGTTCCGAAAACGTATTCAAGTAGCTGAGACTCCTAACATGAAGCATAACGCGAAATTCTGCGGGTTCGGCTACGCTGTATGTCAAGAACGTAGATCATAAACACCGCTCTGCTTGTATGTTACCGGTATATGCAGCAAAGAGTCGTCTCGGGAAGTTTGAGTTGGGATCCTGTAACGGCCAGCGCCTTGAGCAGCTCTTGAGCTGAAAAAAGCGCTATATAAGAAAGATTAAATACATTATTACTTTTAGAAGAAAAAAAAGTAGTCGGATCGTGTCTATATTTTAAACATTGGGCCTCTATCGAAAGCAACCTGGTTGGATAAAATGCATGGTACTTCCTGACTGTGTGAATGCTAATGTGAAAGCTGTGCGTACAACGACGCACGACCATGCCAAAAGAGTATTCGCACATTCACGCTACGTGCGAATATTCTCTTTTAAGTTACCTCATTTCTCTTCCCTAATCTGCCCCCTCTAATTTTATTGTCTAGTACATTACTGTTCCCTGCATCAGCAATCTTCCTGCTATCTCCGTAAATGCTATCAACGTCTTGTGATACGAATTTTACTGTAGTGCGAAATCGTCTGTGGAGGAAACTTAAAGTGGGTGCGAACCCAAGGTCAGAAAAATACTTGTCAAATCTTTCAAATTGTTTGATATTTTCTTTCTTAGATTATTTAAAGGTTTAATTTTTGTTGTTGTTGTTGTTGTTGTTGTTGTTTTAATGTTGTTCATCGTTTCTGTAAGTGCTTTGAGATCAATTTTGATAAAAAGCGCATTATAAATGTTCGTTTATTATTATTATTATTATTATTATTATTATTATTATTATTATTATTATTACTATTATTATTATTATTATTATTATTATTATTATTACTAGTAGTAGTAGTAGTAGTAGTAGTTGTTGTTGTTGTTGTTGTAGTAGCAGTAGTAGTAGTAGTAGTAGTAGTAGTAGTAGTAGTAGTAGTAGTAGTAGTAGTACATGTAGTATAGGAATGCCCCAAACATCTATACATTGATTTATTCGCACTAAATATATTATTTATTGAATTGAATTGATATTTATTCGCACTTAGAGATATGTTGACTTGCTTAGGTAAGCTTACATTTATAGGTACATTGATAGGTACATTTCTTGTGTCTGATATTTTTTGCGAAATTTGAATCTAAATGAAAGTGGATCGTGGATAGAATAGCGTATCATATAACAGGGGCGGATCAGTTAGTTTTTTTGGGGGGGTTTCCATAATTCGTATAAAAAAATAAATAAATAAATAAATATATATATATATATTTATTTATTTTATTTATTTATTTATTTTTATATAGATATAGTATTTATTTTATGTTTATGTTTATTTTTATTTTTATAATTGTATTCTCTCTCTCTCTCTCTCTCTCTCTCTCTCTCTCTCTCTCTCTCTCTCTCTCTCTCTCTCTCTCTCTCTCTCTCTCTCTTTCTCTCCTTCTTCTTCTTCTTTCTTTTCCTTTTTTTTTTTTTTGGGCTGGGGGGGGGGGGGTCCGGAAACCCCGGAACCCCCCCCCCCCCTCGTCCGCCCCTGTATAATACAAATGGTTGTCTTATTAAAACAAATGGTTTGTGTATGATACGCGCTATCGACGATCCGTATCTACCGCTACGCTATCGAAGATCCGCATCTGCCGCTGCACTGTCGAGGATTCGTATCTACTGCTGCACTATCGAGGATCCTATCTACCGCTGCACTATCAAGGATCCGTGTTTACCGCTGCCCTATCGAGGATCCGTATCTACCGCTGCACTATCGAGGATCCGTATCTACCGCTGAACTATCGAGGATCCGCCCCAACTTGCGTTTTGCATTTGTCGTCTCTACTGCCTTGCTGCAGCTGTCCCCAGCGTCACGGCGGACTGTGGATGGTTCCGCCGTGATTCTTGGCAAGCTTCGGTGATGACAATAAAAAAAAAAAAAAACTACACACTTAAAAAAACAAAACTGTTCTGTTCTGTTCTGTTTGTTTATTGTCTTTTCCAGCAAGCTGATAAGACATTTAAAAAAAAAAAATAATAATAATTTAAAAAAAATTGTTAGATTAGATTACCAACAGGAGAGTCCAGCAATACTTTGGACAGTTTGATTCCGAGTTGAAAATCTACATCACTGAAACTGACCTTCCCTTGCAATTCATATGGCAGTAAAGGCTTAATTTGATCACATTCAAATAAAACATGCTGTAATGAGATGGATGCATCACAAACACACTTTACATCTTTACAGTGCTTAGTTTTAATGGCATTGAGCAAAATTCTGTTAGTCATCGTAAGCACAGCTCTTGAGTAACCATTTAATGGATTGTCTTGTTTCTTAAAGTCAAGAGTACTTTTCATTATATTTTCAATTTCATTTTGAATTTCTTTTGAAGATTTCATAACTTCAATGTATCGAGAATTTAATTGTAAAGCACCTTGTTTAGCCCCTTTATCTGCTAATTCATTATAGAAAAAACCACAATGTGATGGTAACCAGCAGAAAGAGATGTTTGTGCCATTAATGATTAAGCTGTGAATAATATGTCTAATTTCTATTATTAAATCTATTCTATTTTTATTATTTTGAGATTGTAATGCTTCTAGCACTGACATTGAATCAACACATATAACTATTTGAAAAATACTGATCTGAAGACTGGATATGTTTCTTAGTGCCATTAAGATTGCTATCAGTTCGGCTGTAAATATAGATATATTCTTGCCCAAGTAAAATGATTCGTTCATTTTTAAATCAGGAATAACATATGCTGCACCTGTTTCACCTGATGATAAAACAGAACCGTCAGTATACACTTTTAAATGTTGAGAATAAACAGAATCTATGTGTTCACGAGCCTCAGTTGTAACTAAGTTACTATTAACACTTTTGAATGTGTTGCAATAATGAATATCAAAATTACCCTTCATCATCTCCCAAGGAGGCATTGGTGAAGAAATATCTGTCTTAAGTCTTTTTATGTCCTCTACCGTAGAATCAATTAAGTCTTTAGTATATGTAGAAATCGTTTCTAAGAATCTAATATTTTGTGCTCGTTTTGGGTATTCTAAATCAGACCTAAACAACAACTCTTCATTAGTACTATTGCAAATATTATGTGCTCTTACGATATATTTAACACAAGCCAACTTTCTCTGTTCATCCAGGGGCATAATTCCTGCTAACATATAAGCTTTAGATGTATTTGTATGCACGGGAACACCTAGGGCTAATTTTATAGCCTTGCTATCTAGACTTTTCAACTTATTTAAATAACTCTTCGGAGCTGAAAAATATGCTTCCTGCCCGTACATTAATTTAGATCTGACAAGTGAAGTTGCTAAATGAACGAGTGTCTTTATATCTTGACCCCAAGATTTTGTACTAATGATCTTTAATAAATAATAACTTTTTAAAGCATTCTGAATTAAATACTCAATATGTCTTGTCCATTTTAACTTCCTTGTTAGATATACACCTAAAAATTTAATCTCAGCAGTATATTCAATTTCTTCATTTTCTATCAATATTTTAGGCAGTTTTCTTGGTACTTGACAGTTACTAAAAAGCATCATTTTAGTTTTTTCCTTAGATAATTCTAGGCCATTAGATATCATGTACTTGTTTAAACTATTTATTTCTGTTTGATAAACTAAAGTAATGTGTTTTATTTCATACAAAGAAGTTTTCTTTTTTAGATTAACATTCATCCATATAGCAATGTCATCAGCATATTGAACAAGAGTAACCCTGTTACTGAAAACTTTTGGCAAATCGTAGATTAAAATGTTGAACAAAATTGGAGATATTATTGCCCCTTGAGGAATACCCATATTCGTCGAATGACTTGATGAATAACAATTTCCAACTTTAACCTTTATAGATCTATTTTGTAAGAAAGTTTTTATAAAATTATACATGTGTCCAGATAATCCAATTTGCTTTATTTTGAAAAGTAAACCTGCATGCCAAACTCTGTCGTATGCTCTTGTAATATCAAAAAATGTTGCTAAAACTCCTTTACGCTTTGCAAATTGTCTTTTAATATGCGTTGTTAGCTTAACTAAATGATCAACAGTCGATCGGCCTTTTTGAAACCCAGCTTGATTGATAGGAATTATTTTTTGTTTGACGCAATAATGTGATAACCGTTCCAATACAACTTTCTCCATTATTTTACAGGCATGTGACGTCAACGCGATAGGCCTATAACTTGAAACAACACTGCGATATTTGCCAGATTTTGGTAATGGGATAATTAGAGATGTTTTCCAGAATTCGGGCAAGGTACCTTTTGCCCAACTATTTGCTATAATTTCATGTAAAATGTGGAGCCAATTGTCAGGAATATTAGATAAAAGTTTGTATGAGATTCCGTCTAATCCTACCGCTGAATTCTTTCGTCCAAATTGGAATACTACATGTTTAACTTCTTCAAACGTTATGTCGGCATTATAATATAAACTATTATTGGGTAGAGGAGGCTCAAATGTAGGACTACTTTCTTCATTTTCTCTTTGTTGTTGTATGTGACTAGGCAAACTAGACGACTGACTTACATTAGCAAATACTTTTACAAATTCATCAGCCTTCTCTAATGATGTTGGAAATGTATTATTTGTTAGCTTTATGGGACATTTAGGGAGACTGTATCCATTTTTCATTTCTGACAACTTTTTCCAAATTTTAGCTGAGTCCTGATAACTATTGATTTCAGAATTACAATAATTTGACCAAAATGCTTGTTTTTCGCTAGCAATGGTTTTGTTACAGTTTATTTTTGTCTTCTTCATTTCAATAAATGATTGTTCTGTTCTATTTTTCAACCATGTTTTATATGCTACCTTTTTCTCTTTTACTGCATTTTTACACTGTTCGTTCCACCAAATATTTCCGGTTCGGGATTTTTTCGTATATGTTTTTTTCTTGGGAATAGACCTAGAAGCTGCGTCATGAATACTCTTAACAAAAGTATTATACACTTCATTAATATCCTTCTTCTTAGTAAAAGAAGTATCAGTATGTAATAAAATTTCTTTAAAGTTATCCCAATTAGCCCGAGCATAGTGATATTTTGCCACAGGATCTTGCTCAATGCCCACTTCAACACAATCATTGCAAGTGATTACGATAGGAAGGTGATCACTGCCTAAAGTATCCGTCTCAACCTCCCATATACAGTCTGCATAAAGATCAGGAGTAGTAAAAGATAGATCAATGGCAGATGGTTGATGTGTAGATACATCTGGCACGCGAGTGATTCTTCCATCGTTAAGTAATAAAAGGTCAGAGTTAACAATATTTTCACTTAGACGGTTTTTGGAAAAGTAACAGTTATCATCCCAAAGAGACGAGTGGGTATTAAAATCTCCACAAAAAATACTGGATTCTGACACATTAAAAGATTGCATCCAGTCAAGGTTTGCATGATCTGTTCCCTTAGGATAATAAACAGAGAAAATGTTTACACACAACTGACTATTTATCTTGATTTTCGCACATGCGCAATAGCTATCACAATCGTTTATACTGGTAGGACTCAATAAATCATAATCCAAGTCATGACGAATGTAAATTGCAGCCTGGACTTTATCACTGTTTGTGTTGATTATGGGGGGATAATAATACCCCTTCAGTTTTGGTAGCTTGCGTTTGTTAACATTTAATGACTGTAAGGCTAGAACATGGTGGTCTGTTTCAGACAAATATTGTTCCAAATAATGTAAGTTAGTAACTAGCGAGCGACAGTTCCACTGAAATACTGAAAGTTTTTCACTTTTCATACTACAAAAACTAAAAACATGGAAAATCAACTATAACTATAACTTGGATCTAGAAAGAGTCATCAAACTTTTAGCTCTTTTTGTTAGTGCTACGCTAATGGAGACTGAAAGGAAGTAGATCTCCAGCACGCTCAGTACCACATGGTAGGAAACTGTATTGGAGAGTGTGGGTAGAAGTTACCCCTCCAGTCATAATAACCAGGAGGGTTGGCTGCATGACGGTAGTTGCGCGCAGCTTTCCGTGGCTTCTCCCACAGCAGTCTGCCGACGTTGCGACCGATGTTTCCAGCCAGGGTACTGCTGCCTCGTCTGGTGGGATGGAGGCGATCGTAGCGAAGACCAAAGGGTGGCAAGTTGTCATGGCTGATGAAGACGATCTTGTCGTTGTCAGCCAACTCCGTGAGCACCATCGCGTTAAACAAATCACGCTTCTTCTGGAGTGATGGGATAAGGACAGGAGCCAGCTGGCTAACAACAAGCTTCGACGTGGGGCTACGCGCAGCCACAGTGTGGACGGCCTCAACAAACTGCTTGCTGGCGGAGCGCGGGTCCTGCTTCTTTAGATTGTTCACCCCACAATGGAACAGGACGACTTTCGGTGGAACAACAAGCTCATCTTGGGTAGCAATGAACGTAGGAACAATGTCAATGATGGTGGGAGCAAACTTCTTGCAAACTGAAAACTTGTAAGACATCGCCAATCTCTCTTCTTGCACTCCTCCCAGTATAGAATCATGTAGAATGACACAGTCTCGTTCCAAAGCAACTTCGTCATGTTTTGTATTGACGTCATCATTTTCGTCATGTTGGTAATGTTTTACTTCTTTCTTCTTTTTATTTTGATTGCCTGCAGAGATGACTTGCGACGGTGAAGGATAGCTTTTAGAGATTTTTGGCCTATCATCTACAGTAAGTGATTTTGACTTCACTACGGTCGCATATGAGACTTTTGGAATGGTCGATCGCAGCGGAGTCGTCTGCTCGCCACCCTCCACTGCGGATGCCGATTTACGATCTATTTTGTCGATGAGTTGTTTGATCAAACTCGATTGATCGCTAATCAACACGTGCAGCTCTTTGATTTCCGTTTGCATTTTGTGGATGACTAATTGGAGTTCACTTACTTGAAGAAGTTGATTGTGGCAACTACTGCAGCCGTGGTCAGGAGTGACCTCTGTGACCGCAGTCACTGTTGCCGGCCCCATCTCTTTTTCCTGCCTCACCTCCTCTTCTGTCATCATTTCTTCTTCATCTTTTGCTATTCGCTTTCTTCGCCTTAATGTTCTTCGCACTGTCATGGTGAAAATCTAGCTGATTTCCCCGGTTTCCACAAATGAAATTGGCAGCTACATTTAGGCCGTTGTTGACATGATGGGACCGGAACCGGAAAATCCTAAAAAAAACAAAAAAAAAAAAAAAAAAAAACTTTAACGGAGCCCCTTTTACACCGATCATGCTGATTAATGATTAACCTCTTTTACGATTATTAATTTCTACAGGCCGTCAACGGGTTTTGACCTACTGCCTGTAAAATATATATATATATATATATATATATATATATATATATATATATATATATATATATATATATATAAGGCCAAATGTGCACATGGGTCGACCACAGTAAATATATGCTATAAGTCGACCATGGCTATATTTGGTCTTTATAAATCTGTGACGATGTCCTTTAACTATGTTCATTGTCTTTTCCTTCTATGACTAAATGGATAAGATTTTATGATTGCATCAAATAACAACACATATAGAATTTTAAGTGGTCGACCTTCTGTTTACTAAGTACTTTAGCACTGTTAAGTCGACCACGGTTAAATTACCGCTTAGGTAGACATAACATATATACCATAATTTAAACTGTTATGTCGACAACAGTAAATTTGCTTGTTAAGACAACTTATACTATCTTAGAAAACGTTTTATGGGTTCTTGCTGCTTTTGTCTACCACATTTTCCCTCTTAATAGTCTTAAGCATGCAAACTACAGTAAAGTAAATAACAATAAAACATAGTAAAAATGATAAGTACTAGTGTATATTAACAATAATGATAAAATGAAAGAATCATACTTGTTAAAAAATATTGAATTGTGTATTGTTTTCACTATGATTTTCAGTTTTTTAAATGTAATAATCACATGTCTAACAATCGTAATGAACATAATATAAATTCCTTAGTAATTTATTTGTGTGTGCTTTTATTGTATCATTAATTTTCTGTTTTGCATTTGAATATTTTTATCCAAATTATGACTTTTTGAAGTGGTAAGCAATAAAAACAATGTGCAATGAAGGCATTTAAAAATAGTTTGAAGTTGTGAATTGTTTGGAATATGTGACACTTTGTAATGTATTATTTTATTATTTATAGCACTTGTTTCTATTTGTTTATTTTAATTATGCATTTGTGGGTATGCAAGAAAATTAATAGTGCTTACATGTTCTAGAATCACACAGAGAGAGAGAGAGGGAAAGAGAGAGAGAGAAGAATCATACAGAGAGAGAGAGAGAGAGAGAGAGAGAGAGAGAGAGAGAAGAATCATACAGAGAGAGAGAGCAGGGTCAGTACAGAAAAGTGGTTTCAAAATTCCCAAGCTTTTCCCAAACTTTCCTAACCGCTACATACTTTTTCACTGACTCAATTCGCAGCAAACTCCAAACGAAATATAAACCAGTATTCCATCCCATGCATATGTATGGCAGCAGCATAAATAGAAAATAATTATTTACCTGCAGCTCTCAGTGCATGCACATTATTTTTTAGTTTCAGTCATGTTACTTGTCACAAGATCCGAATGAATGCATCGTCCAATATCTGATTCAGCAGCAGTTTCTGTTGATATAGGCCTATTCATCTACTGTACATTGCCATACTATTTATACCAAAATATATGTTCTTTCAAGAAGCAGATTTTTTTTTGCGGGGGGGGGTGGGGGGTTTGAGGGGTGGGGGTTGGGGCGGGGGTGGAGGATTACTGTACATGTATGCACACTATTTAAACAAAATGTATGTTCTTTCAAACAACGGATTTTTCTTGGATCAGCTTCTCCACCCCCTTTATTTCTTCTCCTCTTTGTCTTTTGCTTTCTTTCTCAAGGCACTGACTGGACTGTGAGATGAGGTCCAATCTGTTATGTTTTTCAGCATCTTCTGCTTTAGAGTCTGCAGTTTTCTGTAAGGATGCTTTTCAAAGCCCCTTCACCTATAGAAGCAATGTGAATTTTTGTTTGGCATACTTTGCAAAACGCTTCCTTTATATTCTCTAATTTTTTAATCCAAGCTGTATATTCTGGTTTTTCCAACCATTCATCACGAAACGAACATGAGTCCGGCATTGTGCACAAAGTGTAAAATATTACCGATCACACGCGGCGCCAAACATTGATGTAGAAGCCCGGATGCCAATAAACGGAAATGAATAATTAGAAACCGGAAATGAAACATTAGAAACTGAAAGTAGACTTCTTGAATTTTCCAGATTCGGGAATATTCGCTTCTCATTTTATTTATGTATTTAAAAATTTTTTATTTTATTTTGCACATCGTTTTTACCAAGCAAAGACAAGTGCTTAGATTGTTGAATCAGTTTTCCAAGACTTTCACTGACCCAGACAGTTTTGCTCAATTTTCACACTTTCACAGACTGGAAAACACCCTCTCAAATTTCCCAAACTTTCAAATACTTCACAGACCTGTGCGGACCCTGGAGAGAGAGAGAGAGAGAGAGAGAGAGAGAGAGAGAGAGAGAGAGAGAGAGAGAGAGAGAGGGAGAGAAGAATCATACAGAGAGAGAGAGAGGGAGAGAGATAAGAATCATACACACAGAGAGAGAGAGAGAGAGAGAGAGAGAGAGAGAGAGAGAGAGAGAGAGAGAGAGAGAGAGAGAGAGAGAGAGAGAGAGAAGAATCATACACAGAGAGAGAATCATACAGAGAGAGAGACTGACTGATTAAGAACTTGAATAATTTAAGTCTTTATTTATTCACGAGAACTTCAACAATTAGTGTCTTGTAATTTGCAGTTGTTAAAAATCAAGTTGTTTTATATAATGCTTTTTTCGCATATATTACAATGCAAGGCAAAAGTTTAATTCCAGACCCTTGTGTAAGGGATTGGGGAAAAGTGGTGGGAGGGGGCAAACCGAACACACGCACACTCACTCACCCACACACAATTTCAAAATGACAATAAATAGTACATCTAAAAGATAACAAATGTACAATGAATAATGAAATCTCAAGACAATATGTTAGAACAAAATATATAAAACTAAACCAAAAACAAGAGAGAGAGAGAGAGAGAGAGAGAGAGAGAGAGAGAGAGAGAGAGAGAGAGAGAGAGAGAGAGAGAGACCAAAAAAAAATTCAGTCCATATTCACAATAACTTCAACAATTAATGTCTTATAATGCTGTTGTTAAAAATCAAATTGCATTATATAATGCTTTTATTTCACATATGTAACAAATCAATGCAAAGCGAAACACGTTTAATTTCAGGCGTTTATGTTAGGTGTGGGTGAGGAGATGGGAGGAGGAGGCAAACGGAACACACGCTCACATATCCACACAAAATAAAAAAAGAGCAATAAATAGGACATCAAAAAGATAACAAAAGTACAATGAGTAATGAAATCTCAAAACAATACTTTAAAACGAAATACACAAAATTAAAGCAAAAATAGGAGAGGGCAAGAGAGAGAGTACAAACTGTTTCACACATATAAAAGAAAATTACTAATTAATACTCATCAAAACTTAAAGGGCAAAGCCCAAGTGACTCACATGCTGCATATAGAACTCGCAATATTTAACATGAAAATGAGTGTCCAGAAAAAAATAATGGTGGCAATAAAATTAAAATACCGACTTTGATCTTTCTATGCTCTTGACGTTGACCTCCGGTTCCAAATACACTCATGTAATATCAAATAAATACAGCTAAAGTTGCATTATGCCCAAAAAACCCCTTGGGATGACCTTGACCTTGTGATGACCTTGACCCTCGCGTGATCTCTCATGGATGTCTGATCAAATAACCCATTGTTGTTGCATACTATGGGTTAAATAAACAGCCATTCCACTGTACGATAACCTTTTTTTTTTGCATGATCTTGCAAGGCCTGATATGGCCTTAACCTTCAAGGTCAGCGCACAAAAGTCTCTTCGACAAAGATTAATCCACTTTGTCATCTTTGAAACGATCTAATACTTTAGTTTGAAAGTCAGCAGGCACACAAATCAGTTTTTTTAGGCAACGAAATCAACAATGGTTGCATTTAATAATAAAATTTAATTTACCTTCAATAATGGTACAGGACGCAGTCAATATAAAAATTTCCAAAATAAAAATTCGATTTTCTTTCCGTCTTCTAATAGCGATCTCCCTGCTTTTACACCACCTGTTTGAGTGATGGATGTGTATTTGGTGTGTGTGAGGGTGGATGAGACAGGTGAGCGTGTATGTTGGTATAGATCGCCGCGCTTTGAGCCTGAATGATTTGGGGAAAGGCGCGTATAGTATCCTGTATTATTATTATTATTATTTATTTAAGTTTCCTGTATTTGAAAGTGTCTTTTTATGTTGGCTCACTCTTCTTTTACCAAACAATCCCTTGCAGCCACTGCAAATAACGAGTCTGTAATTGCCCTGACTTCTTTATCTTAAAAGTTCTTTGTCTTCATTCTTCAACTGAACATTTTTTTTAAATATATCTCTTCTTTCTTTAAGGCAGTAAAAACCAATTTTTTCTCTGTGTGGAGAAGTTTTGCTGCAGCTTGCACAGCTTCCTCATATTTATGCTTTCGATTAAGTTAGTTTGGATTGAAATTGTCCACAGTAAACACACGGATTTGAAAGTTTTCTCTTATATCGAGTCCTCTTTTGGTTTGAAGTTGAAGAGCCTTCAAGCATGGAGTGGTCATCAGCCGATCCAACTTCTGGCATGGCTTGATCCTCCTTATCAACCGGTTCTACTTCAAGCATGGTAAAATCCTGATTCAGACTGCACCCAGCACCAAGCTCGTCAATGTCTGGAAGCATACACAAATATTGCAATACCAAAATAAAACCTCAAGAGCCGTACTAATGAAGCTCAGCTCAGCTATTGAGCTGGCTATTGTTTGATAGTGCGCTTTATAAATCAAATAATAATAATAATAATAATAATAATAATAATAATAATAATTATTATTATTATTATTATTATTATTATTATTATTATTATTATTATTATTATAGGTAGCAAAAGAATTGATAAAACTCAAGGATAAAAAGCTTACATCTATCAGTCTTCGCCTTGTCTACCGGGCCCAGGTTCAGGTATGGCGTGGTCTTTAGCAGGCGCTAGGCGCTCCAACTTCAAGCATGATGAATCCTGACCAGACCCAGCCTCAGGCTCGTCAATGTCTGGAACAATACACAAATATTGCACCACCAAAATAAAACTTCTGAAAAACAGAAAAAATGTTTTAGAAAATTTATAAGCAGTGTAAACTTTGGTAGACAGCTAATGACTATAATGTGTAAAACAAATGAATGCCACACGACACAGGAATCAATCCCAATGGTGAGTTCAAGCTCTATTTGGTTTTCTCTAAAGTCTCTACTGCTGTATTAGGGTTGACTAAATTCATGATTCAATTACAATTTAACTGTAAATATTGCCTGTGCAGTGGTATTGGGTTTCTGAAAGTACGTACTTTAATGGAAGATGAAGTTTTTATCAGTTGTTTTTTTACTAAGAAGTAAAAGAACAACTGATAAAAACTTAGAGATAAAAAGCTTACATCTATCATTCTCTTGTCTAGATGGCTCACCTTCAGTTATCGTGCAATCCTTATCAGCTGGTCCAACTTCAAGCATGGTGCATTCCTGACAAGACCCAGTGTCTGGAACTATACACAAATAAAAAATATGTTACAAAAATTATAACTTTAGAATAACAGCAATGAAACAAATCTCTGTGGTAGACAGCCAATGACACTTATTTTCTTGTAATTATACATCTGTAGACTAATGCAGCCTAAGGCAGGGAATAGTGTGTGGGGGGGGGGGGGGGTTCAACACACTTAGTGCTGTATTGATTTTGCACTATCAACACAATCTATGTATTAATAACATTTGCCTGTAGATTTTTCCAGGGTTATGTTGTTGGATTATAATAGAATTTGCCTAAAAAAACCTGTTAGTGAGGGACTAGTACTTCAAAAGTTTACGTGACCCAACAAAATTGAATTGAATGGAAGAAGTTGAGGCAGCAGTGCAATCGCTGAAGAAAGGGAAGTCAACGGGAGTGGACAATATACCCGCGAAATAGCTACAAGCAGGCGGAGAAGAGATGATTGATGCCCTCACCATTATCTGTAACAAGATCTGGCAGAGTGGGGAGTGGCCTACACCATGGACCCAGTCGCTTGTCATCACTCTTCCCAAAAAAGGTAACCTTCAGGAGTGTGAACATTACCGCACCATCAGCCTCATCAGCCATCCCAGCAAGGTCCTCCTGAAAATAATACTCAACAGGTTGAAACCCAAAGCTGAACAAATCATCGCTGAAGAACAAGCAGGATTCAGGGCAGGGCGAAGTACCATTGAACAGATTTTCAACCTCAGAATAATCTGTGAGAAATACCCACAGCACCAACAACATCTATATCATGTGTTCATAGACTTCAAGAAGGCGTTTGACCGAGTCTGGCATGCAGCTCTATGGGCAAAAATGAAAGTGTACAACATCAGCCCTAAAATTATTGAAGTCATCAAAAGCCTGTATGACAAGGCTACCAGTGCAGTCCTCCATAACAGCGTCATCGGGAACTGGTTCAGAACAACAATCGGTGTGCGTCAAGGATGCCTACTCTCTCCAACACTCTTCGGATGAGAGTATAAACCGAGGTCTAGTCTGTGTCGCATACATTCCATCATAACGGACTTTAAAGATCCTGACGCTCATGTACTAGACGGGTGAGTGCCGGTGACAAGAAAATACCCAGCATGCTCCTAGGTCCTTCTCCCCCATCCCTGGCTGCCCAGGATTGTGCTCAGTTGTCCGGGCGTCAGACCATGCGCCCAAAGGCTGCGGGTGGGCGTCTCGGGCGGCTTGAGTTAGATCCTGTATCGGCCAGCGCCTTGAGCAGCTCTTGAGCTGGAAAAGCGCTATATAAGAACGATTAAATAAATAAAATAAATAAATAAACACTCTTCAACATCTTCCTAGAGCGCATCATGTCAGATGCTCTTGCAGATCACAAAGTCACAGTCAGCATAGGGGATAGAGCAATCTCCAATCTTCGTTTTCCGGATGACATTGATGGATTGGCTGGAGAGGAACAATAACTTGAACAGCTGGTACAGAGGCTTGACACCACCTCCAGAGCTTATGGAATAAAAATAAGTGCAGAGAAGACCAAAAGGATGACCAACAACACCAATGGCATCAACACGGACATCAAAGTCCAAGGCCAATCCCTCAACAGTGCATAGCTTTATGGAATAAAAATAAGTGCAGAGAAGACCAAAAGGATGACCAACAACACCAATGGCATCAACACGGACATCAAAGTCCAAGGCCAATCCCTCAACAGTGCATAGCTTCAAATATTTGGGAGTCATTGTGTCAGAAAATGGGTCCCGACAGGAAGTCCTCTCCAGGATCGCACAAACAGCTGCTGCCCTGACAGGATTGAAGCCCATTTGGAAAGACAGGACCATCAGTCTACATTCCAAAGTGAGACTGCTGAGCTCCCTTGTCATCTCCATCTTCCTATATGCTTGTGAAGCACGGACCCTCACAGCAGATCTCCAACGAAGAATACAAAGCATGGAGATGAGGTGCTACAGAAGACTTCTGGGCATTTCTTATACCCAACACATCACCAACGACGAAGTCCGACAGACCATCACACAAGCCATTGGACAACACGATGACCTGCTCACAGTGGTGAAGAAACGGAAACTACGATGGTATGGCCACGTCACCAGATCATCAGGCCTTGCAAAGACCATTCTGCAAGGAACAGTGCAAGGAGGTAGAAGAAGAGGGAGACCGAAAAAGAGGTGGGAGGACAACATTCGAGAATGGACTGGTTTGACACTAAGCGAAGCCATCAGGGCTGCTGTGGACAGAGAAAGATGGAGTATGCTGGTTAAACGATCATCTGTGGTGCCCCTACGACCTCCGGGTTACGGGACAGGATAGGATATGATAGGAATGGACCAATAGCAGAAGGAAAAGAAAGATGCATTAAAAGAAGAAGTTTACCTTCATCTGTCTTCTCTTGTCCTGAATGTGAAGGCCTATCTTCAGGCAAGGTGCAATCCATATTAATTCTGGAGTTTTCTATACTGTCATCAACCTCAGCTGTGTTAGATTTTGTAGAAGCTGAAATATAGAGAAAAATAAATAGTACTACTTATATATTAGTAGTAACATTACAAGCCACAGTAGCACTTGTGTAGTACTTAGCACAATGGTTTACAGACTGGGAAGTCCTGGGTTTGAACCCCGCAAAGGTGATAGGATTTTGTTGCTCAGACAAACCTCAACTGTGGAAGGGGCGTGCTGTGGACCCAATGGGAATGCTGTTGCCACACAAGTGTGACTCATCCACGTTACAGATGCAACATTGAGGATGATAATTATATCATTTCGGGAAAGATTGAATTTATTCACACAAAATCGCTGGTCATCGCAGTTCGGTAGTTGTTAATTCTGATGTTTTATAAAGCACCCAAGAATTATACAGATGTTTTTATTAGATAATAAACTGTTATCTGGATACGATTTATAAATTATTAAAAAGAACTACAAATGAACAGTTTCCAGTAATGGCATTGCTAATCGGTTTATAAATAGAGTGACATGATGATAACACAGCAATATATATAATCACAAAAAATGGAAGGGAGAAGGGGACGAGTGGGGGTGGTCACTCCAAAGCTAGGTTAACACAAGACCAATGTAGACTAATAATATTTATTAATCAATTAATGAGTAAATGTGGGTTTTGTTTGTTTGCTTGTTTGTTTGTTTTTACAGAAAAGACTTACCTAGAGCACTTTTAAAAATGTTCACCTGTCGGTCTGGTGATAATTTTTGAAGTAATTTCTTTGACATTATCTGAAATTGTAAACAGATTTAAATAATATAATGAGAAACAAAAAGACCGAGATGACAAACAATACCGTTCCAAGGAATCAACAACACTCCGGACCATATAAAAACAAAAACAATTCAAATATTAGTCATAATATATCAGTTTTGATGTAAATTTACAGTATTCCTTTTTTTATTCCTCCTGAGTTCTGAAACAAATGTAATTATTTTATAAGCTTGGAAATACATCGTTCTTCCACTTCGTTGCAGGTGACAAAATGTATAGGTGATAATGTATAGGCAGCCCTAGGTAAGCATTCACAGAGTTCTTTGCTTATGGTGATTGCCTCAGCGAAGGACAGTTTTATGTTATGTTGTTGTTGCTGTCTATTTTATCCCTTTCTATCGGGAAACTCTGGGCCGCCTACCATGGGGAAGGCGTAGTCGTCGCAGCCTGTGGCACGCCCAAACCCAACCTTTCTAACATTATTTGTGATTTTTTTGTTTTTAAATTTTGCTGGGGGAGCAAACGGAGTACCCGGATAAAACCCCCGAGACGTTGCCCGAGTCGAAAGTAAATAATATTCGGAGAAACATAACGCCCAGATGCTGGATCGAACCCAAACTTGTCAGGCACCATTAGTTTCTGGCTTGTGGACAAGGCAAGTTAGTCACACCATAGCCCACTTGGCCACAACGTTCGTTTGTTATAGCAGTTCAACGGTAAAATCCCGGCAAAATTGTGTATGTTCATGATTTTAAATCTGAATATTAATATTGATTTTTAAAAATGTGTTGCCTAGTTTAAGCTGAGATCAAAGTCGCGTACTTGCCGCTATGGAGTAAGATGGCAGTCTTTAGGGTCCGATGCATAGCAGCAGACTTCAATTGCGGAAAGTTACAAACTTTGAAGTTATAAACTTTCAAATAGTTGCGAACTACAGTAGAGCGCTATGCACATATCCAACCCATCTGTTGACTAAGAAGTTCTGACGTAGGCCTACCTGATATTTTTAGGCATGGGAATCTCCGATAAATAAATGAATAAATAATGACATATTAACATCGGGAAAACAAAGTGACGTCAATCTTATGTAATTTTATCATAATTAAAGTCAACTTTATGCGATGACTGTGTATGAAATATTATGATTGTAATGTTTATTGAAAATGTCAAACAGGACTATAACTGAAAGATTTCGCTATTATTCAATAGTCAATTTAAAAAAAATACTTTGAACAGTATGAATGTTATGTGGAATATATTGTTGCACTGCAGTCATGAATGATATGTTTTATAGTTGTATTATTTTTGCAAATGTAAACAATATCCTTGAAAGCATGTGTCAGGCTACAGCCAGTGGCGTATCACCGGAGTACAACAACTGCAACAATGGGCTGATGACCTATTTCTTGCAAGGGGGAAATTCGATGCTGTCTAGCACATTGGCTAGCTCTAAAATCATGTTCTCGGCAATCAGTATCTTTTTAGAAATTGACTATTATACCACACCTCAAATGGATGTGTTATGTCTCTAAATACTCGATTTCTTTGAAGCAATCGGCGATTTTGCTGCCTACACGAAAGAACGCACGCCATGTTTGTTTTCGCGTAGTTACTAGCTTCGAGCTAGTAGTCCACTTCCGATGTAGACTCCCGTTGTTGGTAACTTAGTTGCGGCCTACTCGCTCATGCATTACGAACTACCGCTCAAAGTTCGTAACTTGCGAACTAGTTGATAACTTCGTGTGAAGTCTACCGCTATGCATTGGGCCAAATTTCGTCGATCTACAATTGAAGTCTTAAAAAACAGTTGTAGGACTAGCCGATCAATAACAACCCAAAATTTCCAGGTTAATAAACATAGCCGGTGTGTTTGATCATAACAATGCACTGATAGATTATAAAACAGATTAAAATTAAGAAACTGTACTAAAAAGCATCACTTACTTTTGTATTTCATCCTCACAAATCCAAGCGTAAACGCAAGCGCCCAGAAAGGAAATGACATCATCACGGAAACGAAGTCACATTGGTCAGAGAGAGCGCTCTCTCTCTCAAACAAAGATATAGACATTTGGGTCCAAAGCAGAGGTAATTTCTTGGTAAAATAAAACTATTAAACACACAGACTTCAAACTTTAATATTGTGTCAGTGCATATTAGAATTGAAAAAAGAACTAATTTCACAAAGATATAGATCTTCTTTAAAAAGTTAATGCCAAAAATACAGTGGTCAACATAATGAAAACTTTTACTGTGGTCGCCATAAATGGTCATATACAAAGTGTAGCTTTTCCCATTCATATTTATTCTCAAATTAAATTTCAGTAGCGGTCAAGGACGGTCGACACTGGATCCTCAATAGCGCAAACTACTATCTTTCCCTGGTAATTGGTTTAGCCGGCAGAGGCAAAAACATTAGGTCGACCGATTTTGGTCGCCTTAAAGAAGCCCTGCAGTAAAAGTATCATTTAGGTAGACATTTTGTCGACCCAACCGCACCTTGTACATATATATATATATATATATATATATATATATATATATATATATTGTTTTTTTTTGTTTTTTTTTGTTTTTTTTTTTACTTGTATTTTTTTTTCTTTGTATACGGTATCCTGACCGACGCTATTTTTATTAGACCTGATCTTAACTTGTTTTGGGATCGTCTTGAAAAAAAATTGAAGAAAGCCCCCCAAAAATTCGCAATTAAGATGGAAAAGGAAAAACCGACCCACCGACCCAATTCTTTTCCCTATGTTACCGTACACAGACTTTCTTTCTGTTTTTTTTTTTCTTTTTTTTTACCTTGGCAATGTTTTTTTTTTTTTAAATCTCCGTAACTGCATCTGTGGCCGGAAAGAAAGGGTTCTTAGATGAAGTATTTCAAAAACATTGCCTAGCGGTCTTTGCATTGCAAAACGTTACAACTCATGTTCAGGGTTGTCGTCGTCGAATGAGGTGATGAAAAGAAAGCCGTTCGTTTCAGATATGGTAAAGGGGAAATAACTGCGATCGATAAAACCAAATGATTGTTTGTAGATTATAGTCACACGACACTTTCGCATATAGGTGACTACTGGACCGATTTATACTGACACCAGCGGGCCAGTTGTTGGTAAAGGGGAAAATAATATGATCACACGTTGACCAATCCGGGATTCGAACCAGCGACCTTTCGGTTACTAGCAAGACACTCTTACCAACTGAGCTACCCGGCCCCTTTCCAAATGAACTGAATAGCGCGACTTTTATCATGACAGCCAGCTTAAAGGTGAAAAGAATAGCACTTCGGAAACACTTTAAATGTGATGCAGTAGATCATGACGTTAGCAGAGGTCAATCGAGTGCTGAATGATGTGCGGAATGTGCGCCACTTCCAGTTTCTGTAGTTTTGCCCCAAAAAAATTTAAACGGCGCTGTACCCCATAACGTGAGCAACATGTTTGAATATGTTTTGAAGAGTGCTCAGTAAAACTGTGTGATTCCAACATGTGGATGCTCAAAAAAAAAGAGAGAATGAAAGAAAGAAAGAAAGAAAGAAAGAAAGAAAGAAAGAAAGAAAGAAAGAAGAAGAAGAAGAAGAAGAAGAAGAAGAACAAGAAGAACAAGAACAAGAAGAACAAGAACGACAACAACAACAACAATAACAACAACAACAAAGAAAATTTGAAAGAAAGTAAGCATATTATTATAAAGATCTAAAATTTAAAAAAAATAAAAAAAGATATGAATGAAAGAAAGAAAGAAAGAAAGAAAGAAAGAAAGAATATAATTATAAAGATCTAAAGAGAATCTGGCTCACCAAATCCGATTTCCAATGAAAGATTTTAAGGTCAATTTTGATGGAAGAAAGGGATGGCAGGGACATGGAGGGGAAGTGGGGGGAGGGAGGGGGAGGAAGGAGCAAAATGGACATCCATTTACTCGGGGCCAGCTCAATGAGGGGGGTGCCCATCGCCTGATCCTCCAACTTTGGATTTGGGTCTGGATCCGGATGTAATGATTTTTGTTTTTCGGAATCGTGTGATCGGCAACGAGAACACGGGAACAACGCAAGATGAGAACTCGGGTCGCCACTCAGTTGAAAGCAAAGCAAGTAGAGTCACTGTGAACTGTCCACAATTCTCGCCACATTACGTAAAAGGAAAGTCGGGTTATATATGGAGTCCGGCCTTGCAGCGCCTTGAGCAGCTCCTTAACTGGAAAAGCGCTGTATAAGAAAAATAAAATACATAAATTAAACAGGTTACAGCAGCTTTCCTGCTAAGTTCAATTCAACCTATCTTTGAGTTCTCACGTCTTCTCCTAATCGTTTGCCCCCACGCTCGTGCCTTTCACCTCGAATTTGAATTTCACTGTATGATGACATTCTCGATCAATTTTCTGCATCCGCTGGCAGCCAAACATGTCTGAAGGTAGTTAGGTTTTTTTTGTTGTTGTTTGTTGGTTTGTTTCTTCGCCATTTCCGCTCTATCGGTGGTGATTACTCTGGAAAACGCTGGCTGTGCTTCGCCTTTGCCATCTTCTTGCAACCTCCGTAACTGCATCTGTGATATGATTTTGTTGTGCAATCGTCCGTAAACTATATATATGGCACAGTTTCCTTACCTCAACCGTCTTTGATGACCGTAATACGAGGCACATTCAAAATATTACTGCGTCGTTTGCGCGGTCTGGCAGACTTTAAATTAGTTGAGCAGCCTACATTCGTGTCAGAATTTTTACATCATCATTTTTAACTAGCAACAGTTTCTAGATTTGTTTTGCAGAGGTAAGTTGTGTCGAGGCGTGAAACTTCAGAAGAAACTTGTGCAGTGTTTTAGATTTCAATGTGTTGTCACCTTTGTATATTATCGTCAGTTGAGACCACGCCTGGGCATTAAGAGAATAAAGAGTGTGCGCCTAAAATACTGTTCTATGCGGCAATCTGCTGTTATACACCCTACTACACGAGTATTACCACAGAGCCAACTCCGCACTCATTTGTATAGACGGGCAGCGTTGCCATTAAGAGGTAGTGACACAAGGGTACAATGACTCATCACAGCTAGTCTGAAGAATTATTTTATTAGTTCTGTTTCTACAGTCTGAAGATTTTTTGTTTTTGAAATGTACGTAAGAACGCATGGAGCGAGAGGAAAACAATATAATTATAGAACGGTTCAGAGCAACTAGACCTTGACGCCTCAGCACAACAGTGTAATTATTTCGTCATGCCTTTTTATCTTTTATGGATGGAGAGGGTGGAGGGGAGAGAGAGAGAGGGTCAGTGGGTGGGGGAGGTTGTTGGATGCTTTTGACAGTATCTATCTATCTATCTATCTATCTATCTATCTATCTATCTATCTATCTATCTATCTATCTATCTATCTATTATCTATCTAATGCCTTTTTTTCCGGGTGGAGAATGGGAGGGGTGGGAGGGAGATTAAAGAAGTTGAAAGAGTTAACCCATATATGCCTGAATTTTTATTTTGTGAGAAAGTAGTGTAACAATGTTGTTTGTAGTGCATTTTGAGCATATCCAGCAGAGATTGTTTGATAGCTGCCCGATTTTTATATTTAGGACATGAAATAGTACCGTCCCAAAAATGGGACGCTAGGACTGAGAGGGTAGGGGTTTTTGCATTCACTTTCATGAAGATAACATGACAAGAAGCGTTCTCTTTGTAACTTTACTTGGCAACAAAGTGTTTGAAACAACAAAACAAGAATCTGGACATGAACATTGATTGATAAAATAATTAATTTTAAGTTTCAAACCTTAGCAGCACAATGACTAGCAACATAATGGTCACAGTCGATCAGTGAAGTTCCATAAATTGCACAAAAACATTGAGTAGCCAAACATTTCAGAAACTGAAATAAACTCGTGAACGTGAAAATAAGAAGTGGTGAAAGAAAGAAAGGGGAAAAATAGAATAATGGTTACAGTAAGTGACTTCTAAATCCTTGACATGTATACTAACACATATTGGTCATATTCAGCAAAGTTACGAATCCTGGACATGCATTTTGACTGGGGAAAAAAGGCAGTCGGTGAAGCCAAGTTGCTGGTAGCGATATCAATAACCTCAGCACTTCAAGCCATAGCAGAGCTACAGCCGAATGTTACTGGCTGTGGAAGGCAACAAAACACCCGTCATGGACACCCAGGTGGCACTTGGAGCACCGTCTCATCGTCTTCTTCCCGCATGAGGCACAGCGCAGCTGGGTCGGCCACGGCTGAACCATGTGGTCCTTTCCATCAAACCTCACAGCAAGGGAAACCCGCTTGTCTAGGGTGGGAGTTCTGCCACAGGGTCGTCCAGCTCCCTTTGTCTTGGGAGTTTTGGCCAAATAAGTACGGATATGGCCCGACGGATGCCCAAGAGGTCCAATGGTGCTTCTTGCCTGTAGGCGTCGCCCTGTACAGGTGCCAGGCCTGTTGCACGCAGAGGTCGAAGCAGTATGCGAACATGGCCCATCACCACTTCTTTGACCTGATGCTGGTTCTGTACTTGTCGACAGTTTGATCCATTCGATCAACTCAGCCCATAGTGCTGTTGTAGTGCTTGATCATAAAGGGCGTTCCTCTCATTCAGCATCGACATCAGAGGGCGAACTTTTCCCATTTTGTCTTGTGCATCCAGGCGAGCATTGTCGGAGAGATGCAGGTAGCGCATTATGTCATCAAATCGGTCCGGGTCATTGCTGACACAACAGCTACATTCCTGACATCATCATCCTGAGACCAGTACATTCTGCGCCGAGGCACAGTGTAGTACCCTGAAAGCAGAAGGATGGCCAAAAATGTCTTCATCTCCCCAGAATTGACCGAGAATGAATGATTTCCTTTTGACCTCGCATAAGTGATACTGAACTGGACAAGCATTTCAACAATGTCGTCATCAAAAAAGAGTTCAAATAGTTCATATGGATCACATAGTAAGAGAGCAGCATCATAAGATTGACTATTCCACTTGAAACGATCCTTCATCCTGTCACTGAGGTCCACTCTTCTCCACTCACGAAAAGTCTTCTGTTTTGCTTTTGATCCAGTAGCCGTTCTGCTGGTCTTGCTGGATGTTGAGGCAGCTGTGGTGGGTTTTTTCTCATCCCAGTCCTGCAATCTGAAGCAGATGGAGTTTGTGCTGAAGGCTGAGAAGTCCCAGGTTCCAGGTCTTCAGCAACAGCATGGGCATTTCCAGCGGGGAAAGGAACATGAAATAACAAAATGGCAAACTGAATGGTAATAACGCCTGGGAAAAAGAGTGGTCAAAATCCCAATGTAATTTGAAATCAGTATGACAAAGCTTTTTTGAACACTGTGTTGCTTCTTATCATCTGTGCTAAGTGAGGGGAGGGGAGAGGGGGTGCGTAAAGGCGATGACTGAATTTCACACTTGATTCAGTTTAGACCACCTGTAGATCAGAACTTAAATTCTCCTGTGTGTTGGACTCTGCAGCATAGTTCGTCCGAATCCCCTGTCTCAAAACCGTGACTTCTGCTGCAGCAGAGAGTTGGCGGCCATTTAGATTGTCAACCGTTCCTCCATCGTCCTCATCGGCACTATCTTTATCCGTCAATTCATCAAGTGGGGGAGGATCGATGTAAATATTGGCTGTCTCTAAAGTCCCGTCTTCCTCTAACATGCTGATCACAAGATGGACAGAGTAAGTCCTGGAAAAATATCAATAACAAACAATCCTTCATGTGAAAAAACCCCTACCCTCTCAGTCCTAGCGTCCCATTTTTGGGACGCCACTTCAGCAGCTTCTACTATAAATATTTCGAACTTCTATTAAAAACTGAGAGACACATTTTCAGATTACATGTAAAGGACCATTTTATCTTCAGTGACCTCATCAAAAAGTTGATCACAGGAAAAATTATTCATTCACCTTACACTTGATGCCATGCTGAACCTCAAAAGCAGTCACCATGTGATTACAAATGGCTGCTGTACGTGGTAATCAAGAGAAATGATCCTCATTTCAGGTTGGATGGAATGCGGTAGTGTCCTTTTATCTATTGTAGCATGCAATGATGACAGTAGACTTCATGTTTAGATCTGAAGTGGTTGAATTTGTAGCGTCCCAAAAATGGGACGTGTGTCGACAAACTTTAATCGAAGAAAGATTTTAGGCGTAGCCTAATCTTACAACCTGTCTTTTAACTTGATGAACATTAACAACAGCATTAGCTATAACTCTGAGTCGTGTATTATTTTGATTGCAGCTATATACGTAATTATTTACCTGTCAACTTTCAGTCCTGAAATCCTAAGGACATCATTAGCTTCGAGTTATGTGCGTGTTGATTGAGCCAAAGTCTTAAAGATTTCTCCGTGTTTACAGTTTCTGTGAAACAGGTTGACTGTATAACTATGTGGGTGTGTTTACTACCGCTGCATAATAAGGACTTTGCCCTGTTACAAACACATAGCTGTCACAGTCCTCATTATGTAGCTTCCGTACGTTTGTGTGTGTGAGTGTGTGTGTGTGGTTTTATTGTCTTATCATTTTGCTGGAAAAAGACATAATAAATAAATAAATATTTTTTTTTAAAAACAGGGAGTGTGGAGGGGATTGGTGACGAGAAAACGGATACTAAGGGTACACCCTTAACTGAGAAATAGATCCATGCAACAGTACTAAGCTTATTAGCATAATCATCGGTCTGGCGTGTTTCCTATACACCTCAACAGTCGCTTGGGGTCCACGTCTAAAACACACAGTGGCTGGTCTCCATCCATCACGCTATGAGGCACACACTGCGTGGATGAGACGCGCCGAGGCTTGGTCAGTCTCAGCTATTCAGTGTGGAGATTGGGAGCAAACAGAGTATTAATAGCAAGCTATAGATGCAAGGCCATATATTGGGAAAAGCGCGTAAGAACACAACATGCGCAGTATACCGCCTACTAATTGTCGTAACATGATCCATATTGTGTCTTTTCTTCATACAATCAATACTCCAGATGTTTTGAGTCTGATATAGAAATAAAGCGCGTATTGCAATTCATTATTATTATTATTATTATTATTATTATTATTATTATTATTATTATTATTATTATTAAATTTCTTTCTTTCTTTTATTTATTATTCTTTTATTTATTTATTTATTTATTTAATCGTT
Organism: Oncomelania hupensis; assembly: GCA_036898135.1. Lineage (NCBI taxonomy): Eukaryota > Metazoa > Mollusca > Gastropoda > Littorinimorpha > Pomatiopsidae > Oncomelania > Oncomelania hupensis. Next base: position 6,058,473 of record CM072513.1, on the reverse strand, counting down.
CTTATATAGCGGTTTTATTTTTTTCCAGTTCAAGAGCTGCTCATAGCGCTGGCCGCTACATGACCTAATTCAATCCGCCCTAGGCGCCTACTTGCAACCTTTGCGCGCATCGTCTGACGCCCAGACAACCGAGCACATAATCCTGGGCGACCAGATATGTTAATAGAAGGGACCTAGTGCTTACCAGGTGTATGTATTTGTATGCGCCGGTACTCACCCGTCTATGATATGGCGATAGGGTGCATGGTAAAATATTATCCAATTATTTATACATGGAAACATTGTTTTTGTTATTGATTATATTATGAATTTCCAGTCCTGTATATAGTAATGCAGGAGAGATTGATCAAACTCTAGAGCATCGACAAATAGAAGAAAAAAAAGGTCAGCTCGAGGCATCTTTGACTTCGGAAATTTATGACCTATGCTCCTAGCCATGTGTAAATAACGGCACCGCCGAAACGTCCAGACATGTGACAATGTATAAAATATAGTGCCGCCGAAACGTCCAGACATGTGACAATGTATAAAATATAGTACCGCCGAAACGTCCAGACATGTGACAATGTATAAACTATAGTACCGCCGAAACGTCCAGACATGTGACAATGTATAAAATATAGTACCGCCGAAACGTCCAGACATGTGACAATGTATAAAATATAGTACCGCCGAAACATCAAGACATGTGACAATGTATAAAATATAGTACCGCCGAAACATCCAGACATGTGACAATGTATAAAATATAGTACCGCCGAAACGTCCAGATATGTGACAATGTATAAAATATAGTACCGCCGAAACGTCCAGACATGTGACAATGTATAAAATATAGTACCGCCGAAACGTCCAGACATGTGACAATGTATAAAATATAGTACCACCGAAACGTCCAGACATGTGACAATGTATAAAATATAGTACCGCCGAAACGTCCAGACATGTGACAATGTATAAAATATAGTACCGCCGAAACGTCCAGACATGTGACAATGTATAAAATATAGTACCGCCGAAACGTCCAGATATGTGACAATGTATAAAATATAGTACCGCCGAAACGTCCAGACATGTGACAATGTATAAAATATAGTACCGCCGAAACGTCCAGACATGTGAACATGTATAAAATATAGTACCGCCGAAACGTCCAGACATGTGAACATGTATAAAATATAGTACCGCCGAAACGTCCAGACATGTGAACATGTATAAAATATAGTACCGCCGAAACGTCCAGACATGTGAACATGTATAAAATATAGTACCGCCGAAACGTCCAGACATGTGAACATGTATAAAATATAGTACCGCCGAAACGTCCAGTCATCTAGCAATGTATAAAATAGCGTACCGCCGAAACGTCCAGACATGTGAACATGTATAAAATATAGTACCGCCGAAACGTCCAGACATGTGAAAATGTATAAAATATAGTACCGCCGAAACGTCCAGACATGTGAACATGTATAAAATATAGTACCGCCGAAACGTCCAGACATGTGAACATGTATAAAATATAGTACCGCCGAAACATCCAGCGTTCCAAAGCGTCTAGCACTAATTCATAGGGTGCCACCTCATCCTATGAATTTCGCGTTCCAAAGCGTTGAGCCTTAGTGCTAAGTCCAGCCAAAAAAGACTTGGATTCGTCTTGACGCAGCATTTTCTGAAATTCCCAGTGGGGTCTGTCTGAAGACCCGGTATCCGGCTGGTGTGTTGTTGTGCGTTGTTCCTACCCAGACACCTCTGTCAGCGGCCTGCAGAGACAAGTAGTGTTTGGACAGCTCTGTCACAGCGTGCCAAGACCTCACAGCACGAGCGTCGGCATTCATCACTTTGTCCGCCAGCCCTTCAACACATGTTGCTTCACCGTAGGACAGGTTTTTTTAAAAGGGAATTGGGGGAGGGGGAGTGTGGGTGGGTGAATGGGGGAAGGGATGGATGAATAAAATGGGGTGGGTGGAGAGAGAGAGGGTGTATAATTATGTGCATGATTGTGTTTGTGCGCTCAACACCGTCTGCATTCAGAATTAGTTCGCCAGCCTGCGACACATGTTGCTACCGTAGGACTTGTGTGTGCCTGTTTGTGTGTATGTGTGTGTGTGGGTTTGTGTGTCTGTGTGTGTGTTGGATGGGGTGTGGAGGGATGGGAGGTGCGTAGTTAAGGATGGTGGGGAGGAGGGTGACAGTGAATGGGGAAGGGAGGAGGAAAATCACGTGTGTGCATGTATGTATGTACGTGTATGTATACGTGTATGCGGGCGTGTGTGTATATGTGCCTGTATATATGTTTATATGTGTAAGTACATATATGCTTTTGTATATGTGTGTGTATGTGTTTGTGTTTGTCTGGCTGACTGGCAGGCTAGCTCTATGGTCACCGCATTCATGTCGACATCCGCCACATGTTACCACCGGTAGGCCCCGCTCAGTGTTTATTAAACTAAATTACTAATACATACTAAGGATTATTAATGATTTAGTCAACTCTAATGGTGCTTGGGTAAACTCAGATGAAAAAAAATAAAATAAATAATAATAATAATAATAATAATAATAATAATAATAATAATAATAATAATAATAATAATAATAATAATAATAATAATAATAATAATAATACCGGATGCTATACGCGCCTTATTCCTTAATCAGACCCAAAAGCGCGGCGATCTGTACCCAACATACACGCGCACATGTTACAGACATTCCTACAACAAACACACATTCATCACTCAAACATGTGGTGTAAAAGGTAAGTCCCTATTAGAAGACGGAAAGGAAGCCAAATTTTATTGGTGAAAGTTTAGGTAGATTGCGTCCAATACCCTTATTGAAAGGGAGGGAGGAAACCGGAGTACCCAGAAAAAGTTCTCGGTGGCTCGTACCTAAGTCACATAAGTTCGCCAATTGCGGGAATCGAACCCGCGACCCTCGGCATAGGAAACCGGCGACTATTCCACTGCGCCACAAGGCCACTGCGTCGGCCATCTTCGGCCACTCAACTGTCTTTTTCATCCAAATATCCGCAAAGACATGCAAAAATGGACTCCTATCATAATCTGTGGACTGTTGTGGCAAATAATAATCTGAACACCCTCTGACAGTGACAGAATCAATCACAACAACAAAATTATCTCAATCGAGACGATTAAAAATTACCTCCATTTTTGCACTGCTTGGAAGTATTCTGATTTAGACAAGGTTTGTACTAATTTAGATACAGGGATTCCAAACAGAAAGGATATTTACATGTTTGGTTCTTCTTCGCTAGACCAGTCACCTACCGTTTGTTTTGTAAATCCCCATAGCTTCAGTGATCTGCAGACCTTGAGGGAGCTGTTCCACCGTCCCGCAGAAGCCAACCTGACCGTGAGACCCGGCGAATGCATTCTGAGAGCTGACAACGTCGACTGCGTCGGACGTTCGATGGAAGAAGAAGACAACGGAGGATGCACTGACTCCAGGAAAGCCCACGAGATCACTCATTACAAATAATTACAAATAAATAGTAAATATTGCTTTATATAAATATAATTTTGTTGTAGCAGACTTATTATGTAATATGTATTATTATTATTGATTTTTCTTTCCAAATCACTATCAACAACTTTACTATCTCTCAACAGCAATTCGGCACACGATTAAATAACCTCTCTCTTTTCCGGAAAGATTTCGAATACCGTAGAAATGACGCACTGCCACCAATCGAATAAAAGATCGTCATCACTCTCCAAAATGTTACACTCAGTTCGATGATGGTGTTTTCTATCAGTATCTGATTCAGCCCCGATGCTTGAATTCCTGATAGTTGTGTAACTCAGATTCGTTTATTCACGCAACCCGCTCAAATCTGCATACAAGTCACAAAGTCGACGTATGAAGTTTTCCACTTTTATTCAGCACACATCAACAACTGCATACAATTCTCAACTCAACTCAACAACTTTCACAGCAACTCTCCAAATCACTATCAACAACTTTACTCTTTCTCAACAGCAATTCGGCACACGATTAAATAACCTCTCTCTTTTCCGGAAGAATTTCGAACAATGTAGAAATGACGTACTGCCACCAATCGAACTAAAGATCGTCATCACTGACTTACGTCAATACACATTTTCTCTACTTCCGGGAACATTCACGACCTTCGATATCCATCGGGAAAATTCTATCAAGAGTAAACACGCATATCCAGAAGATTCTCAAATAATACCGACTAACGCAAATTATCAACGTTATACAAAGCCTCTCCTAACAACAATGCAAACTCAAATCAAAGGTAAATAAACTCCATTATTGAATACTTTGCAAATCGAAACGATTAGATCTATCGTGCGCGCTTTAGACACACTTTCGTTCGTTTCAACGTAACATAACCCCCCACTCAAGAAGAAATTTACCTAATTTCTTTCAACAACGTTGAAACGTAATGCACGAACAAAGTCCACAATTGAAACTAATTTAAGACTTTCTGAATACTGTAATTGCGCTCAGCTTATCTACACAGAGTCAATGGTTTTCATCTTCAAGTCTATCTGGATATTGTCAATGTTCACAGTTCATCCACACAAGGTCAATGTTTCTCAATCGCAAGGAAACGACGCCCTCGTTAGTTGCGGTCGTCATCGGCCCAGGGTCAAAGACAGTGATCTCGTGGGCTTTCCTGGAATCAGTGCATCCTCCGTTGTCTTCTTCTTCCATCGAACGTCCGACGCAGTCGACGTTGTCAGCTCTCAGAATGCATTCGCCGGGTCTCACGGTCAGGTTGGCTTCTGCGGGACGGTGGAACAGCTCCCTCAAGGTCTGCAGATGCTCCTTCCAGGTCTGGGTGTGGACTTCATGTTCGACCAAAGTCGTAGAGCCTGGGACATCACTGAAGCTATGGGGAAATTCGCCCATAAGGTCCTTGAGCTCCAACATTTGACCTTCCGTCAAGCCTGGTCCTAGCTTAACGTCATCGATGCCTTCTTTGCTGTGGAAGTCTCCAAGTTCCAACAGTTCCTCGCTATCAAAGCTGTTGTCGATCTCAGCTGCTGTTGCCACATGCACAGTCTCTGATGGCCTTTCCACGTACAGCTTGAGGAGGTTGGCGTGGTATATCTTGGAATGCTGGCCGACCTTCACCTTGTAGTCGTTGATCCCCACCACGGTCTCCACTTCGTACGGGCCTTTCCACTGCATCAGCAACTTATTATGATCGGTAGGTAGCAGCACCAGCACTTTGTTGCCAGGTTTAAACTTCCTGTTCACAGCCCTACGGTCATAGTAGTGCTTTCCACAGTCCTGGGACTTCTTCAGGTTTTCTCTGGCTATATCGAGAGTCTGCTCAAGCTTCTCCCGTAGCTCAAACACGTACTGGTAGCTGTTCTTCACCTCTGGGGTGTCTACTTCTTTCGTCCACAGTTCTTTCAGGATGTGCATCGGCCCTCGGATGGTTCTTCCGTACAGCAGCTCGAACGGAGAAAAGCCGGTGGACTCCTGCGGTACTTCTCTGTAGGCGAAAAGTAGGGCGTTGATGTAGCGATGCCATTGTCTGGGCTGCTCGCTGCACAGTTTCTTCAGGGTGGACTTCAGCGTAGCATTGAACTTTTCGACGAGCCCGTTGCACATTGGATGGTAGGGTGTCGTAGTCAAATGCCGGATGCTCAGCAGTCTGTTGACCTCCTTCATGCAGTCAGAGACGAACTGCGTCCCGAGGTCTGTCAGAATTTCTTCGGGCACTCCAAGTCTACTGAACATGTCCACCAGTGCCTCTGCCACAGTTTCAGTGTCAATCTTCTTCAGTGGCACTGCTTCTGGGTACCGAGTCGCATAGTCCACTAAAGTCAGTACCCACCGATGACCTTCTTCACTCGGAGGTCTTATTTCGCCGATTAAGTCTAAGGCCACCCTCTTGAAAGGTCGGTCGACCAGAGGCATCCTCTGCATAGGCACTTTCGGGACCCTTCCTCGAGGTATGGTCTTCTGGCAAATGTCACATGATCGGCAGAAACGGCTGACGTCCGCATGAAGCCCTGGCCAGTAGAACACCGCCTGGATTCTGTCTGACGTCTTCCTGATGAATAGGTGACCTCCCATAATTGAGTCATGCGCTACTTCCATCACCTGGCGCCTTAAGGGTAATGGTACCAGTACTTGACGTAGTGGTTTACCTCCGTTGACCCTCGGGTGCTGGAAGATTCTGTACAGGATCTTGGCCTTCACCTCAAAATAGACCGTGCCATTGCCCTTGGTCACGTGGTCTTGGCGGTTCCTGTACTTGTTTAAAGTGCTATCAGCTTCCTGGAGCTGGATCAGCTTATCTCTGTCCACGATGGCAGCTTTGGAGTTGTCGGCGACCTTCAGTGGTGTAGACACCTTGTCTCTCTTGGCCTGGGCCCTGGTAGTAACAGCACTGACGATCTCTGGTCGGCAGGGCTGAGCCGGAGTAACCACATTGTCCCGTAGCAGCTCTGTAAGGTCTCCATCGGGAAACGGCAATGGATCCTCCTCCACAACTTCGACGCGTTGGGTTGAGGCAGGACTCCACTCTGGATCGGGGTCGTCGGGTCGCCTCGCGCCGTCGATATTCCCGATCATCAAATCATACAGCGGCTTCTTCAGGCAAACCGCTTCGACTTCGCCTATGTAGAAAGGGGTGTTGACATGAATCTTCGCAACTGGCGCTCTCACACATTTGCTGTCGGCCATAAGTGTCCATTTAGAATCGCCAGTGAATTGTTCTTTAGCGATTAGGTCTTCTCTGACGATGACCCCACTGCAGCCAGAGTCTCTTAAAACAGTCACTTCATGGTTTCCGACGCGTCCCTTGGAAACAGGCATGTTCTGTACGGTCACAGCTGCGCTGGCGACGACGGGGATGGATTTCCCGTTGGCAAGGAGGAGTTGGCCATCAGTCATGCACTCTTGCACGTCCGCAGGGGTAGCTGTGCGCTCGGTCTCACTCGGAAGAATGACGCTCCCGCCGCACACTTGATGGTCAGATCTACTGGTTTGCCGTTGATTGGAGAACCGCCTCTGCCGGTTGCCCGCCGCTGAATTGTCCGTACTGCTCCGCTGTCCGCTACTTTTGTTTTGAGGACAGTTAGCCGCTCTGTGGTCTGTAGCGTTGCAGGTGAAACAGCCCCTTGAATGCCCTTCCCTGGGAGGTGGCGTGGAGTCCGTCTGCCTCTGGCTCGTCTGGCTCCCTTGGATCTGGTTCCCATGGTTTGCAGTCTTCTGAAAACGTTTCGTCGCGCTGGGTGGCCCCAGGGTTTTCCCATGAGCGATGAGATATCTTTCAGCAGCCTCAGTCACATCTTTAAGCGTCTGCAGCTTTTGTTCTTCTAAGTGGGTCGCTAGGTCCTTGTGACAGGCATTGAGAAATTGCTCCTTCACGATCAGGTCATGGAGACTATCGTAAGACTTCCCTTTGCCTGATAGTTCCACCCACTTGTGTAGATATGATGACAGGCGCTCCACAAATTGCTTTGGTGTCTCGTCTGACAAAGGCCGGCATTCACGAAAGCGTTGACGGTAGCCCTTTTCTGTAAAGTTGTAGCACTGCAATAGGGACGCTTTCAAAACGTCGTAGTCTTTGGCGTCATTATTCGACAGTCTACTGTAGACATCGAGCGCCTTCCCCGTCAGTAGTGCGCTGAGTATGATCGCCCAGTCTTGACGTTGCCATTTAGCGCTTTCGGCGAACCTTTCGAACCTCGCCAGATAGCTGTCGATCTGGTCCTTCCCGTCGACGAATGCTGGCAATTTTGGAGCTTTGAAGTCGCTGATAAGATGTGGCGCGCGCTGCTGTTGTTGGATGCGCGCCATTTCTAACTGGAATTGACGCTCAGCCTCTAATCGTCTCTCTTCCATCTCTCTTTCTTGACGCCGCTCTTCTCTTTCTTCTCGGCGACGCTGCTCTTCTAATTCTCGTTCTTCACGGCGACGCTGCTCTTCTACTTCTAGACGCTTCTGTTCTAGTTCTATTTCTTTTTCTAGACGCTTCTCTTCCAATTCTCTTTCTCGTATTCTCTCCTGAGACTTGACGTACTCCGTCAACTGTTTGCCTTTTAGATTCAGTTCAACCCCTTTCTGCCAGAAGTCAGCCATCTTGATGCTTCTGGAAAGCTCTTTTCTGGAAAGTTCTTTTCTAGAAAGTTCTTGACTGTAGAGTTCTTTTTCTGGAAAGTTCTTGACTGTGCTGTACCTTTCTAGACTGTTCTAGAATAGCACGCTTTCTGCAGTAGCGCTGATGCTTGTCACTAGTCGCCTTCGCTGACGCAGGCCCCGCTGTCCTCGTCGTATGCGACGCTGCACCACGCTGGTGTTGATGTATACGCTCCTGTGCTGAAGTAGACGCGACGTCCGCTCGACGCTCGCTGTAACACTGGCGATGTAGCTCCGAGACTGTCCCTCGACGTAGTCTTACGGTAGCCACGTAGTCCCGCTCTGTTGTTCGCTCACGAAACAACTCTTCAGCGACTACACGCCCTTGCAGTCAACCCGAATCTATCGGATGTAGTCCCAGTATGTTGGCCCCTCTCGACGCAACTCGTTGGCGGCTACCCTCGATGACTGCTTCTCGTAACGTTGACTCGCTTGTTGTCGCAGTTGAACCCTTGGCTATGGCGTGAATCGCGGCTTGACCCCCAAAAGGTTGGCGTGGTATATCTTGGAATGCTGGCCGACCTTCACCTTGTAGTCGTTGATCCCCACCACGGTCTCCACTTCGTACGGGCCTTTCCACTGCATCAGCAACTTATTATGATCAGTAGGTAGCAGCACCAGCACTTTGTTGCCAGGTTTAAACTTCCTGTTCACAGCCCTACGATCATAGTAGTGCTTTCCACAGTCCTGGGACTTCTTCAGGTTTTCTCTGGCTATCTCGAGAGTCTGCTCCAGCTTCTCCCGTAGCTCAAACACGTACTGGTAGCTGTTCTTCACCTCTGGGGTGTCTACTTCTTTCGTCCACAGTTCTTTTAGGATGTGCATCGGCCCTCGGATGGTTCTTCCGTACAGCAGCTCGAACGGAGAAAAGCCGGTGGACTCCTGCGGTACTTCTCTGTAGGCGAAAAGTAAGGCGTTGATATAGCGATGCCATTGTCTGGGCTGCTCGCTGCACAGTTTCTTCAGGGTGGACTTCAGCGTAGCATTGAACTTCTCGACAAGCCCGTTGCACATCGGATGGTAGGGTGTCGTAGTCAAATGCCGGATGCTCAGCAGTCTGTTGACCTCCTTCATGCAGTCAGAGACGAACTGCGTCCCGAGGTCTGTCAGAATTTCTTCAGGCACTCCAAGTCTACTGAACATGTCCACCAGTGCCTCTGCTACAGTTTCAGTGTCAATCTTCTTCAGTGGCACTGCTTCTGGGTACCGAGTCGCATAGTCTACTAAAGTCAGTACCCATCGATGACCTTCTTCACTCGGAGGTCTTATTTCGCCGATTAAGTCTAAGGCCACCCTCTTGAAAGGTCGGTCGATCAGAGGCATCCTCTGCATAGGCACTTTCGGGACCCTTCCTCGAGGTGTGGTCTTCTGGCAAATGTCACATGATCGGCAGAAACGGCTGACGTCCGCATGAAGTCCTGGCCAGTAGAACACCGCCTGGATTCTGTCCGACGTCTTCTTGATGCCTAGGTGACCTCCCATAATTGAGTCATGCGCTACTTCCATCACCTGGCGCCTTAGGGGTAACGGTACCAAGACTTGACGTAGTGGTTTACCTCCGTTGACCCTCGGGTGCTGGAAGATTCTGTACAGGATCTTGGCCTTCACCTCGAAATAGACCGTACCACTGCCTTTGGTCACGTGGTCTTGGCGGTTCCTGTACTTGTTTAAAGTACTATCAGCTTCCTGGAGCTGGATCAGCTTATCTCTGTCCACGATGGCAGCTTTAGAGTTGTCGGCGACCTTCAGTGGCGTAGACGTCTTGTCTCTCTTGGCCTGGGCCCTGGTAGTAACGGCACCGACGATCTCTGGTCGGCAGGGCTGAGCCGGAGTAACCACATTGTCCCATAGCAACTCTGTAAGGTCTCCATCGGGAAATGGCAATGGATCCTCCTCCACAACTTCGACGTGTTGAGTTGAGGCAGGACTCCACTCTGGATCGGGGTCGTCGGGTCGTCTCGCGCCGTCGATGTTCCCGATCATCAAATCGTATAGCGGCTTTTTCAGGCAAACCGCTTCTACTTCGCCTATGTAGAAAGGGGTGTTGACATGAATTTTCGCAACTGGCGCTTTCACACATTTGCTGTCGGCCATAAGTGTCCATTTTGAATCGCCAGTGAACTGTTCTTTAGCGATTAGATCTTCTCTGACAATGACCCCACTACAGCCAGAGTCTCTTATGACAGTCACTTCATGATTTCCGACGCGTCCCTTTGAAACAGGCATGTTCTGGACGGTCACAGCTGCGCTGGCGACGACGGGGATGGATTTTCCGTTGGCAAGGAGAAGTTGGCCATCGGTCATGCACTCTTGCACGTCCGCAGGAGTAGCTGTGCGCTTGGTCTCACTCGGAAGAATGACGCTCCCGCCGCACACTTGATGGTCAGATCTACTGGTTTGCCGTTGATTGGAGAATCGCCTCTGCCGGTTGCCCGCCGCTGAATTGTCCGTACTGCTCCGCTGTCCGCTACTTTTGTTTTGAGGACAATTAGCCGCCCTGTGGTCTGTAGCGTTGCAGGTGAAACAGCCTCTTGAATGCCCTTCCCTGGGAGGAGGCGTGGAGTCCGTCTGTCTCTGGCTCGTCTGGCTCCCTTGGATCTGGTTCACATGGTTTGCAGTCTTCTGAAAATGTTTCGTCGCGCTGGGTGGCCCCAACGTTTTCTCATGAGCGATGAGATATCTTTCAGCAGCCTCAGCAACGTCTTTTAGCGTCTGCAACTTTTGTATTTCCAAGTGGATCGCGAGGTCCTTAGGGCAGGCGTTGAGTAATTGTTCCCTCACGATCAGCTCATGGAGACTCTCGTAAGTCTTCCCTTTGCCTGATAATTCCACCCACTTGTGTAGATATGACGACAGTCGCTCCACAAATTGCTTTGGCGTCTCGTCTGACTTAGGCCGGCATTCACGGAAACGTTTACGGTAGCCCTTCTCTGTAAAGTTGTAGCACTGCAACAGGGCCTCTTTCAAGACGTCGTAGTTTTTGGCGTCATCGTTCGACAGTCTGGTGTAAACTTCGAGCGCTTGCCCCGTCAGAAGTGCACTCAGTCGAATTGCCCAGTCTTGAGGTTGCCAGTTAGAGCTTTTGGCAAACCTTTCAAATCTCGCCAAATAACTGTCGATCTGGTCCTTCCCGTCGACGAAAGCTGGCAATTTTGGAGCCATGTGGTCGCTGACGACTTGTGGCGCATGCTGATTGTTTTGGATACGCGCCAACTCCAGCTGGTACTGACGATCAGCTTCTAGTCGTCTTTCTTCCATCTCTCTTTCTTCTCGGCGTCGCTGCTCTTCTGCTTCTCTTTCTTGACGCCGCTCTTCTCTTTCTTCTCGGCGACGCTGCTCTTCTAATTCTAGACGCTTCTCTTCTAATTCTAGTTCTTCGCGGCGACGCTGCTCTTCCTTTTCTAGACGCTTCTCTTCTAATTCTCTTTCTCTTTCTTCGCGCCATATTCTCTCTTGAGACTTGACGTACTCCGTCAGCTGTTTGCCTTTTAGATTTAGTTCAACCCCTCTCTGCCAGAAGTCAGCCATCTTGATGCTTCTGGAAAGTTCTTTTCTAGAAATTTCTTTTCTGGAAGGTTCTTCTTCTAGAAAGTTCTTGACTGTAGAGTTCTTTTTTTCTGGAAAGTTCTTGACTGTGCTGTACCTTTCTAGACTGTTCTAGAACAGCACGCTTTCTGCAGTAGCGCTGATGCTTGTCACTAGTCGCCTTCGCTGACGCAGGCCCCGCTGTCCTCGTCGTATGCGACGCTGCACCACGCTGGTGTTGATGTACACGCTCCTGTGCTGAAGTAGACGCGACGTCCACTCGTCGCTCTCTCTAATACTGGCGATGTAGCTCCGAGACTGTCCCTCGACGTAGTCTAACGGCAGCAACGTAGTCCCGATCTGTTGTTCGCTCACGAAGCAACTCTTCAGCGACTACACGCCCTTGCAGTCAACCCGAACCTATCGGTGATGTAGTCCCAGTATGTTGGCCCCTCTCGACGCAACTCGTTGGCGGCTACCCTCGATGACTGCCTCTCGTAACGTTGACTCGCTTGTTGTAGCAGTTGAACCCTTGGCTATGGCGTGAATCGCGGCTTGACCCCCAAAATGTTACACTCTGTTTGATGTTGGTGTTTTCTATCAGTATCTGATTCAGCCCCGATGCTTGAATTCCTGATAGTTGTGTAACTCAGATTCGTTTATTCACACAGCCTGTCCAAACAGCATACAAATCACAAAGTCGACGTATGAAGTTTTCCACTTTTATTCAGCACACACCAACAACTGCATACAATTCTCAATTCAACTCAACAACTTTCACAGCAACTTTCCAAATCACTATCAACAACTTTACTATCTCTCAACAGCAATTCGGCACACGATTAAATAACCTCTCTCTTTTCCGGAAAGATTTCGAATACCGTAGAAATGACGCACTGCCACCAATCGAATAAAAGATCGTCATCACTGACTTACGTCATTACACATTTCTTCTCCTTCCGGATCGTTCCTTCAAATTTCTACAATTATTCCGAATCTTCGATCGATAGTAAACAAGCCGATCCAGAAGACTCTACAACAATATCGACCAACGAAAATCATCAACGTTATACAAAGCCTTTCCTAACAACAATGCAAACTCAAATCAAAGGTAAATAAACTCTATTATTGAATACTTTGCAAATCGAAACGATTAGATCTATCGTACACGCTTCAGCCATACTATCGTTCGCGTTTCAACGTAACACCGTTTTTCTTGAAAACTCTTCCGGGACAATGCTCCTCATTTGTGTATGAGATCTGTTGGATCAGCTTGGGAATAGTGGACGCTTTCTGCGAAATGGTCACTGGGGTTTCCTATGATGTTATTATTTAGAAATGTAGGCATTTTATATGTATTGTTTTGTTGATATTGTATAATGATGTTTGTATTCTATTTAGTTTTTGTAAACGGGGATTCGATAAATTAGAGTATAGCCTCAGCGTTCCCTGCGTGGGATGTCTTTATTGTAAAGTGACCGGCTGGTAGATTGCCTTCAGTGTTACCACTAGGGTTGTTTCGGCAGATCTTTTATGCGGATCATGGGTAAGTCCTCTTTCACTTCTCTGGTCCTGATTTGGCTCGGAAGAGTCCGCTGGACCTAAAGCAATAACCATGTAATGTAATGTAATGTAATCTTTTCCCGCTCCCTTCCCCTCCCTCGACCCCTATTCCACATCCCCTTCTCTGATTCACTTCCACACAGGAAAAAACCCAAACGTTTTCAAAGCGTCTGCGTTTATTTTCCCTTAAAGCGTAGACTGAGGTATCGCGGTATCACACTAAAGAACATTAAGAACGCATGTTTATGAGATCGGAGTAAGGGCAGCAAAAGGTTAATACCCCTGCAGCGCCGTGTGGCGCTAATATTGTTAACAATAAAAACCACAACACCGCCCCCTTATCTCACCTCTTCCACCCCGCCCCCCAAAGGCATTCTATATAGAATAAAATCTAAACAGCAGACCCCAAGCAGACAAAGCATTTAAAAATGAGCTTAAATATGTATTTCCTGGTAAACTGAAAACAACAGCCACTGACATCGAGGCTCTGTTTGAGGCCACTCTTGACAGCTAAGATAACATTAAAAAAAAATATTAAAAAACCCCGTGCAACACGCTGTCAAAATGAGGTGGTTTCAGAACTAAAAAAAAACAAAAAACAACAACAACAACAACAACTCAATTTCAGGTGGGTGATTTTGTGCTTTAAAAACAATTTGTTTGTAGTTTGTCCTAGTGCTGTAAAAATGGCTGTATGGTGTTAATATTTGTATGCGCTTAATAGGTTGTCATTCATTAATATAGTACTTTTTAATTTATTTAAAAAAATAACACACACAAAATTACCCCAAAGACATTCTATACGGAATAAAATCTAGAAAGCAGACCCAAAGCAAACAAAGACGAGTAAAACTGGACTTACTTTTTATCTCAAAGCATTCTAGGTAGAATAAAATCTCAAATAAACAGCCCCAAGGCAGACACAAGCATGTACAAATAGGCTTAAATTGGCTTATATATTTCCTTTTAAGTAGAAAGCAAATTAATAGTCACTGATACTGAGAATCTCTGATGATATCAATCTTGACAGCTAAGGCGACATTTTAAAACAAAGGTACAACGTAAAAAGACGGGCAAAAATGGGGTTGTTTAAGAGCTACAACACAAAAGAAACTTTGTACATGACCCATGAGTGACGTGGCTGATGGAAAACAGGCGATGAGTATTCCAGATTTCACGCGATACAGAGATACTCAACACTGTCCTAAATCAGCAAAGAAAAAGGGGGGAGTAATTGTACTCGGTGCCTATGTATGTCAATGTCTTGGTTTTATAAGACCTCGTGTGCTCTTTCAAGTCCTGGGTTATCGCCCTCTCGGCAGTCAAGGGATGGAGTCAGCCGGCTGTGCTCCCTGATCTGTGTTCCCACTTTCTAGGTTTGTCTTTCTTCAGGTAAGGACAAGGACCTGAAGGAATAAAAACCTGAGACCTTGGGGAACAGACCTGTGGCAATATAGACCTGGGAATATAATGGCTTGTGACAAATAGACCTTACTATTATGGACTATTATAACATAAACCTAGGAATATAATGGCTTGTGACAAATAGACCTTACTATTATGGACTATTATAACATAAACCTAGGAATATAATGGCTTGTAGCAACATAGACCTTACTATTATGGACTATTATAACATAAACCTAGAAATATAATGGCTTGTGACAACATAGACCTTACTATTATGGACTATTATAACATAAACCTAGGAATATAATGGGTTGTGACAACATAGACCTTACTATTATGGACTATTATAACATCCTATCCTGTCCTATCCTGTCCCATAACCCGAAGGTCGTAGGGGCACCACAGATGATCGCTTAACCAGCATACTCCATCTTTCTCTGTCCTCAGCAGCCCTCATGGCTTCGCTCAGTGTCAAACCAGTCCATTCTCGAATGTTGTCCTCCCACCTCTTTTTCGGTCTCCCCCTTCTTCTACCTCCTTGCACTGTGCCTTGCAGAATGGTCTTTGCAAGGCCTGATGATCTGGTGACGTGGCCATACCATCGGAGTTTCCGTTTCTTCACCACTGTGAGCAGGTCATCGTGTTGTCCAATGGCTTGTGTGATGGTCTGTCGGACTTCAACGTTGGTGATGTGTTGGGTATAGGAAATGCACAGAAGTCTTCTGTAGCACCTCATCTCCATGCTTTGTATTCTTCGTTGGAGATCTGCTGTGAGGGTCCATGCTTCGCAAGCATATAGGAAGATGGAGATGACCAGAGAGCGCAGCAGTCTTACTTTGGAATGTAGACTGATGGTTCTGTCTTTCCAAATGGGCTTCAACCTTGTCAGGGCAGCAGTTGTTTGTGCGATCCTGGAGAGGACTTCCTGTCGAGACCCATTGTCTGACACAATGGCTCCTAAATATTTGAAGCTGTGCACTGTGTTGAGGGATTGGCCTTGTACTTTGATGTCCGTGTTGATGCCATTGGTGTTGTTGGTCATCATTTTGGTCTTCTCCGCACTTATTTCCATTCCATAAGCTCTGGAGGTGGTGTCAAGCCTCTGTACAAGCTGTTCAAGTTCTTGTTCCTCTCCAGCCAATCCATCAATATCATCCGCAAAACGAAGATTGGAGATTGCTCTGCCCCCTATGCTGACTGTGCCTTCGTGATCTGCAAGAGCATCTGACATGATGCGCTTTAGGAAGAGTTGTGTCTTGGGCAAAAAAGACCTGGCAGGGCCCAATCCTCTCCAGGCTGTTGGCCACAGCCGAAATCCACGAATACAGTGTGGCTCGCCTTGGCCCTGAGCACGTGGTCGTTGAACCTGTAGTAACGTGAGGTTCCTCCGCCCTGGCCGGTGACTTCTGTGTAGAAGACTTTCGCCCAGTGATGCCGTGCTAACATCACCCCTGTTAGTCGCCTCTTACGACACGCCGGGAAACGTTGGGTCTATTCTATTTGCCCGAACCCACAGAGCAAATTATAACATAAACCTAGGAATATAATGGCTTGTGACAACATAGACCTTACTATTATGGACTATTATAACATAAACCTAGGAATATAATGGCTTGTGACAAATAGACCTTACTATTATGGACTATTATAACATAAACCTAGGAATATAATGGCTTGTGACAAATAGACCTTACTATTATGGACTATTATAACATAAACCTAGGAATATAATGGCTTGTAGCAACATAGACCTTACTATTATGGACTATTATAACATAAACCTAGGAATATAATGGCTTGTGACAAATAGACCTTACTATTATGGACTATTATAACATAAACCTAGGAATATAATGGGTTGTGACAACATAGACCTTACTATTATGGACTATTATAACATAAACCTAGGAATATAATGGGTTGTGACAACATAGACCTTACTATTATGGACTATTATAACATAAACCTAGGAATATAATGGCTTGTGACAACATAGACCTTACTATTATGGACTATTATAACATAAACCTAGGAATATAATGGCTTGTGACAACATAGACCTTACTATTATGGACTATTATAACATAAACCTAGAAATATAATGGCTTGTGACAACATAGACCTTACTATTATGGACTATTATAACATAAACCTAGGAATATAATGGCTTGTGACAACATAGACCTTACTATTATGGACTATTATAACATAAACCTGGGAATATAATGGCTTGTGACAACATAGACCTTACTATTATGGACTATTATAACATAAACCTAAGAATATAATGGCTTGTGACAACATAGACCTTACTATTATGGACTATTATAACATAAACCTAGGAATATAATGGCTTGTGACAACATAGACCTTACTATTATGGACTATTATAACATAAACCTAGGAATATAATGGCTTGTAGCAACATAGACCTTACTATTATGGACTATTATAACATAAACCTAGGAATATAATGGCTTGTGACAACATAGACCTTACTATTATGGACTATTATAACATAAACCTAGGAATATAATGGCTTGTGACAACATAGACCTTACTATTATGGACTATTATAACATAAACCTAGGAATATAATGGCTTGTGACAACATAGACCTTACTATTATGGACTATTATAACATAAACATAGGAATATAATGGCTTGTGACAACATAGACCTTACTATTATGGACTATTATAACATAAACCTAGGAATATAATGGCTTGTGACAACATAGACCTTACTATTATGGACTATTATAGTCATAAACCTAGGAATATAATGGCTTGTGACAACATAGACCTTACTATTATGGACTATTATAACATAAACCTAGGAATATAATGGCTTGTGACAACATAGACCTTACTATTATGGACTATTATAACATAAACCTAGGAATATAATGGCTTGTGACAACATAGACCTTACTATTATGGACTATTATAACATAAACCTAGGAATATAATGGCTTGTGACAACATAGACCTTACTATTATGGACTATTATAACATAAACCTAGGAATATAATGGCTTGTGACAACATAGACCTTACTATTATGGACTATTATAACATAAACCTAGGAATATAATGGCTTGTGACAACATAGACCTTACTATTATGGACTATTATAACATAAACCTAGGAATATAATGGCTTGTGACAACATAGACCTTACTATTATGGACTATTATAACATAAACCTAGGAATATAATGGCTTGTAGCAACATAGACCTTACTATTATGGACTATTATAACATAAACCTAGGAATATAATGGCTTGTAGCAACATAGACCTTACTATTATGGACTATTATAACATAAACCTAAGAATATAATGGCTTGTGACAACATAGACCTTACTATTATGGACTATTATAACATAAACCTAAGAATATAATGGCTTGTGACAACATAGACCTTACTATTATGGACTATTATAACATAAACCTAAGAATATAATGGCTTGTGACAACATAGACCTTACTATTATGGACTATTATAACATAAACCTAGGAATATAATGGCTTGTGACAACATAGACCTTACTATTATGGACTATTATAACATAAACCTAGGAATATAATGGCTTGTGACAACATAGACCTTACTATTATGGACTATTATAACATAAACCTAGGAATATAATGGCTTGTGACAACATAGACCTTACTATTATGGACTATTATAACATAAACCTAAGAATATAATGGCTTGTGACAACATAGACCTTACTATTATGGACTATTATAACATAAACCTAAGAATATAATGGCTTGTGACAACATAGACCTTACTATTATGGACTATTATAACATAAACCTAAGAATATAATGGCTTGTGACAACATAGACCTTACTATTATGGACTATTATAACATAAACCTAGGAATATAATGGCTTGTGACAACATAGACCTTACTATTATGGACTATTATAACATAAACCTAGGAATATAATGGCTTGTGACAACATAGACCTTACTATTATGGACTATTATAACATAAACCTAGGAATATAATGGCTTGTGACAACATAGACCTTACTATTATGGACTATTATAACATAAACCTAGGAATATAATGGCTTGTAGCAACATAGACCTGGGGATATAAAGGCCTGTGGCAACACCGGGAGGCACTGTGGTCTAATGGTAGCGCTTCGGCTTGCGGATCTGAAGGTCCCGGGGTCGAGCCCTGGCCGGGCCATTGTGTTATGTCCTTGGAAAAGACACTTTACTCCTGTTTTCCTACTCCTTCGGATGAGAGTATAAACCGAGGTCTAGTCTGTGTGTCGCATACATTCCATCATAACGGACTTTAAAGATCCTGACGCTCATGTCCTAGACGGGTGAGTGCCGGTAACAAGAACACACCCAGCATGCACTTGGTCCTTCTCCCCCATCCCTGGCTGCCCAGGATTGTGCTCAGTTGTCCGGGCGTCAGACCATGCGCCCAAAGGCTGCGGGTGGGCGTCTCGGGCGGTTTGAGTTTGTATCGGCCAGCGCCTTGATCCTTAGGCTAAGGCGCCTTACAAATGACGAACATTATTATGACGAACATACACCTGGGAATATAATGGCTTGTGGAAACATAGACCTGGGAATATAATGGCTTGTGGGAACATATGAAAATTACGGCAGCATCCCAGCAAGGTCCTCCTAAAAATAATACTCAACAGGTTGAAACCCCAAGCTGAACAAATCATAGCTGAAGAATAAGCAGGATTCATGGCAGGGCGAAATACCACTTAACACATTTTCAACCTCAGAATAATCTGCGAAAAATACCTACAGCACCAAAAACATTTCTATTATGTGTTTGTAGACTTCAAGAAGCGTTTGACCGAGTCCGGCATGTGGGTAAACATCAGAGTGTACAACATCAACCCTAAAAGTATTGAAGTCATCAAAAGCTTGACACGGCTACCAGTGTAGTCCTCCATAACAGCGCCAACGGGAACTGGTTCAGAACAACAATCGGTGTGCGTCAAAGATGCCTACTCTCTCCAACACTCTTCAACATCTTCTTAGAGCGCATCATCACAGATCTGGCCTTGCAGATCACGAAGGCACAGTCACCACAGGGGGTAGAGCAATCTCCAGTCTCTGTTTTGCGGATGATATTGATGGCTTGGCAGGAAAGGAACAAGAAATTTAACAGCTTGTACTGAGCCTATGGAATGGAAATAAGTGCAGAGAAGACCAAACTGATGACCAACAACTCCAAAGGCGTCAACATGAACATCAAAGTCCAAGGTTAATCCCTCAACACAGTGCATAGCTTAAAATATTTAGGAGCCATTGTATTAGACAATGGGTCCCTACAGGAAGTCCTCTCCAGGATCGCACAAACAACGGCTGCCTTGACAAGGTTGAAGCCTATTTGAAAAGACAGGGCCATCAGTCTACATTCCAAGGTAAGGCTGTGGCGCTCCCTTGTCATCTCCATCTTCCTATACGCTTGCGAAGCATGGTCCCTCACAGCAGATCTACAACAAAGGATACAAAGCATTGATGAGATGAGGTGCTACAGAAGACTTCTGGGCATTTTCTATACCCAGCACATCACCAACAACGAAGTCCGACAGACCATCACACAAGCCATTGGACCACATGATGACGTGCTCACAGTGGTGAAGAAACGGAATGGTATGGCCACGTCAGCAGAGCATCAGGCATTGCAAAAACCATCCTGCAAGGCACGGTACAAGGAGGCAGAAGAAGAAGGAGACAGAAAAAGAGGTGGGAGGACACCAATCGAGAATAGACTCTGAATTTGACACTGAACGAAGCCATGAGGGTTGCGGTGAACAGAGACAGATGGAGTACGCTGGTTAAACGATCATTTGTGGTGCCCCAACGACCTTTGAGTTACGGGATAGGATAGGTTAGGATAGGATAGGATAGGGAACATAGATCTATGGATTTAATGGCTTGTGGGATAGACCTATAGATATTCAGTGTTTATAGGGTCCAGAGGACTTCCAAGAGCCGATTCAGGACCACACAAAATTAAGCAAAATCAGACTAAACTGTTAACATGACAAAAGATGTCAATAAATTCAGTCTCACCAATAAAATCCAACCAAGACACAAAACAAGACGATATGATTTATTTGCGATAAAACAAACCAATATCATGTAAAAATTGGAACAGGTGTTGACTATTGCATACTTTAAAAATCTCATTAAAAAGTATCGAACCAAAATATCTTTCTCCTGCATCAACCAGGTCAGCACATTCAGACATAAAATGGCGGACGGAAAAGGATTTGCCGCCATTTTATGTCTGAATGTGATTCGGAGATTTTCCAGTGTGTTCCATACTCTGACTTGCGTTGTATTACTGGCTCTTATCGTAAACGGCTGTGGCAGACCGAATGGTCCAATCAAAGCACCATGGCGGTGGTTCTCCTTTTAAAAGGAAACTATGGGTGACATAAGTATGCCCAATACGAAGGCGAGCCAAAACAGTTTCTTCTTTGCGGGTGGACGCAAAGTTAGGCAAAGAAGCAGACAAATCTGGAAAAATTTCAAATAATTTGTTATTGATTTAATTAGACAAAGATCATCGTTTTTATATAGCGCTTTTCCAGCTCAAGAGCTGCTCAGAGCGCTGACCGATACAGGATATAACTCAAGCCGTCCGACGACTCTTAGCATAATACTTTATAGAAAGAAAGATCTTCGATCTGTGAAAATCAGAAGGATAGTTTACTCACGGTTTTGCTTTAATCCCACTTCCAAACATAATTCATTTGTTAAACATTGACCATAAAATTAAGAGACTTTTTTTCCTTTTTTCTTCTTTTTCCTTTATTTTATTTTATTTAATTTTTTTTTGGTGGGGGGGGGGGGGGGGGGGGGAGATGGGGAGTGGGTGGGTGGGCGAAAAATAAAATGTTTTTTTGGGATTGAATGTAACCATCGTTTCTTTAACGTGATCGGGCATTCCTGGAGTGTTCTGGAACAGGCGTTTGAGAACTCGACACTTCGCTCTGCTTAGTTCTTTCATGGACGTCACCCTACCTTCCTTTCAGTTGCCTTCATCACTCCTTTCCTGTCGGACTGTGAGCATGTCGTCGTGTTGTCCAAAGGCTTGTGTGATGCTCTGGTCCGACAGACCACCAATTGCTTGTGTGATAGTCTGGTCCGACAGACCATCACACAAGAGATAGCAATTATGGGCTCTGAGCCCCAAAGCTCAAAGAGTTCTAAAGGAGGCTTTTTATTGCAAAATAATGGCTGTTTTATGAGCTTTTTAAAAAGCGCGCCAAAGCACTCTGGGAATCCGCAATTTGCTAAATATAATACATATTCGTATATCTTGCGTCTTTGGTTAAAACCAAAAAAAATTACAACCCTTCTACATTATGGTTGTATAACATTACACATTAATATCTGCTGGAATGATCTTTTGTTTAACAAGATAGTCCCGAGTAAATAACGATAATGAAAAGATACCAACCAGTTTACCAGCATCTGAAAGATCCATTTTTCCTAATTCAATAGGTTTCATTTTTAAAAGAGATTTTGCAATCATAGCGTAAGCTGTATTTAAGCCCACTAAGACAACACTATGGTATCCAAGATTCACAATTGTTTGTTCATATGGTACACTCATTTTTTATATATAATAAAAAAATAATAATAAATTATTACTGCATTGAAAACACATCTAATGATGGCTTCAATGATGGCTTCAACGATGGAGATAATTCAATTTCTTTTTCTACAAGTGGTTTTGGGGGTTTCTGTTTATTTTTTCCTTGGCGGTATTTATATATTATGTATTCACTTGCACCCACTACACCGGCTATACATAAATAATATATGTTATTTGAAGATTGTACTGGTTGTACTGGTTGTATTGGTTCTTCTTTATTTGTTGTTAATGTTTGTTGCGTTATTGTTTCTTCTTTTGGTGATTCCTTTTTTGTTAATATGTTTGCTTTTGTTTGTCTGTTCCATCTATGTAACTTGTTAAATTCTGCTAACTTCTTTCCAGCTGCAATTCTTCCTGGGCTCTTTTGTTTAGTGACTGTCACTGGGTTCTGTTGATTCTCTGAATTCTTCACCTCCGTCTCCTTCTCCATCTCTGGATTGGAAGAGTCCATTTTTAATAGCAGAGAAATTTATGTGTTGAAAAGTAATTAGCCCGGCTGAAAATGGGGTCAACAAGCTTCCAAACTTATAATACAAATTTCTTGATACCTCACTAATCCCATTAACAATAACTGGATCTTTAATCAAATCATCAAATAAATCATTCTCACAATCTAAAGTAACAAAGGTCGACACAGCTTTGGTATATAACTTCACAATCGAACGCCCTAGACTTTTAACCATTAAAGCGCCGAGGAACTTTATCATATTTATTATGTAATATAATGATCTCTTCTGGCCTCAGTCTTTGTACTTGTTCAGTAGTTAAGTCAACACCAAGATAATACTTTGACTTTCCGGAAGCTACTAATGCAACCAGCCTGTCTCTTTTCTCATTGTCAACACCAGTAACTGTGACATTAATAGCTTCTTGCATTAACAAGTCATCACAATTCATTTTAAATACAAATAAAATAAAAAACTAAATTAAAAAATGGCTGGTGCTGCAATGGTGCTTGGTTCTGCTGCTGTCAACTGCCTTAGCCTTTTCAGGATCAAATTATTTGTTTTCAAAACTGGACAGTAAAGAAGAATCAAAACGGCATAACTTAGCAATGGAAAAATTACAACAAGATCAGGCTGAATACGAGAAAAACAGACTAACGCAGCTTGATTTTGTTAATACAAGATTGAAAGAAGAAGGTCATGCTGATAAAACATTCGAAGACGTTGATGAAGCTTTGCACCAATATTATTTATTCACGGCACAACACTACCTTCATTAAAGCAGCCAGTGTTATCTGATTACTACACACCTAACATTGCACCTACAATGTCAGAGACCGGAGAATTAATTTTAATTGTGTTTGGAATAACAGTAGTTTATTACCTCGTTAAACAAAAATATAAATCTAAATAAAATATGACTTCGCGTTTGTCTAGATTATATTATTCTCAATCCGGATATTGGAAAGGGATGATGGCAGTTAATAAACTAGTAGAAAAGACTGGCTTGTCAGCAAACACAGTTAAACAATGGTTATCGAAGCAAGCTGTATGGCAAATCTATCTTCCACCCCCGAAGAAAATAATAAGACCAAAATTTGAAAACTCCAGACCAAATGACACGCACCAAATAGATTTGTTATATCTTCCCCATGACAAAATATATAGAAAGAAATACAGGTATGCCCTTACTGTTATTGATATAGCTACCAGGTTTAAAGACGCGCATGCTCTTAGGACAAAAAATTCAGCTGAGGTCGCTCAAGCCTTAAATGCGATTTATTCAAGAGGGCCTCTAAGGTTCCCTAGACTTATTCAATGCGATGAAGGGTCTGAATTCAAAGGAGCTGTTAACCAGCTTTTGTTAAAACATAATGTAACTGTTAGAAGAGGAGTTGTTGGATTGCACAGATCACAGGGTATTGTAGAAAACTTTAATCGGCAACTGGCAGAAAGATTATTCACTTATCAGTATTCAAAGGAGTTGTTTACTGAAACCCCGAATACAGAATGGGTTGTTAGGCTGCCTCGAGTTTTAAGGGAAATGAATTCAGAACCAGCCAGAGTTACAGGATTAAAACCAGTTGAGGCTATTAAAAAGAAACAGATTGTTGTTACCGTTTCAAAGCCTGGTCAGCCGGATCTAACTTTGATGAACAAAACTGTTAGATACCTTTATCAGCCTGGAGAAGTTGCTAATGACACAAGAAGACGAGCTACAGACCCAATTTGGTCATTAAGCGTTTATGAAGTTGACAGAGCATTATCTACTGATCCGCCCGTATATTATTTAAGACCGAGAAGCGATCGTAGAACACCACAAAGAAACTTTGTAAAAGAAGAACTTCAGATTGTTCCACCAGACACAGTGCCATTAAGATAAATGAACTATAATCATCACCACTATTACTTACCTTCAACCTTTTTTTTTTGACTTAGTGACTTACATCTAACTTAATTAAGTCGACTTTTAAAAAAACTTATAACTTACAATAATTAAATTATAAAAGAACTTACTTACTTACATCTAACTTAATTAAGTCGACTTTAAAAAAAACTTATAACTTACAATAATTAAATTATAAAAGAACTTACTTACTTACATAAGTATTGTATAGCCAGTTGGTTGGTCAGTTTTTAATAATAATTTTAAGTGCTTGCCTTTTTTTAGCTGTTCTTTTAATTTAGTTCTTTCCTCTTTTGATTCAATTACGTCATTTTCTTTTAAACAGTTATCAAAGCTGTCACGATCTTTGCAATAAAACAGGCAAACGAAATTTAACTTGTTCTCTAAAATCCTTTAATATCGAATTAAATTTCTGC
Organism: Oncomelania hupensis; assembly: GCA_036898135.1. Classification (NCBI taxonomy): domain Eukaryota; kingdom Metazoa; phylum Mollusca; class Gastropoda; order Littorinimorpha; family Pomatiopsidae; genus Oncomelania; species Oncomelania hupensis. The sequence continues at coordinate 6,033,379 of CM072513.1, read as the reverse complement.
GCAATAACCAACAAGAAATTTTCAGCATGGCGTCCACTGAAAGCCAGCTTGCTCAATATGTTCCGTTTTAATACAATATCTTTTTCTGCACCGCAATCATCGATTAGAAATAATGTATTACCCTCATTCTCAAACAGGTTATAAAAATACGTTAAATACTCATTGAGCTTGCCATTGGTATTACAACAAAGATATTTTCATCTGTCCAGACATACTTACGATCTAAGTAGGTTTTATTATATTGAATAGTTGGGCAAAAAATTACTATATAATCAAAGTGTCCTGCGTAATATTTTTCTAACAAATCCAGAACAAAGACGGTCTTTCCACATGACGTCATGCCAACGATCATTCCGCAATGAGGATCACGAGGTAACAAAGAGGTCATTTTTAATATACTAAATCTTTTAATCTTCCATTTTCAATGTTTAGCTGAGCATCCATAATTATATACATGTATACTGTAACTGATTCTGACCTAGCACTTGCTTCCCTATGTAATTCAATTGTTATACCATCTGTTCCGTTTTCAATTCTTCTTCCAGATCCATGAAGTTCATTGGTGGGTATGGTTCGAAAGTCTAACCACAACGCAAACTTATTCACCAGATAATCTTGCAGTCGTGTGTCATGCAAATGAAGATCCTTAGAAATCAAATCCACAGTGTCAGTCCGTAATCTACCTCCACCCAAGATTTTCCTAATCTCATCAAACTGTTGAAACCCCATCATTCCATTAGCGAATAATTGATTAGGCTTACCTTCAATCACGACAGACGCTTTTGAAATATTAGGATTGATAAAATTTTCGCTGTCACGATTGTAATTAGATTCTTTCACAAACAACAACAGTACACCTTTAAAACTTCGAGCAGGTGAATTTATGTTGATGGTCCAGAGTGCATCTAATAAATCTTTATTAAATTGTCTGTAGCGAACAATCCTATCATAATAAATTGCTAGTTTGTCATATTGGCCCCTGATCATCCTACTGAGTTCAGCGTGAGTGACCACTTCGTATTCAAGCGTGATGTCTGTAATTGTATACCTAGCATCATTGTCAGAGCTAATTACTACTTGAGAATAATCATTGAAAATAATTTCGTAAGAAAGCCTGTCGTTAAATGAACCTTGATGAAATGGCAGATGACTGTGTAGCAGTTCAAAATCGAGTGGAAAATAAAATCTGTTTTTGTATACAGCAGCTAATGCATTTTCACCTTTGTTAGAAACGACAGCATCGCCAGCTTTGATTCGAAGTTTTGCCACATTGGCGGCTTGAATCCCCTGACCAACTAAATCTTCCCTTTCATATTTACTCAGCCACAGATCTGTGTAACAAAACAAAACACCGGCGTCATCGATACTTTGGATTTCTCGCCCATCAAGTTTAATAACCATTCTTTTAATTATAGCTCTGCCTAGATTGTTGACTATGGTTCTGTTAGGATCATCGTCAGAATTCAGACTAATTTTAAATCCTAGTTTAGGACTGCCCGGAACTATTACATCATCAGGACCTAAATTTGGAAATCTTATGGTCAGTAGCTGATTAGGCTCTATGCTGCTTGGATTGTTTGTAATAATTATTGTGCTTTTCTCACCTTTGATGCCTAAAGGTGTCCTCAATCGACGTGTAGGGTCTAACAAGTTTCCGTAGCTTTGCATTTTTAATGCGATAAAAAAAATTATATTTAAAAATGGCAACAGGTGGTGAAGCTCTTGATGAAGTGTTTAAACCAAATGAGCTTAATGAAGACCTCAACGTTGACACAACCAGCAGACTTCTTTCTATGGTAGGAGACGACATGAGCCAAACAAGGCTAAGTATAGGAGAAGAATTACGTCAAGTAACTGAAACCCAAAAAGCCAGAAAAATCAATAAATTTTACAATTACATCGGGCGCGAGTTACCTGATTATGTTAGTCCCAGCGACTTCGAACTAGACAAAAATAATCACTTGTTTATAAACACTAATGTATCCGGTAAAAAAGTGAGAGTACAGTTAACTATGTTAAAGAATCCTGATAAATTTTATGCGTGGTCTACTTTGAAAACTAAACTCCCAGTGACTGTAATACGATCATTGGGGCTTTCCGATAATAGAGTGCCAGCGTTGCATCGCCAAGCAGTAGCTTCACTTCAACGAATAGATGCATCGTTACCAAATTCAGACATAGAACTACAAGACTTAACTGACTTAACTAGCTCTGCGTTACAAGTCAATACAGAATTAACAACCTTAAAAACCTTACAAACAAATGAGGACACCAATATTGATCAGGTTATGGAAACTATCAATGACACGCCATTATTGCCACTGCGTGAACTTCAGGGCTTAGATAAAGCTTTACAATCTGTGAGAGGGGAGACAATGATGAATTTGGCCAAGCTCGGTGAGCTCGACAAACATATAGAAAAACAAAAAAATAAACTAGCAGAAGCTGATGACGCGAACTTAAGCATTGAGGTAAAACAGTTGATTCAAAAAAGGCTCGCAGACCTTTACACAGAACGCGCGGCAAGGCTAGAAGCCTTATCCATAAACAGAGAAAAATTAATAACTAATTTCGCCAGAATAAAAGAAACGGTGCATAAAATTTTACACGAAGACACTACACTTGCAGAAAGAATTCAAACACTGTTCAGAGAGCAAGGTGTTACAATATTTAGCATTCTTACAGCTGTTGGGATGACAATAAGCACACTAGTCTTAGCACTGACTAGAACCGTAGGCATTGGTGGCGGTGGACCTGGCGTACCTGGTGGATCTGGCGGTAGTCCGGTTAAAGACTGGATTAAAAAGACGTTACAAAGCATAGCTAACTTATTGAAACGCTTAGGTGACAAACTTGTAGACGCACTTCCAGGAATATTAGGTTCTGTATTTTCATGGATATTTAATACTGCTTCTAAAGTTGTGGTTTGGGCGTCTGAGCATCTGTGGTCTTTGTTTATAATAATATTACTCTGGTTACTTAAAATAGTAAATCCCAATTAACCCAGCAAACAATAAACCCCCTGTAAGTGCTAGACGCGAAACCCCATGATCAGTTACCGGCATTTGCAGTTCCGGCAAGCTTGGTAGGCTCGGAAGTGGTGGCGAACTTAAAGGTTCATTATTAGGCCTAGCAGTAAATACCGTATTTGCTGTATTCACTATGTTCACTGTATTTATTGTAGGATTGTAGCCTATATGAAACTGAGGGTCGGCAATCACTATATTGTTGTTGTAGTTTGATATAGTTCCTATCCTAAGCTGAAGGTCTGAAGGCAACATATACAGTCCTAAACCTATTACGTAATCTACTTTCGATCTAGCATACTTTAAAGTGTCCTGATATCTTTTAATACTTGCGGGCAAATCTACTGCCGAATTAATAGAATCTTCAATGTTGGCTAAAAACTGCTTTTGTGCATCGAAGCTAGTTCCCTCTCCAATGATATTACTTCGTGTTTGTGCTTGAGACCCTAGAATGCACCACGCATACGTACGAATAGATTCATTCAGCCTTTCCACCCCACTTTGGGTAAATCCGTTTGATGTGTCTAATATAAAAGTGCTGTATGCTGCACTTTGTTTTTGTCTGATATACAGTAAAGGAACCTGGCTGTTGTGGTTAAATGATGTAAATCCAGGTACGTAAGGCCCCGTGTATAAATTACCTACAGCGTATCTAAATAAAGTTCCCATCCGTGATTGAGGTCTAGTTTTTGTCTGAAGTCTGTTTTAGTATCAATTCCGAATTCATTGCACAACCTTTGATACGCTTTCTTGTCAAAGCCGTTGTTAAAGGGATTAAAGTTTTTGTCAGTAGGTAACGGAGCCTGAAGTTCAGACAACACCCGCCTCACTTGATAATACAAATGGAACAGATAAATAGACTTCAACATGGGATCTGGGTGATTAAGGTGATGAACGTAAGAAACTCCGCAACCAGTTGTAGCGCATGACACGGCAAAATTAATTTGATTCTGAAAGAACTGCATACCCCCGTTGTTTAGCCATTGGTTAGCTAAAAAGTCGCTCGTAATGTCTGGGTTGAGGTAATGATCAAAAATATTATGGGGGATAGTTTCGAAATGGACGTTGGCTGCCACAGCTATTGTCAGCTTGGTTAGGTCGACTGCTTTTTCGTAATAATAAGGCCCTGTAGTATACTTTGCAGCTTTGTTATATTTATAAGGCGCGTACATTTTTATTATATTAAAAAAATATGTTTGTAACTTTCGAATCTGTAAAATCAGGTGTGCCCATTGAACTTCAGCATCCTATTGACAACAAAAACAGGGACCTTAACGTAATCCTTCACGAAATATTCTACACGGTTAAATGGTTAAATATTAGTCATGATCTAAACAACAACTGGATAATGATTAATAAAAAAAGGCACTTTATTCATGGCGGCTATTATGACTTCTGCAGACTTACTGAAGAATTGTTTAAACCTCATTCGATTGAAGCAAAAATGAACCCTGCAAACTTGATAGTAACTTTAACTTTCCATAAAACCCTGCATAAAGACATTACCAGCGTTACACTTGCGCCAAAGCTGGCAGAAATATTAGGTTTCCGTGGCAATGAATTATCTTTATCTGACAGCTCCAGCACTGTCGGCAGTTCTATAAGATTTATTGGATCAAACCCTATGAATTTGTTAATTAATAATAGATTGTTTGTGTACCTTCATCAACTGAAGACATCGGAAAACTTAGTAAACGGAACTCCTAGTACATTGCTAAGGATAATCTCAACTCAAAGAGAATCTTACTGCGATCCAGTTTCATTAAATTTCTGCCTCAAAAACGCTCACTTAAGTCAGGACTATCATACTAGTTTCTGCTTCAAAATAACTAACCAAAACAACGAAATTGTAGACTTTGAAGATCTTACAATTATTCTCGAGATAAAATAAAGTTTAATTTTAAAATACAATGTCAATCGGCCCTCAAATTCCAGTAACCTGTCCTACCATCGAACTGAAAGACTTAGCAGACACAATCGACTTTGATGCGAATGCTATTGTTGGGTCTATTTACGGTTTCGAATTTACACAAAATGGATATTATAAACGAGCGCTAGTGCCGGCAGTGCCTGAAGTGCCGCAAGTGCCGCCGTCAGTATTGCCAGAAAAACCATCTATCGATCAGCTAAAGGATTTTAATGCCGGTAAAGTAGATCCCGATTTTAAGTATGCTATTACTAAACGAGAAAATACCTGGTCTTTAACACCTATAGACACAGAATTAGATTGGCTTATTAAATTCAAGTGCGAAAGCCCTTACACTTTTATGGGACCAGACAATAAATTTAAGAAAATTATTAACGCCGGGCCTATGTTAGTTAGTCTAGTGCCGGATGAAAACAATCGGGAAACCATAGAAGTCAAAGCCTACAAAAAAAGCAACTATGTTTTACATAAGCGTGAAACCGCAGGGAAAAATGTCAGACTTGTTCTGCAGCCTCCTTTACAGCTAGGTAGTGCAGCTATGATAGTACTGGACATAATTGCTCACAGGCCTACGCAGAGAAATTTTAATGTAATTCCGCAAGTGTCTCTAAGTTGGGTTGATTTAGATGAGGATCCCAGACGAGTTACAGTATTTATGAAAAAAAGAGAAAATGAAAATCAGTTTTCCGTATTTACTTCATCACCCAAGATAACTTTTGTCCCTGTTCCAAATCCTATTGACAGAATAGCGCAAATTAGCCTAGACAACGTAGATCTGTTAGCATTTTATTTCAGCGATCAGATATTTTCTGATAGTCAAATAGAATATTTTGCTAATAAACTAAAATCAAGTTAATTATTGTTAACCCTTTTTTTTAACACTAAAAATATGACGACAAAATTGTATCCTGCTATAGTAGAAGCAGTAGTGGATGAACAACCAATACAGCCCAGTGCTCCAACGTTAGACTTAAGTAATGTTCAAACGTTCAGGCTGGAAGAAATAAGAAAAGTTAGGACTCAAATTGAATCAGATATCCAAAAGTACTCTAGATGCAGACGAAGGTATTCCGGCGCTTATAGCGGAATAAATTACGTGTCTACTGGTCTAAATGTTATTAATGCTGCGGAAGCTGCTGCCAGCGTGGGATTATTGGTGACTGGAATTGGTATACCAATTAGTATTGGATTAGGGGTTGCTGCCGGATTATCTTCAGTGATGTCAGTTCTACTTGGTGTAATTAATACTAAAGTATCTAAGAAATTAGAAAAACACGACCTCATTTCTAGCCTGGCGATAGCAAAACTTACTAGCATGAACTTAATAATTTCAAAAGCTCTAGAAGACACTCAGATTACAGACCAAGAGTTTGTAATTATCCAGCGAGATTTTGAAGAATATAAAAAATTGAAGCATGACATACAATCTAAATCTAGGTCTGCACCTGTTAATGTTGAAGAAATTTAAAAAAAATTAATAGAGGAAGGGAGACTACTGGGACGGAAGGAGCAGCTAGATGCTTTGAAGAAAAAGCTTGGCGCTTCAGAATAAATACAGTTAACATTTACTCAAGCCTTCCAGGCCCTCCTTCTTACTCATAGTCGCAGTCATAGTCGTAGTCGTAGTCGCAGTCGCAGTCGCAGTCGCTGTTCCTACCTGTAATTTATAGTGGCCTAGAGCGTATGCGAACTCCTTAGTTACTCTTATTCTCTTTGTGTCATTAGCGCATAATGTTTTTTTGGTCGTCACAGCAGTGGACACTATATGGTTTTTAGACTTTATAGTTGTGTTAGGGTATGGTTTAACTTCTTTTCCATCTAAGGCTTCCAGGTAGTTTTCGTGTTTGATATCTCTATTTTTTATTGCAGCTTTTTGGGTGCCTTTCGCTTTTGAAGATTCTCCCGATTCGTGTTTAATACTGTACTGCTTAGATCGCAGTCCTGCGTATTCTTCAATAAGTTTCCCGTTCATTTCATCTTTCATCAAACCTATTTTCTTTTGGTTTGCTTTGCTGTACAAAGGGTGAGTTTCAGGGTAGTCACTAGTATCGTAATGTTGTAGTTCCGATTCTAAGTCTTTATAAATGTCTTCAGTAGGGATGTCTAGTATAAGGGAGTCTGTGTCTGTGTATAAAACTCTGGCCTCCGGGTATTTAGGTTTAAAGTAATCGTAGTAAAATTCGAACATTAGTAATTTAGAAAGGTCGAGAATAGTCACCCCCATAAACACTGGTTTGTCTAGATTAACTTGCGTGGTTTTCATGGTAACTGCATACAAGGAGTCATGAAACTCTTTGTAACCAAGGTATTGAGGCTTAGATGTTAATTTAATCGCTTGATTGGGTGAGGTAATTAGCCTGACATCTTTTCGCTTGTATGGGTTCTCCATAGTTTTACCAAAACAGCTGTTATTCAGCAGCTTAAAGAAATCTTTTTCAAACGTAGATTGCGCTTGTTTTCTGAGCTGTGTGTTTTTATTGATGTACCCGGCCAAGACATTCGTTTGTTTAAAGAATAAAAGCTTATGAATCGCTGTGCACTTCATGCCGTGTCTGATGTAGAACTGCAGGTTTCTGTAGTGACAGACGTAATTAGATTTATTATAGAGGTTGGGAATAAGTTTTAGTTGCTTGTCTGTACCATGCAATCTTTCTGGTGCTAATGGGTAATCATTATGTAGGTCGTGTAAAGCATTGGGATACTCTAGGTCAACTTCGACAATAAACCCTATAGTATGATCTTTAGGGTGATTTAAAATACTGTTTAACCAAGTAAAGTTTGCGGGGTTTGGATTAACAAGTAATTTGAAATCTGAAACCGGTAAAAGCTCACTCATTGCCCAACCGTATAAATTGTTGGCGTCAAAGTACATTATATAATTAGATTTCTGCGAGGGGTCATAGTGCTTCAGGTATTTATTGTTGGCTTTGCAATAATTATGAGCTGCCACGCTTATTCCTCCACGAATGCCCGACTCAATCATTGTCATCATTACCTGGTCAGTTATGAGATCAATTTTAGAACCGCTAAGTTTTAAGAAAGCATCCCAACTCATTCCTGGCGAAGAAATATAATGAGAAGGGTCGAGGGAGTAATGATGTAAACTCGTTTCTCTGTATTTTTCAAACACATCAGCCAACAAACAGACGTCGGCTTTTAAATATATGTCGTGGTAGTCACCAAGGTTTTTACATCCGAGTGCATTCCAGACATTCTGGGCATGTTCATAATCGATATCACTTATGAAACTTTTATTGAGTGAAGAATAGAAGTTCTCTTTAGGTGGCAATTCTAGTTCTTCAAACACTTCCCAAGAATCCATGTATTCATAAGGATACACACCTTTCCGAATAAGTGTAACGTCTGGAAAATATTTGCTAGTGATAGGATAGCTGGGTAAGTTCTTAGCTAGTGTTTCTAAACTGGAAGACAAATGTTGAAAGCTGTCGTAAAACTTTAATTTATTCAGAGTGAAAGTTTTATATTTTTCTTCTGTCTCGGCAATACATGACACTTTGTATGCTTTCGTCACTGCCTGCATGATTAAATGGGAGTCGTAATTTCGAAGATTGTGAATGAAAATAGGGAGAGAGAAATGTTTGATTCCATAGTCTAAGTTGCATTTCTGATGAGCTGCACCTCTAAATGCCCCTGTTATGTGACAATGATCTCTCACTCTTTGGGTCTTTGTGTCCTTCGGGTCAAACTCTTTATTACAAATGTGGCAATGTGTAGCTGCTTTAAAATTATGGGAGTCAGATTCAGTAAATATCATGGGCGCCGGATTATCTAGCTGCAGTAAACACAATTTGTATATTTTGTTCATCTCATCTAAGAACTTCCGAGCTGCGTCAGGCCCTCTGTAAATTACCGGCTCTGTATGTTGTCCGTCGGCTCTAACAACTACATACCCGAAACTGCAGACTTCGTGAAGGTGTGTGAGGAATGAATTAGGCGTACAAAATCCTTGTGGGCCTTGGTATTTTAAAATCAATGATTCGAAGTCGGCATAAACTATATAAGGCTGCTTGAATTGTTTGTTGATGTTTTTAAAATATACTTGAGAACCTGGCTTTGGTAACACAAGGCGGGTTTGGATGTCTGTCATACTTTTACATACCTTACTGTGCTTGTCAGCCACTTGGAGATTAGAGACTCTAGTTAAACAGCGTCTGCACAAATATTGTTTGCCATGATGTTTTGAAGTGTGTCCTAATAATCTAGATATGTTTCGTATCAGAGTATAATGTTGCATGCTAGGATCTTGCGGGTCTGTTATTAGTAAAAGATCGACGTGGTGATTGAGGTCTGAAAACGATGGGGCATTAGAAGAGATTCGTAAAGGCATAAGTTTTGATTCAGGGTCCCAAACATATACATTGACTGTTATAGGAGAGTTTTGTGATTCAAATTTGTCAATGGCGTCAAGGCTAACAGGAAAATTAATGTCTTTAAGATTTAAGTTTGTTACTTTATCTTTGTATAGCGCCACCCTTTCGGGATGTTGTTTCGACTGAATAGGATATAATTTAGCCAAAACACACCACAAAAAACATTTGTCGTCAGTGTTCTTAATATTCAATACAGCCTTTTTGTCAAGAATTTCTTTGGGAAGAGGGATATAAGATTTCCCTTTGATTGGATTATACTTTGTAATGTTCAGTTCTAATGATTCTAAATTTCCTTCCGCCCATCCAGACCCTTTCAAAGTTGCACGCTCAATGCTGTCTTGTAACTGGTTGATCAAGATGTTGTTATAAGCATTGTCTAGGTCTGAAGATTTTAACACTTCAATTTGACTTGAAGAAATCCACACAGTCATCGTTTCATCAATACTGCCGGGTTTAATAAAAGTTATTTGAGCGTGAATGCGGATTTTAACAGGGGATTTGAAAGTAAAATTGTTAAGTACAAATTCGTAATTATTATAAACAGATTTAATAACATTTTGACTGTCAAAAATTGGAAGTTGTATTGTTTGGAAAATGTCTTTAAACAAAGGAGATTGTGAAAGACTTTTTGTGTCCGTCATTTTTATACTGATAACAAAACTTTAAATAGTATTTTAAAACAACTTTAAACTGAATAAATTGAATTAAAAAAAAAAAAAAAAAAAAAAAAAAAAACTAACCCTAACTTTAATATGAAAAGCCATCACATTTGCAAAGACAATAACAATCATTCTCACAGTCATGATCACATTCGCAGTCGGGTCCACAATCACAAACAGTTTGTTTGACTACATGAGGATTTAGTTTGCGAACTTGTTTAATAAAATGTAACCAAAAATATTTAAAGTAATATGATTTTGGGTACAAGTCACTTTTGTTGTATTCTTCTTTTGTAAGTTTATGAAAGACTATTGAGAAGTCACTTTTGCATTTAACTTTGTAATCTTCATTTATTTCATATTGTCCAGTGAAGGGGCAAGAAAAATCATTATAAATATCTGGATCATATAGTCTGCATTCAAAAAAGATTTTCCAGCGTTCATCTTCTAACATATGAAAGTGGGGAGAATCAAAAAGCATTTCTAATTCCTTACAGAACCTTTCTGTGTCCGTCATTTTTAGTCTTTTTTATTTTCTTAATTAGGAAATCTTAATGGTTCTGTGTCTGGCGGAACAATCTGAAGTTCTTCTTTTACACTTGTATAATTTAATTGTTATAAGATAGAAGTTACTTGCTAAAGACCAGTAAGTCATTTTGTAAATACTTTCTAAAGTGTTAAAGTCAACTTATAAATAATTATCAAAGTTACCTAACTTAAGTACCTTTAACCTCAACCACCTTCACGCCCCTTGAGTTTAATTAACCAATAATAATAATAATAATAATAATAATATGATGATGATGATGATGATGATGATGATGATGATGATGATGATGATGATGATGAGGGAAAGGCTTAATGTTATTGGGTGATGGTAAAGAGTCAAATGGCTTGATGTAAAAGACACTTAATAATAAGGGTAAGAGAGAGAGAGATGGACAAAGGGAAGCAACAACTACTCTCACTTTTGCGAATGTATAATAGTTATTACCTCCCTTTAGGATCATCGCCATTGTTTAAGGCGCATGTGTGAATGGGGGAGGGGTGGTGATGATGGGGATGGGTGAGGGGAATGTGGGTGATAGGGGAGGGAGTGTGAGGGGATGGGTGATGGGGAAGTGGGTGATGGGGAGGGAGGGAGTGAGGGGTGGTGGGTGAGGGGTGGTGGGTGGGGTTTGGAAGTCTGAGGGTGGAGGGAGGGAAAAAGTCTCATCATGCTTGTTGCGTTTTGAGTAATTGTTGTGAATGCAATTGGGATGGGGAGTGGAAGGGGGGAGTCATAGTTCAATAGCGGAGTCGCACATTGGCAACCCCTTTGTTGTTGACGAGCGAGTGGAATACAAGAGTGAACAAGTGTGAGTCATGCTGTGGAATCCTTGGCTAAAGGTGAAGGTTTGGTTGACGAGCAAGGTGAAGGAAATTTCAACACTGCGTTACTGTTTGCCAGTCTCAGTGGAGTCTTTGGCTAAAGGTGAAGGTTTGGTTGACGAGCAAGGTGAAGGATATTTCAACACTGCGTTACTGTTCGCCAGTCCCGCCAGGTTTTGCCTACTAATCAATAACTTGATTACTTTGTTGCTGCCGGTGTGTTTTTTCTACAGAATTTATTCTATGCTCTGCCATTTTGCTCAAAATGCCTCATCATCTTTCATAAACTGATTAATTTGTTTAGATTTGATTATAAGCTCTCTTAATGGAATATCTAGCCTATGAAACTTAGGATAATTAGCAAAATAATGAGCCAAGTTACGCAGTTTTGCGGCATAGTTTTGTGAAATTTTTAGTTGGTCTTTTAAATAATCAGACCATTTCATTTTTCTTTGAATTTTTACAAAAAAAAAACGCCCTCTCTAACAACAACCCATAATTTAATGCATCACTGATAAAAGCAGCTTGATCATTTCGAAATTTGTTTGCCCTTTTGACTAGAATGTCAGTTACGTTTTCATAGTCTAAATTCATATCTTGAGCTGCTTTAGAAATATCAGGCATTTCAACCAGTGGCACAGCATTTGTTTTAATAAATTTTTCTTCAAGAAATTTATCCATGCTTTCTGGAGTGAACTTATCAGGTTTGGTGTTCAAAAATGATAAGCTTTCCTTTGAACGTTTAGGTATTTCCGCATTTGGTTCTTTTGGGCAATTTAGAAAAATATTCACTCATCTCAACATGATACCTTTGGTATTTATTTAAAACAGCGAGTTCTTGTTCAGAAAAAATTGTCAAAGGTTGAGTTGTCAAAGGTTGAGAGTCTTGCAACATATCTGATTCTTGACTCATAGTCATACCTGGCGAGACCGGTTGAACGCTTGGCGACGCCATTTACAAACACAGCACTATATTCCACAGAATGATCACAAAATTGTTCACTTCTTTCTTCCTTGACGCTCAGTCAGTTTTTAACAGATTATTTTCTTTTGATTCTGTAACAGACGAGGTAACAGTTGAGTAACAGCTTTATGATTGCTGAAAGAAGAATTTCCTCAAACCAAAAAGCAGACAGTTCACTGAAATGCGTCTTCACGACAGCTAGCATTAAGCAGAAGTGAACGCTTTGCTGGGTGCGGTGCACAGTCGTTAGGGCTGTAACTACACACCCTATGACGTATGCTAAACAGTAAACAGAGAAGTTTTAATTTAAAAAACATATGCATGCGCGTTCGTATGCATGTGTGCGTGTGCATGTGTGTGTGTTTATGCATATGCATGCGTATGCAAACGTTATCGAGTGCATATGAGTGAGCGTGCATTCATGATTCTGTTCAGAAGTAATGAACAATTACAGTGCAGTTGGTTGCTAAGAGTCAATGACGTGGCAATAAACATGGGTCGTCTGCTATAATGGGTTTTTCCACAGCTTAAACCAAAATTAAACCACAGGCAAAGGATTTGCGTTATATAGCTAATAACAGGTAAAGAATTCTGCAGTTGTATAAAAAAAGGAATTTTAATTTAAATTTCATTCAAACTTAAAGACGCAATAAATACGCATATATAAAAATAAAAATTATTAGCAAATGAGGGATTTACAGAGTATTTTGTCATGTATTTAATTGCTATCAAAACAGCCTTATATTGTAATAAAAAAAGGCCTTTAGCAACTCTTTGTCGGTGAGCGCTCACTATTGCCATCTCTGGGCACCACAGTTGATCGTTTAACCAGCATACTCCATCTTTCTCTGTGCTCAGCAGCCCTGATGGCTTCGCTCAGTGTCAAACCAGTCCATTCTCGAATGTTGTCCTCCGACATCTTTTTCGGTTTCCCTCTTCTTCTACCTCCTTGCACTGTGCCTTGCAGAATAGTTTTTGCAAGGCCTTTTTTTTTGCTGCAGTTTATTATTCCTTGTTATCGGGAAACTCTGGGCCGCCTCCCCCGGCCGGGGAAGGCGTGGTCGCAGCCAGTGGCGCGCCCAAACCCTACCTACCTAACATTATTTGTGATGTTTTTGAAATTTTTGCTGAGGGAGCAAACTGGAGTACCCGGAGAAAACCCCCGAGACGTTGCCCGAGTCGAAAGTAAATAATATTCGAAGAAACATAACGCCCAGGTGCTGGCTCGAACCCACACCTGTCAGGCACCATTGGTTTCTGGCTTGTGGACAAGGCAAGTTAGTCCCGCCTTAGCCCACGTGGCCACAACGCTCGCTAAATGATCGGCCTGATGATCTGGTGACGTGGCCATACCATCGGAGTTTCCGTTTCTTCACCACTGTGAGCAGGTCATCGTGTTGTCCAATGGCTTGTGTGATGGTCTGTCGGACTTCGTCGTTGGTGATGTGTTGAGTATAGGAAGTGCCCAGAAGTCTTCTGTAGCACCTCATCTCCATGCTTTGTATTCTTCGCTGGAGATCTGCTGTGAGGGTCCATGCTTCGCAAGCATATAGGAAGATGGAGATGACAAGGGAGCGCAGCAGTCTTACCTTGGAATGTAGACTGATGGTCCTGTCTTTCCAAATGGGCTTCAACCTTGTCAGGGCAGCAGTTGTTTGTGAGATCCTGGAGTGGACTTCCTGTCGGGACCCATTGTCTGATACGATGGCTCCTAAATATTTGAAGCTATGTACTGTGTTGAGGGATTGGCCTTGGACTTTGATGTCATTGTTGATGCCATTGGTGTTAATTGTCATCATTTTGGTCTTCTCTGCACTTATTTCTATTCCATAGGCTCTGGAGGTGGTGTCAAGCCTCTGTACCAGCTGTTCAAGTTCTTGTTCCTCTCCAGCCAACCCATCAATGTCATCCGCAAAACGAAGATTGGAGATTGCTCTACCCCCTATGCTGACTGTGCCTTCATGATCTGCAAGAGCATCTGACATGATGCGCTCTAGGAAGATGTTGAAGAGTGTTGGAGAGAGTAGGCATCCTTGACGCACACCGATTGTTGTTCTGAACCAGTTCCCGATGGCGCTGTTGTGGAGGACTGCACTGGTAGCCTTCTCATACAGGCTTTTGATGACTTCAATAATTTTAGGGCTGATGTTGTACACTTTCATTGTTGACCATAGAGCTGCATGCCAGACTCGGTCAAACGCCTTCTTGAAGTCTATGAACACATGATATAGATGTTGGTGCTGTAGGTATTTCTCACAGATTATTCTGAGGTTGAAAATCTGCTCAGTGGTATTTCGCCCTGCCCTGAATCCTGCTTGTTCTTCAGCTATGATTTGTTCAGCTTGGGGTTTCAACCTGTTGAGTATTATTTTCAGGAGGACCTTGCTGGGATGGCTGATGAGGCTGATGGTGCGGTAATTTTCACACTCCTGAAGGTTACCTTTTTTGGGAAGAGTGATGACAATATAGGCCACTCCCCACTCTGCCAGATCTTGTTACCCAGTGGGTTCGGGCATTAAATAGATTAGACCCAACGTTTCCCGGCGTGTCGTAAGATGCGACTAACAGGGGTGATGTTAGCACGGCATCACTAGGCCAAAGTCTTCTACACAGAAGTCACCGGCCAGGGCGGAGTAACCTCACGTTACTACAGGTTCAACTACCACATGCTCAGGGCCAAGGCGAGCCACACTGTATTCGTGGATTTCGGCTGTGGCCAACAGCCTGGAGAGAATGGGGCACCGCCAGGTCTTTTTTGCCCAAGACACGCTACATGATGACACAATCCACTAATTCCATACCGGATCGGTCGTCGCCCGGCTCAAGGACCGCGCCTTCCGTTGGCCACCAGGACGGAGGTGTTAAGTATGCTACTGATGGACAATTTAGCAAGATCCGCATGAGAAACAACATCGTCATAGGAACCTGGAATGTCAGGACCCGAACTGCGGAAGGAAAATTAGAAGAACTGGCCCACGAGTTGGACCACTATCGATGGGCTGTTTAACACTTGTCAATAAATCACAAGCAATTAAATACATGAATTGAAATAATTTAATAAATGGATCTCATAATTTCTTTTTCATTAAAATATCAGTTATTGATGTATTTTAACACTTTTTCTTCTTTCTCTTTACACTAGTTTTGGGATAATACAGCAAAACCTTAGCAGAACTTTACCAAAAAGTTAATGTAGTCTGAGACAGCACTGGTGGCCTCATCGAGGGAGCTGTCGACTTCTAGGAAAACATCCCAGTCGGTGCAGGCAAAGCAACCATTGAGAATCTCCACCGACTCTGGGCTCCAGATTTTGATGGACTGGACTGCAGGCTTGGAGCATGGCAACTTCTGTTTGTAGATGGGGATGAGCTGTACTATGGTATGAACAGATCGGCCCAGGTTGGGAAGCGTACGAGACTTGAAGGCGTTCTTAATGTTGCCATAACAAAGATCAAGAGTGTTGTCACCGCAGGTGGGGCAGGTCACATACTGTTTGAAGTTTGGCAGTACACGATTCAGCTGCAGTTGGTTGAAGTCCCCCAGAATGAAGGATGGTGCATCTGGAGACGGAGACGAGAGAGAATTAACGACACCACTGAGTATTTGGGCTGCAGTCTTCGTGTTGGCCCTGGGGTGGACATAAACAACTGTGATGAAGATCTGGTTGAACTCGCGCGGCAGGTAGAATGGCCGAAGTGCAACAGTCAGCAATTCAATGTCCTCGTGACAGAATGACTCTCTAATCGTCACGTTAGTGCACCAGCGAGTGTTTACCATGATGCAGACGCCTCCACCACGAGTCTTCCCAGTTACTTCGGAACTTCTGTCACAGCGAGAATGCTGGGGTCAGGGACGTGTTCTTTCAACCAGGTCTCAGAGAAGCACAATATGTTCGCATATCTGAACTCAGCTCAGGCATGTACTTGCAGCAGGCATACAGTTCATCAGTCTTGTTACCCAGAGACTGAGCGTTACCTGAGACAATGGATGGGAGGGGCAGATGAAAACGACGACGACGCATACGTATACGTAGGCCTCCTCTCCTACCTCTTCTTCTCGGCCTCAGTTCTTTCAGGACAGAGTCATGCAAGAAGAAAAGGTCAATGGCAGCAATGGAACTGGAAACTCTACACTCGATCAGAGTCTTTCGTGTATACCGAGCAATGCAGGACAAAGGGCGCATATAAACAAATATGGCGGCGCATTTAAACAAATATGGCGTCCGAGATCAAACCCGGTGAAAAGACTCAATACATACGTATCATAGCAAGACAGTCGATTATTCGGTCATACAGCCAAAGTAGAATTCACTGCAATAGTCTTACATAACTTACAAGCTTTCCAGCCACATATTAATGCCGGAAACGGTGTTACGGCACTAGCGGTGCCTATGAGGAGCGTGCCGCTGTTATGTGTACGTCGGGTGTTTCCTTTTTCTTATAACAGAAAATGAGTACCAAGGGAACCAAGCAATACACATACTTGAAAGGGGACTTTTTTTTTTTTTTTTTTTTTTTTTTTTAGAAAGATTGCTTCCCTTTTACCATATTTTTGACAAAGTTTCTCTTGAGTTCTCGCGATTTATATAAAGCTAGTAACATTCATTGTTTACAAAATGGCTTCCCGTTTGTTTGTTTATTTCATTTAACGTCTATTCACCGAAGTGATTTTAGACAAGAAAATAAAAGGAAGGTGGGGGAAAAGAATATGCGCTACATGGATGGGGGAAAGGAAATAACATTTAAACAAAATGGTAAAGTAACATAACATGAAATAAAATTAAATAAACATTAAGTATGCAAACAATATTTTAAAACTCTTAAAAAAATTAAATAAAATAAAATAAACTTACTATGGAACAAGTCAAATTTGCGAAATGTGCATTGACAGAAAAGTCAATTTTGTGAGATTGTCTTATACGAAGTAATCAGAATAAACTTGCAATTTTTATAACAAATGTCCTACAGGACTATAAATTATAGATTTAGCGATGGTTATCCAATATTTACTATTTTTATTTTGAACATTATGAATGTTCTGTGGAATATATTGTGTTATTACACTGCAGTCATGAATGATATGATTTATAGATAAATTTTCATTGCAAATGCAAACAATATCCTTGCAATATTTTGTCCTCCAAGAATTTAAAGCAAGACGAAGTGCTAAAGAGGTTATTGTTCGAGGATACTGTGAATTATCACTATAAATTATTTTTAAAGGAAAATTATTTTTTATTTTCTTTTCAATTATACTATAAATTTCTTTTGTTGATAAGGGAATGTCAATATGGCTAACGTTGTGTTGATTTTTCGCCCCTTCTTTTGCTTTCCTGTCAGCCCAATCATTATTATCTAAACCACAATGAGATGGTATCCAACAAAATTGAACATTTGTGCCATTGATAATTAAGCAATGTATAAGATATTTTATTTCATATATAATATCACCTCTGCTTTTATAAATATTAGAGTCCAGACTCTGAAGAACAGATTTGGAGTCTACATATAATAAGATATTAAAAAGGTCATTTGTTGACTCAAGATTTTATGTAATGCCATAAGAATTGCGGTAAGTTCTGCAGTATAAATTGAGCGATCTTTACCTAAATACAAGGATTCACTAATTTTTAAAGCAGGTATAACATAACCAGCCCCTGTTTGGCCTGTATCTAAAACAGAACCATCAGTATAAATTTGCAAATAAGAATAATATTTTTTATCTATATGTTCATAAGCTTCTGTAGCTAACAATAATCCATTTTCTTTTTTCCGTAGAGCAGTATATTCAAAATCAAAGTTTGCTCGCTTAAATTCCCAGATTGGTATAGGCATTTGTGGTATTTTTTTAGAGATTGATTTAGGAAATAAATTTGACCCCTGTAAAAGTTCATTTGTATAAGATGCTATTGTTTGTAAATAACTGATACCCTGTGCTCTTTTTGGATAATCTAAATCAGATCTTACTTCTAGTTCTGTGTCAGTGAAAGTTTCTACAGCAGAGGCTCTAACTATATATTTAGCGCATGATAATTTTCTCCACTCATTTAATGGTAATACTCCAGCTGCTTTATAAGCATCGTCAGTTTTTGTATGTACTGGAATACCCATAACAATTTTAATTGCTTTACTGTCCATACTCTGGAGTTGCTTCAGTAAATATTTTGGTGCTGAAAAATATACCTCTTGTCCATACGTTAATTTAGATCTGACAAGCATGCACACAAGATGAATAAGAGTTTTAGTATCACGTCCCCATTTTTGAAAGCTTATAATCTTTATTAAATTTAAACTTTTAACGGCCTTTTCCAACAAATAATGTATATGTTTTTTCAAACTTAATTTAGATGTAAAATATACCCCGAGAAATTTTATTTCCTGTACATATTTCAATTCTTTGATACCAATATAAAATTTTGGCAAACATTTGGGGTTAATCCCATTATTAAACAAGATCATGTTTGTTTTTTCTTCTGATAATTCCAATCCATTATCCTTCATGTAAATATCAATATTGTTCAGTTCATTTTGATATATCTTTTGAATATGTTTTATTTCATATATAGAAGTTTTCCTTTTTAAAGATACATTTACCCATATGGCAATATCGTCAGCATATTGAACTAGATGAATTTTATTACTTACAAATTGAGGTAAGTCATTTAACAAAATAGTGAATAAAAGAGGTGACATTATAGAGCCTTGTGGTATACCCATGTTAATATTATATGTAGAAGAATAAGAGTGACCTACTTTGGCCATTATTTTTCTTCCATGCAAAAACTCTTTATTTAATGTATTGAAAAATATTTCCAGAAAGCCCTATATTTTTTAATTTGTATAAAAGTCGAGCATGCCAAACTCGATCATAAGCCTTTTTAACGTAAAAAATGTAGCTAATATATTTTTCCTTCTAGCGAATTGTTTTTTAATGTGTGTTGTTAATTTCACTAAATGGTCTACTGTTGATCTGCCTTTTTTAAAACCAGCCAGATTTTCTGGAATTACTTTATTTTTTTCACAATAATATGATAATCTATTCATTATAATTTTTCCCATAATTTTACCAGCATGCGATGGCTTCCCGTTTTGAACGCCGATTGTTGGGAAAATTTTGTTTTAGTTATGTGACAAATGCCTCTTCAGATTGCGCTTTCATGATTATTTTTGTGTAAAATTCATTTCTACAGTGTTTTTGCATCATAAAAACAAGAGAATCAAATATTTTCATATCAGAAATGGGTGCAACATATACGTATTGTGCTTCTTATAAAAAAAAGTGTTTTTTTGCAAAAGTGATGTGTTTTTGGTGCAAATTTTTTTTTCTGGAGGATTATTGCAGATTGGTGGTAAGTGAAATTACAAATACATACTTTAAGCTTTCATTTGCAATTTATTTTATGTTTCTATGTTGTCTAGTACATTTGGTGTGATTTTAAAAAAATAGCCTAAAATCCTGTGACTCTGGAATGATGCCGAGTCTGGCACTCTGCGACTTCAAGGAGTTAAACCAAAGAGCTTATTACGGAAAGAGGGGGAACTTCCATTATGTCCTATACAAAAATGCGAGACGCTCTCACGGATTATTAAATAATCGTCCCCTACACGCTTATGTGTCCGGGGACGTTAATCTATACAACTAACTAACGGATTATTTCCCTTTGCTCTGGCTGGCTATATTTCACCATCTGCTATATGAATGATCTGTGCATAATAACTTATTGAGCCTATGCCATTGCAAAAGAACATTTTTATGGCAACGTTTGCAAAAACCAAACTTTTAACCATCATTATTATTAACATTCCGCTACTGCTGTCTTTTTTTTTTGTTTGTTTATGTTTACTTATTGACATTTATTTGGTGCTTTTATGCTGCTTATGTGTGTATGTCATAGGTTCGTTTTCTGCCCTGGAATTTATTATTTTTTAATCAACGACAGATATTTTAAAATTAAAATATGCATGACAGACTGTTTAATTTATCCAAAACTGTAAATCCGTAATCGTGAGAGAGAGAGAGAGAGGGGGAGAGAGAGAGAGTGAGAGAGAGTGAGAGAGAGAGAGAGCTCTGTCATTCAATCAATTAATCACAATAAAGCACAATAACAGAATGTTTCACTAATAGTGTGAATTTAATTTATATCAGGTGTCCCCCTACCCCCCAACCCTCTCACCTCCCACATTACTGGCCTAATAACATCAGTCACTTCATGGAAAATAATTAATTAATCAGACAGAACAATCAGAACCTACTGGCTAGACTACAACATTCCACGCAATATAGATCTAATGCGCAGAAATTCACAGATCAGAACAAGGACTGAGTTTCTACATTACATTTTTTTTCCCGTTTACTCTCAAACGAAAAGGGATTACAACAGATCAAGGACCATTTTTGTGCCTAGGTAAGGGGTTATTTTGCACAGTATTTGATCACGAGGAGAAAACAGACTTAGTCTAATTTAACTTGTTAACATAAGCAGTTTGACAAAGCCAAACTGCCAATCTGACATCTACTTTTGAAATATAAGCACAAATATAGTCAAACAACCTAGCAATAACGTAAACAGTGAGCGACCTGTTGAACGTAAACTGTCAGCAAGCAAACTGTTTTGGATTTAGCACATAGGTATAACATGAATCATTCAAGTCGCTCTCAGATTGTTTTAACACTAACAACACTGCAGCGGTCTTAGTTTGGGCCTGCATAAACACAAAAAATGAAGTTTTTCAATTGCAATTTACCTTTCTTTATCTCTTAGAAATTTGAAAAAGGACTTGCCAACACAACTTTTCTTGTATCTGGCATTATGGCAGGGTTAGGGTTAGGGTTAGGGTTAGGGTGTGTGTGCGTGGGGTGGTGCGTGTAGTGTGTGGGGTGGTGTGTGTGCGTGGGGTGGTGCGTGTAGTTCCTGTGGCAAATGGAGACTCCAACGGCGGCGCCCACAGTCCCGAAGAAAGACGTGGCAGTGCTGGCGAAGAGATCCGACAACGTGCACACTTCACGGCTGCAAAGGCAGAGGTTCCAAAGCGGATGCAAACACGGCACGGTGGTACGGCCACGGCACATAAAAGCGTAGAACTATACCAGAGGTAGAAGTAGAGGAAGAAGTGGAAGTAATGGCGGTGGAGAACTACCAGAACCGGTTGATACAGTGACGATGGTAGTCATACATACATGCATGCATCATCATCATCATCAGATCATCAAATCAGCCCAATCCTGTAGACAAATATAGAGTCTTAACAGTTCGTCTACAAAACTCAAATACTACACAACTGAATACGCCTTCCGCCGTCCGCCATCTTGACCTGCTTATACATAATAATAATAATAATAATAATAATAATAATAATAATAATAATAATAATAATAATAATAATAACAATACAGGATGCTACACATACATCTCAATAATATAATGCAACTCTTGATACTAATAATCCATACCTCTTCCATAAGCACAGTCGTTTATATAAATATACATAATTATTACGATTACACTTCAGTCACACAATCCCAATTCATTCCATCCTCATCTCCATCCTCATCGCCCCTCCCAATTGCTATAATACATTATGATTATCTCCCTTCATCCATATTATCTCTATCATACTATAACATAAACACGCTCCCCTCATATTCATCAACTTTTTCACCCCTCTCCAGCACAGTACAATTATCTCTCTTCCTTCACATACATCACCCCTCTCTCTCTCCCTAACATGCATCTTCATCGTCACTTTTGACCCACTTTAGCAACAACAGCAACGACATCCCCGTTTATGTAAATGACAAGAAAATCATATGAAAATCATACAAAATCAATAAATTACTATTTATCAAAATACACCCCTTTCCCCCTCATTCACCATCATTCATTCATGTACGCAGGCTCGAAGTGCATGCCACTGAAGAAATGAATTACAGGGTTTTGCTCACCTTTTAAGTTCTCGGCTTGTGATACACCCACAACACGGTACAACATACAGTACAGTACGGCACACACACTGGTTAGTTGAGTGTCAATTCGTTATTTGGCTAATTGCTAGCTATGCATCAGGACATCTCAATTCTGACAAAGAATTTGAGCCTTGGCAGGTGCCCAATCGAGGACTACACAACCTTAGGACAGAACCCTACATTTATCTCCAATAAATGGCGATTACAATCCTCCTACCACAGACTTTTAGACATTCTTACCCCGACGAGGGGTGTAAGACCTTGGGTGGTTCGAAACACAACGAACAATCTACCCTTACAGAAGAACCTAATTCTTGTCTGACACACAGTCACAAAGTTACTTCTGTCTAAAGACTGACCTCTCGCAAAAAGCTCCATATTGACTCTGCCCTACCAAACACACACCAGGCCACAGGTAAACGGTCGAGTCGAGTGCAGTAACCCCCTTCCTAATTCAGGATATGCCCTTTTCCGCGTTATGCACGTGGATCCAGAGATACTTACATCTTTCATACGCAATAAAGAAAACTGCCGATCTATCTATATACACTGCATAGTAGAGATGTGCAACTTTGCACGAAATATAGCTATATGTGCTGAAACTCGTGTCGTCACACAAACCTCCCCTCCCCCCCCCCCAGTTCTTAACACCTTGAAGAACCTAACTACGACGCGAATCTTTCATCACACTATCTACTGAATACTTCTGCTGAGGAAATTCGCTGGTCCGTCGTCTTTCCCTGTTGTATGCTCTACAATTCCGAAAGACGGATGCAGACGAATTGCCCACTTCATCAACCGGCTCTTGTCTCCCCTGACGTGTTCGTCGTCAACGCTGATCGTAGCTACCGCCGCTCTGGTGTGGTACTTCTTTAAGAGATTGGCATGAAACAACTTGCTCTTTCCGCGCATCTTGATGCGGTAGTCGCACTCGCCCACGCGCTCAACCACTTCGTACGGTCCTCGCCATGCTAACTGCAACTTGTTCCTCTTCTCAGGCAGCAACAGCAACACTTGCTCCCTTGCGTTGAAACCACGCCGTTTCGCCTTCTTGTCGAAGTGTCGCTTCTGCTTGGCCGATGCAACTTTCAGGTTCGCTTGCGCTAGCTTGCACGTCTCCTCGATGCAGTTGCGCAAATCCACCACGTACTGGCTACTCAGTTTCACTTCCTCCTCTTGCGTCTCCTTGGTCCACAAATACCGTAGCACAGCCATCGGCCCACGCACAGTTTTCCCATATAGCAACTCAAATGGGGAGAACCCCGTGGATTCTTGTGCTACCTCACGATAAGCGAACAGTAATGCTGGAATGTAGCGGTCCCACGCTGTAGGTTGCTCCGTCGCTAGTTTCTTGAGCATGGACACTAGCGTCCCTTGATCTGTCAAAACCTCCCTAGGAACTCCCACCCTCGACCAAATCTCCCACAGCGCTTCTGCCACCCTCTCTGCATCTATGCCTTTGAGCGGTGCAGCCTCGGGGTAGCGTGTGGCGTAATCTACTACCACTATTGCTAAGATGTACATGTTACCCCGATCTGACTTCGGTCTAATGGGTCCCACAATGTCTATGGCTACCCTTTGGAATGGCTCGTCCACCAGCGGAAGTTTCTGTAGTGGCACCTTTCTCACTCTTCCCCTCGGTACTACCTTCTGACACTCAAGACAACTTGCGCAGTACCTCCGTACCTCGGCACACATCCCCGGCCAGGAGAATGTCCTTCAGATACGCTCCCTGGTACGCTTCCCTCCCAAATGCCCAGCCATGGGTGGATCATGAGCTAACTGAAGGATCCCCCCTCTCAGCTGTTTCGGAAGTACCAGTTGCGTCACCTGGCTACCTCTCTTGGTATGCACCCGGTATAACACCCCCTTCTTCTTGCGAAACTCTGCCGACGCCCCACCTGACGCTATAGCCCCACCACTCTGTGCCAACGTTCTCGCCTTCGCGAGCGTCTCGTTGGTCTCCTGCATTTCAATAAGCTCTGGTGTGCTAACAGAAACTTCGGATGGTTACCGCTAACGGTACTTCCCTCTTCTTCTCGGCTTTCTCTTGCGCCCGGGTCTGCACTGCCGAAGCCATCGCGCACTCACCTCCAAACAAAGAAACAGGATTCTTCTCCCCGCTAGCAAAAGTTACCCAGGATAACATCGGGCCCGTCCTCAAAAACCACTAACTCCACCTTCCCCCTGATTAGCGCACAATCCACCTCCACCCAAGCTGTAGGTAACAGACCCACGTTCGATCGATTCGCCAAGCAAATCTCCACAGCCCAGCCCGTCAAATCTGCTGGTTTGACTAACCTGCCCGCGACTGCCCCTATCTCCGCTCCCGTATCTCTCAACACCCGAACGTCCTGCCCATTCGCCCTACCTTGGCCCCATGGATAATACGGTCTGATTGCGCACACGCTAGCCTGAGGTGCGGTCTCCGTGGAAATAGTACGCCCCACCGTAACCTGGCTCACTGACTGAGGTTTGACCTTACAATCTTTGACCATGTGCTTCTCCGACCCACATCGGTAGCAACGACGTACTCCACTACCCCCTTCTGTCCTCCCTACCTTCTGAACCTGACTTCCCCGGTTGCTAGGTTGCTGAGTAGCTTCCGGTCTAGGGAAACTTCGTCGCTGACTGGGTAGTACGGGTGCTGGTGCTGACGCTGCTCGTTTCGCGTCTACCACTCGCTGCGCCAACTCTGCTGCCTCATTGCTCGTTGCAGGTAGGTTTTCCCTCACGAAGATCTCTAACTTACTGGTCATGATGGAGAAAAGCTGCTCTCCGATGAAGGTGTCCAGTACCTGTGCTACTTCGGTGATATCTTTTCCCGCTAGCGAAAACCACTTCTTCACAAGCGATCCTAGTCTAACCACTAGCTGAGGAAATGTCTCTGCAGCTTCCTTCTTGGCCTCCCGAAACTGCCTTCGGTAGTAGTCGGCATCCTTCCTAAACTGCTTCAACAGAGCGTTTCTGACGGCGTCAAAGTCCTGCGCTTGTTCAGGCGTCAGTCGAAGGTAAGTATCTCGGGCTTCCCCTTGTAGCAAAGGCGCTAGCCTAACCGCCATACCTCCCTTCTCCAACCCTGAATCTCGGCTACCCTCTCAAACATCTGCAGGTATGCCTCCACGTCTTCCCTCTCTTCCAAGGGTTTCAACTTAACAGAGTAGTTCGCCCCTCTCTCTCGAGCCCTATTCTCTCTTTCCCTCTGATCAGCTCTGTCTTAATCTCTGGCTCTACGCTCTTCCTCTAGCCTCATCTCTAGCATTCTTCTCTCATCTTCCTTGGCTGCTCTCTGTAACAACCGCAGTTCGTACACATTTGTGTATGAAGACGTGATGACGTCACTGCGTTAATTTTCGAATAGTTTGTGAACTGTGTTAGGTTAGAGACGAAACATCAGCCTAACTGACAGGACGTATTCGTGGGTGCTCTGGAAAGACCTGATTCTTTAGGACTTTAGCTGTATAAGAATACAGGTATTTATTATTATTATTATTATTATTAGTGGTATTTATAATGAACTGCTAAGCTATCCTTACGAAAAAGGAAGAGTATTGCTTTTTGTGAATTGGTACGTTTAGAGTGCAGATGAACCCATGTTGAAAGAAGTTCGATAACTCGTGTCAATATTTATTTGATCATGTGTATGTATGTGTGACTCAGTTTGTAATTATGATGCCATTTTTATATTCATTCATATGTGAAGATGTGGGGCTGAAATAGGAACGTATTTCAGTTGTATAATTTGTATATCTATTGATGAATGAATGGGTATAAATATGTTATTGAATGAAGGTGAGCAGTGTTTGTAATATTGGGCTCATAGTCCATTGTGTGTAGCCTATGCAATGTGTGTAAAGTGGCTATGCTAGGTATTGTCACAGGAGAGGTGACAATAGTGATTGTAGTGGTGTGGTGGCGTGTAGAAGACATTCTGCAAAGGAAATGGTCTTCAGGCATTAGGAAGTATTAAGATGTGTCAAAGACATACAGTCTCTTAAAGGATAAGAGCGAAAATGTACGATTGTGTACATGTTGTATACAGCGGGGCGGTTACGGAGCAAAGAACCCCTGATGTGCGGCGGATGGATCTGGTCCACATGACATCACCTACTTAACCGGATGTGGACGCCATCGTCGCCGTGACTCTCCTTCGGGCATCATCACTGGGGCAGAAGTGCAACAACGGTGCCGAAGTAAACTTCCGGATCTACGCCACGAAGACATCTGCAGCGTCTTCAGTGTGTGTGGCTGTGACCCCAGCGTCGGCTGTTAATTCCGCGCCGGGAGTGCTTGATCCGTGAAATAGGTCAGTAAACAGAAACTGTGAATTCTAGAATCTCTGAGTCATCGAAGTGATGCTAATGCAAAAGTGTAGAGTCGAGTGACGTCCTTAGAAAGGGACAACGACTTCTGCTAGTGTTGAACTCTGAAAAGCAACTGTGTGCACTTATCAAACTGACTGCGTGAACTTACTGAGTAAACTGTGTGCACTTATCGAATTGACTGGGTGATCTTATTAAGTTAACTGAGCGCTCTTAATTATTGTCTGTGTGAATTTATTTATACGCTGGAAATAATTGTATGATTTGATATATCTGTGAACTTATTGTATACGTGAATGATTTATTGTGTATGTTTATGATTGAATGAGAAATAGTATAACAGAAGGGCAAAGAGAAACAATTGTGTAGACTTTGTCCTTGTCTGTAAGCATGTGTGTGGTGAAGGATGAGAAGTTAAAGTAAACAGAGATAGAACACACACCTTTTTACTGAGCGTCAGACAGCCACACTCACACACTCATTCATTAGATTAGACGTAGTATATTCAAATAGATATTTAATTAAATACACAAAAACCATCCGTTGCACTCTCTCTTCCCTCTTCTCTGCTTCCCTGGCCTCCCTTTCTGCTTCTAACCTACGCTCTACTAGTCTTCTTTCCGCTTCTCTAGCTTCTCTCTCTGCGTCCAACCTGGCCTCCAACCTAGCTTCTATCCGGTCTTCTTCTCTCTCTCCTGTCTTCCTCCCTCCTCATCTCACTCACTACGTAGTGCGCCAACGCCCCATCTCTGAAACCCAGACTTTCCCAAATCTGCCTAAATCTCTCGCTATCGCCGAGCTCGACTTCGACCTTGCCCCGTGCACTGGGTGATTTAGCATACATTTTGGCATAGTCAATTGGTTACTCACTGCGGAAGCCTCCTCAAGTAACCCCGTCACCGAGCCCTCATAGTCCGATTGCGGGTCGTCCAGTTCTGTCTCAGCTCGGGCTCTCCCCTCAATACGCTTCGCGGCTCGGGTATCCCGCGTGGCCATGGTGAGAAAGAAAATGAAGAGCAAGTATTTGTATACACACAACAAATAACACTTAACTGGTACAAACACCTAACGGAACGAATACGCAAAACAACAGTCACAGGAGCCGAGGAATCGTTCACCGTCGTACCCTTAAAGGCGAGCAAGTGAACCCTGCAACCCAATTCCCCGTTAATGCTTGCACTCCGAGTGTGATCCCTAGTGAAACACACTCCCGCCAACCGCCCGCTGCGTACCCTTTCAACACACAACAACTCAAGCACACAACATACACATCTGGCACTACCCTAACAAAATAAAATGAGTCTATCCCACTTCTGACACCAAATATGTCACGTCACCCGAGTGGGTTTACGCGACGTCAGCTCAAATAGCGAGTGAAAGGGATATAAACTCAAACGAAAAAAAAACACACAAAATGCCAGATAGACAATCACACTTTTATTCAACAATCAAACACGCATACACAGGACAATGGGGTGCTAAACCACCCTCCACCCCTATTAAGACCCCCAACCCAGTATTTACTAACAGTTACCTCCCTTGTTTAACTAAAAAAAACAGAACTATACATCAACAGATTTCCCACAACAATGTGCAGCAAATAGCAATAAACGATCAAATTCAAAATCAATACAATTCTCAACTGAATAACCAGAGCTGCAAATCTTAGAAATTCAAACGTATCACCCAAGCTAGCTTACAGTTCAGAAGCTTTGTTTAGAAACTGTCAGTTATTCAGAGCTCAGTAGGAGCTAAAGCAGTTATTCACACGACATGATGAAGTAATTTACATTAAATAAATGAAGTATGTTTTTAGGTGCGTGTCGTGCAAATCTGTGTGTGCGTGGGGTGGTGCGTGTAGTTCCTGTGGCAAATGGAGACTCCAATGGCGGCGCCCACAGTCCCGAAGAAAGACGTGGCAGTGCTGGCGAAGAGATCCGACAACGTCCACACTTCACGGCTGCAAAGGCAGAGGTTCCAAAGCGGATGCAAACACGGCACGGTGGTACGGCCACGGCACATAAAAGGGTAGAACTATACCAGAGGTAGAAGTAGAGGAAGAAGTGGAAGTAATGGCGGTGGAGAACTACCAGAACCGGTTGATACAGTGACGATGGTAGTCATACATACATGCATGCATCATCATCATCATCAGATCATCAAATCAGCCCAATCCTGTAGACAAATATAGAGTCTTAACAGTTCGTCTACAAAACTCAAATACTATATAACTGAATACGCCTTCTGCCGTCCGCCATCTTGACCTGGTTATACATAATAATAATAATAATAATAATAATAATAATAATAATAATAATAATAATAATAATAATACAGGATGCTACACATACATCTCAATAATATAATGCAACTCTTGATACTAATAATCCATACCTCTTCCATAAGCACAGTCGTTTATATAAATATACATAATTATTACGATTACACTTCAGTCACACAATCCCAATTCATTCCATCCTCATCTCCATCCTCATCGCCCCTCTCAACTGCTATAATACATTATGATTATCTCCCTTCAAACCCCTTGGGGTCATGAGCAATCTTGCCACTGTAGATTGTTCAAACCTATAAAGGGAAAAGTGAAAGCCACAGTTGAAAACCTGTCTTTCCTTTATAGGCAAGACAGATTCACTGCGGCAACAGTACCCCCGTTGGAGTGCCGGGGGTTTTCAGTATAAATAGTATCCCCACTTTATGGAAATTTAGTGCTTTAAATTCCCACTGTCGCTGTCTTCCTCATTTACTCTTTCCTATTCCTGCTCTGTCCTTCACTCTGCTATACTATCTTCTTCTTCGCTAGATCAATGACCTACCTTTTTTCTTGAAAACTCTTCCTGGACAAGACTCCTTGTTTGTGTATGAGGTCTGTTGGATCAGCTTGGGAGTGTTGGACGCTTTTTGCCGGGTGGTCACTAGGGCTTCCTATGATTGTACTATTTAGCACTATAGGCATTTTGTATGTATGCCTTTTGTTGATGATTTATAATGATGTTTGTATTCTATTTTGTTTTTGTAACCGGGGGTTCGCGTAGTTGAGGTCAACCCTCAGCCGTCCCTCGCATGGGATGTCTTTATTGTAAAGTGACTGGCCGGTGGAGGGCATTCGATTTTTCCCACTGGGGTTGTTTCAACAGATCTTTAATGCGGATCGGGGGTTGTCCGGTCCTGATTTGGCTCGGAAGAGTCCGCTTGACCTAAAGCAACAATAAATCAATCAATCAATCTCCCTTCATCCATATTATCTCTATCATACTATAACATAAACACGCTCCCCTCATATTCATCAACTTTTTCACCCCTCTCCAGCACAGTACAATTATCTCTCTTCCTTCACATACATCACCCCTTTCTCTCTCCCTAACATGCATCTTCATTGTCACTTTTGACCCACTTTAGCAACAACAGCAACGACATCCCCGTTGATGTAAATGACAAGAAAATCATATGAAAATCATACAAAATCAATAAATTACTATTTATCAAAATACACCCCTTTACCTCTCATTCACCATCATTCATTCATGTACGCAGGCTCGAAGTGCACGCCACTGAAGAAATGAATTACAGGGTTTTGCTCACCTTTTAAGTTCTCGGCTTGTGATACACCCACAACACGGTACAACATACAGTACAGTACGGCACACACACTGGTTAGTTGAGTGTCAATTCGTTATTTGGCTAATTGCTAGCTATGCATTATGACATCTCAATTCTGACGAAGAATTTGAGCCTTGGCAGGCGCCTAATCGAGGACTACACAACCTTAGGACAGAACCCTACATTTATCTCCAATAAATGGCGATTACAATCCTCCTACCACAGACTTTTAGACATTCTTACCCCGACGAGGGGCGTAAGACCTTGGGTGGTTGGAAACACAACGAACAATCTACCCTTACAGAAGAACCTAATTCTTGTCTGACACACAGTCACAAAGTTACTTCTGTCTAAAGACTGACCTCTCGCAAAAAGCTCCACATTGACTCTGCCCTACCAAACACACACCAGGCCACAGGTAAACGGTCGAGTCGAGTGCAGTAACCCCCTTCCTAATTCAGCATATGCCCTTTTCCGCGTTATGCACGTGGATCCAGAGATACTTACATCTTTCATACGCAATAAAGAAAACTGCCGATCTATCTATATACACTGCATAGTCGAGATGTGCAACTTTGCACGAAATATAGCTATCTCTAATATGTGCTGAAACTCGTGTCGTCACAACCACAAAGGTCAAAGTTGCTGACCAAGCTTCTTATGCACATTACCTAGGTTAGAGGCCAGCCCCTGTGCCATATTTACTTTACCACAAAGGTCAAAGTCGCTGGGGCTTTGGTTGATAAACAAGTTTTGCTCAATATCTCTTAGTTAACCGATTTTGCTGATTTGTAGTATACAGGTACTTCCAACTCACGGCAAATCATTCAGCAGTAATGAATTTGTCGGTTAGTCGGTCATTCGACTCTGTCTTTTGCCTTAGCACTTGGTCCAACAAACTTTAGCTGTCCTATCGTGTTTTTTCCCTGTACTTTACTTATGCACAACGAGCATGCTTAGGAATGAATACCTGCGCCTTAGGGTGGACATCATCATCATCATCATCATCGTCGTCGTCTTCATCATCATCATCATCATCATCATCATCATCATCATCATCATCATCATCATCATCATCATCATCGTCATCATCATCACCATCATCACCATCATCATCATCATCATTAGTCCTTCGGTTGGTCGGTCCGTCGTTCCAAATTTAACTGTTTTCGTTCAGAAAACATTGTTTTTGTTCAGAAAACATTGTTTTTGTTCAGAACACATTGTTTTGCTAATCTCAAGAATGACTGGACCGATTTTTATTATTTTTACAAAGCACATACTTTCAGTCACCACTAAACCTTTTATGTCTTGACTTTAGCCCTTCCTCAAAGGTCAAGATCGCTAAAGTCAATAATATTATGCGATCGTTTTGCACTGTTTGTTTTTCTTCAAAACAGTCTGAACCGATTTGGACAAATGTTATTCTTGGAGATAATTCAGGTAGTGGTCCATCATTCCATGCCTTCGTTTTTGCTTAATTAGGGCAAATCCGAGTCACAACATAGTCACAAAAATTTAAACTTCTAAAAATGGCAATTTTTAGCTATGAGTGCAAGTGTCTGGAAATACATTTTAATGATTGCCATCTTGTTTTTCTTATTTTTTTTACCGTTAATGTTTAACGTATTTTCTTCTTCTTCTGCGCCTCTTCGTTCTCTTACATTTATTTAAATCAGCACAGTTATGTAGCATCAAAACTTGTAACATTGATGGAACGAACGCTTGACTTTCGTTGTTTAAGAACTTTAGAACTAAAGAGTGTTGTTAAGAGTTTTATAAAATATGAAGTTTATTGTCTTTGCTACTTCCTGTGAGTTTCTGGGTCATGTGAGTTTCTACTTCCGGTGGCCATCCTTCATAATTCCTTTTGTCGCTTTTCCCACTTCCTTCTTTTTGTACGACAGAATGCTCTCCCTCTCTATCTCTCTCTCCCAATAGAAGAAAAGAAAACATGTATTAAAAATGTAATATCCTCCAGAACCAGTTCTAAAACGATTTGGAAAGCAATCACTTACCGGCAGCCAACGCTCGAATTAGAGAGAGAGGGAGGAAGAGAGGTAGAGAGAGAGAGAGAGAGAGGGAGAGAGAGAGGAAGAGAGAGAAAGAAGCCTTTTTTTTTTAGAAGAACGATTCAGAATAAAAGGGGGTTTGTCACTTTGCAACTATTACGATTTGTTTTACCAACTATTACGATTTGTTTTACCAACTATTACGATTTGTTTTGCCTCAAATGAGCCGCCTTCCTCAACATCTACCCTAAATGGACGCTATTAACTACACAACGTAGGAGATGGACATCTTATGTATGCACTAACTAGGAGGTGACTACATGTGATATATACGACAAATAGGAGGGAATTACATGTCATATATACAATAACAAGGAGGGGACTACAATCATTTAGATCAGACCATTCAAGATTGTGTTACTGAGGTAAAATCGTGGATGTCAAACAACCGTCTCAAGCTAAATCATAACAAAACAGAAGCTCTCCGTGTTTCTCCGTCATCTGCAGAGCCCTCTTCTCTTCCCTCAACTATCACTGTTGGAACTACTTCTATTTCTTTTACTGACACTGTTCGCGACCTTGGTTTTTTTCTCGATCAGGATCTCTCCATGCAGCAACACATTGCAAAAACGTCAGATTGAATACATTGAACTTAGACGCATAAGCTCCATTCGACAGTATCTCACACAAGAAGCAACAAACACACTAGTTAGCGCATGCATTCTGTCTAGATTGGATTATTGTAATTCACTCCTTGTAGGTTGCACACAGAAAGTCCTTAGACCTCTTCAGCAAGTCCAAAACTCTGCAGCTAAACTCATCTTCAGATCACGGAAATCACAGCATTGCACGCCTTTCTTTCAAGAGCTACACTGGCTCCCAGTTGAACAACGAATTAAATACAAAACCTCATGTCTTTGCTACCACATCAACTCTTGAACTGCTCCTAGCTATCTTTCCGAACTTTTGACTGTCTATGTTCCTTCTCGGTCTGCAGATGAAAGAATGTTCCGTGTACCAGAATACCACAGGGTGAGACTCGGTGAGAGCTTTCAGTTTCTTCTCCGTTCAAACCTGGAACTCGTTACCTCGGTCCGTCCGTCACAGTCCATCACTAATGTCTTTTAAAATGAACTTGAAGACGCATCTTTTTAGAGTGCCCTTTTCTTAGACGCCACGAGTGAGTGTTGTTAGTTATTTTTGGTGTTGGGATGTGTATGTGGTTGCGTGTTATTGACCAATGTATGCATGTTGTGTTTACATTTGTTTGTGTAAAGCGCTTTGTGATTTTGGAAAACGCTGTATAAATTGCCTGTTATTATTATTATATTATGTGATATTACGATAACTAGGAAGGGACTACATGTCCTATATACATGCCGCGTCACCCGAGTGGGTTCCGCGACGTTCAGCACAAACCAACGAGTGGAAGGAATAGAAACTCAAAAAAAAGAACTAACACAAAATGCCAGATGAACAATCACACTCTTTTATTCAACAATGACACACACACTCACAGGATAATGGGATACTAAACCACCCTCAACCCCTATCAAGACCCCCAACCCAGTATTTACTAAACAATTACCTCCCTTGTCTAACTGAAAACCCCAGAACTATACACAAACAGAATGCCCACAACAATATGCAACAATAGTAACAATCAATTAAATTTCAGATAAATACAATTCCAAGCTGAATTCACAATTAGAAAATCTTAAAATTCAATCGCATTGAATTAGCTAGCTTTACAGTTCAGAATCACTGTTCGTAACCTAACTATCTATTAACTGAGCTCAGAGTAAACTAAAGCAGTTAATCACTCAGATAAAGGAAGTGATTTACACTAGATATGTTTTTAGGTGTGTGAAGTGCGAATCTGTATTTGTGTGTGGGTGCGGTGTCGCTAAGATCCTGTAGCCGATGGAAAGCTCGTCCGAAACAACGGCAGGTCCAGGTGATGATGGAGGGCCACACCCAGTGGCGGTGGTGGCAGTGAGGCCAGGCAACTTCCACACTTCCCAGCGGCAAAGGCAGAGGTCTCAGAGCTGATGTACACTCGGCACAGTAGTACAGCAGCGACACGTAGGACTCGTAGAATTATACCAGTGGTAGTAGCATAACGGTAGTGGTAGCAGTGGAAGAAGCAGAAGCAATGGCAGAAGTAGAATATAGTAGCAGTAGACAAAACAGAAGTCAACAGCAATGGCAAAAGTGGAAAAGCCCAATCTGTGGACAAATAAAGAGTGTCAGTAGTTCGTCCACAAAAACTTAAACACTTCATAACAGAATACGCCTTTCGCCGTCCGCCCTCTTGACCTGTTTATACATGCATCTCAATAACACAATGCACTTCTTAATCCTATAATTTATCTCCTACATGAAACATAGTTGTTTATATAAATATACATAATTATTACAACTGCACTTCCAGTCACACCCCTTGGGGTCATGAGCAATCTTGCCACTGTAGATTGTTCTAACCTATAAAGGGAAAAGTGAAAGCCCCAGTTGAAAACCCGTCTTTCCTTTATAGGCATGACGGATTCACTGCGGCAACAGTACCCCTGTTGGAGTGCCAGGGGTTTCAGTATAAATAGTATCCCCACTTTCTGGAAATTTAGTGCTTTAAATTCCCACTGTCGCTGTCTTCCTCATTTGCTCTTTCCCATTCATGCTCTGTCCTATCACTCTGCTATACTATCTTCTTCTTCGCTAAATCAATGACCTACCTTTTTTCTTGAAAACTCTTCATGGACAAGACTTCTTGTTTGCGTATGAGGTCTGTTGGATCAGCTTGGGAGTATTGGACGCTTTCTGCCGGGTGGTCACTAGGGCTTCCTATGATGTTATTAGTTAGCAATATAGGCTTTTTATATGTATGTGTTTTGTTGATAATTTATAATGTTTGTATTCTATTTTGTTTTTGTAACCGGGGGTTCGATTAGTTGGGGTAAAACCTCAGCCGTCCCCTGCGTGGGATGTCTTTATTGTAAAGTGACTGGCCGTTAGGGTTAGGGTTAGGGTTGTTTCAGCGGATCTTTTATGCGGATCGGGGGTTGTCCGGTCCTGATTTGGCTCGGAAGAGTCCGCTGGACCTAAAGAAACAATCAATCAATCAATCAATCAACTTCCAGTCACACAATACTGATTCATCTCATCACCCCTCTCCACGTTATAATACATTATCTCCCTTCATTCACAATTATCTCTATCACGCTATAATACAAACACGCTTCCCTCTCCAACACAGTACATTGTCTCCCTTCCTTCACATTCATCACCCCCCTCTCTCTCTCTCTCTCTTTCACATGCATACTTCATTGTCACTCTTTGACCACGCTTTAGCAACAGCAGCAACGACATTATTCGTACACATCTTCAGCCAAGAAAATCATATGAAAATCAATTAAATCAATAAACTACTATTTGTCAAAATACATCCCTTTCCCCCTCATTCACCATTATTCATTCACGTACGCAGACTCAGAATGCAACAGCCACTAAGGAAAAGAATTACAGGTTTCAACTCACCTTTTAGTCCTCGGCTTGTGGCACACAGATACACGTACACTGCACGACACAACACTATACAACACACCACAATACACTGCACACTGGTTAGTTAGTTTGAGAGTATCAAGTTCGTTTCTGGCTAATGCTTAGCTATGCACTGGAAAATCTCAATACTGCTGAAGTACTTGAGCCTTGGCAGGTGCCCAATTGAGGGCCACACAGCCTTAAGAAAGAACCCAACACCTATTACTGCCCAATAGATGGCGGTTACAGTCCTCCCACTACAGACTTTTAGACATTCTTGTCTTGACGAGAGCACAAGACCTTGGGTGGTTCGAAACACAACGAACAATCAACCCTTACAGAAGGACTTACTCTAGCCTGACACACAGTCACAAAGTTACTTCTGTCCAAAAAGACTGACTGCTTGCAAAAGCAACCAAAATAACTCTGCCAACTAAATCATATACCAGCACACAGGACAGCATCGAGTCAAGCTCAGTAACCCAGTTTCCTCATTATGCATTATGCTCTTTTGCGTTAAACACGTGAAACCCACACATACTAATCTTTCATACGCAGTAAAAGAAACTGCCGAATCGACTATGTACACTATATCACTAGAGATGTGCAACTCTGCACAATATATACTATCTCTAGTACGTGCTGAAAACTTGTGTCGTCACAATACAATAACAAGGATGGGACTACATGTGAAATATGCGATAACTAGGAGGGGACTACTTGTGATATGTGACGACACGAGTTTCAGTAGTAGCAGAGAGAGCTATACTTTGTGCGAAGTTGCACTTCTCTGTTATGTAGTGTACATAGAATAGCTTGACCGTTTTCTTTATTGCGTACAAAAGAGTGCAGGAGCCGTAAAGTCCGTGCGTCTCGTAGAAGGCAGGGGTAGGCCAAATACAGAAACAGGGGTATGCATAATAAGAGATATGGATACTGACGAGAACTCGACTGTTTTGCTCTTGGCCTGGGTGCGTTTGGTAGGGCAGAGTGATTTGGGTGCTTTTGCGAGAGGTCAACTCTAACCAGGCAGTGACTCTGTGACAGTGTGTCATATTAGAACTAGGTGTCAGTTTGGAAGGGTGTTGTAATTGTTGATACAAGCCACCCAAGGTCTTACGCCCTCGTCGGGGTAAGAATGCTTAGAGTTGGATAGAGGAGGAACGTAACTGCCATTTATAAGTAAATGTAGGGTTCTTTCCTAAGGTGGTGTGGTTCTCTATTGAACACCTACCGAGACTCAAGATCTGTTGCAGAATTGAGGTGTCCTCGTCCTCATTATCAGTGTTATTATTGAGTGAGAATAACCAGCAATAGCCAGACACGAAGTAACTCTCAAAGACTAACCATTGTGTTGTGACAGTGTTGTGTTGTACTGTGTTGGGGAAGAACGAGGTGTGTCACAAGCCGGGGCCTATATGGTGAGTAAACCCTGTAGTTCAATTTCTTAGTGGCAAGCACTCCGGGACTGCGTACGTGAATGAATGGTGATGAATGTGGGGGAAAGGGATGTATTTTTGATGCATAATGATTTTATTGATTTTGTATGATTTTCATATGATTTTCTTAGTATGTATATGAGTAAGAAATGTCGTTGCTGCCGTTGTTGTAGAAGTGGGTCAACGGCGATGATGGGGAATGCATGGTAGAGGGGGAGAGAGAGAGAGAGAGGGTGAGGGTGTATGTATGGAGAGAGAGATAAAGGTACTATGCTGAAGAGAATGAAGTGATTAATATGAGCAGAGCATGTTTATATTATAGTATGACAAGATAGATGGTTGAAGGGAGATAATCGTGATGTAGTTATAACAGTTGGGAAAGATGATGAGGATGGATGGAGATGGAATGAATCAGGACTGTGTGATGGAAGTGTGGTCGCAATGATGATGTATATTTATATAAATGGCTGTGTTTATAAGATATAAATTATTAGGCATCAAGGGTTGCATTATATTATTGAAATGTATGCATAACATCATGTAATATTATCATCGTTGTTATGCATAAACAGGTCAAGATGGCGGACGGTGGACGGCGTGTTATATTATATAGTGTTTATGTTTTGTAGGCAGGCTGCTAAGACTGTGTATCTGCTTACAGGTTTGGGCTGACGTTACCTGACGTTACCTGTCGTTACCTGTTGTACCTGTTGTATCAACTGTTGTCATCTGTTATCAGCTGTGTTACGCTGATTAATTCCTTACCAGTGTAGTTGCGTTCCACTACACCATCGCCACCTTGCGCAGACGTGCATCTGTGTTGTGACCGTGCCTCTACAGCTGGGGAGCGCGGAAGTAAACTCCGCCACTGCTGCTAGTTTTGCCTCTGTATCGGGGCATTGCCTTTATTACAGGAACTCCACACACCACACTCACGCACACACAGACTTGCACAGCGCCACACATAAAAACATATTTCATTTAGTTAGTGAAGATCATCCATTGTATTGTGAAAATAACAGTCTAGCTCCTTCTGAGCTATGTGCACAAGACATTTGAACAGTGCTTAAGTTCTGCAGTTTAACTTGGACAGTAGTTTGAAAATTCAAGACTCACAGCTCCATTATTTCTTAGTTGGAATTTTATAATATTTTGAATTGATTTACTGATTGATATTTTGTTGTGCATTTTGTAAAAACCTGTTGATGTTTAGTTCTGTTTGGGGTTGAACAAAGGGAGGTAATTGTTAGTTAGTATCGGGACGGGGGTCTTGATAGGGATGGAGGGGGTTTAGTTTCCCATTGTCCTTTGCTTGTATGTAAATTGTTGAATAAAAGAGTGTGACTGTTATTCTGGCACTTTGTGTTAGTTTATTTTGTTTGAGTTTTATTCCTTTCACTCGTTGTATGCGCTGAAGTCGCGGAACCCGCTCGGGTGACGTGACATGATATATATGATAACAAGGATACCCCCGTTGGGGTGCCGGGGGTTTCGGTATAAATAGTATCCCCACTTTCTGGAAATTTAGTGCTTTAAATTCCCACTGTCGCTGTCTTTCTCATTTGCTCTTTCTCATTCCTGCTCTTTTCTATCAATCTGCTATACTATCGTCTTCTTCGCTAGCCCAGTCTCCTACCTTTTTTCTTGAAAACTCTTCCGGGACAAGACTCCTTGTTTGTGTATGAGGTCTGTTGGATCAGCTTGGAAATATTGGACGCTTTCTGCCAGGTGGTCACTAGGGCTTCCTATGATGTTATTATTTAGCAATGTAGGCATTTTATATGTATGTGTTTTGTTGATAATTTATAATGATGTTTGTATTCTATTTTGTTTTTGTAAACGGGGGTTTGATAAGTTGGGGTGAAGCCTCAGCCGTCCCCTGCGTGGGATGTCTTTATTGTAAAGTGACTAGCTGGTGGAGAGCTTTCGGTTTTACCACTAGGGTTGTTTCAGCAGATCTTTTATGCGGATCGGGGGTTGTCCGGTCCTGATTTGGCTCGGAAGAGTCCGCTGGACCTAAAGCAATAATAATGTAATGTAATGTAATGATAACAAGGATAGGACTATATGTGATATATATGGTAACTAGAAGGGGACTACTTGTGATATATATGATAACAAGGATAGGACTACATTTGATATAAGCGATAACTAGGAGGGGACTACTTGTGATAAAAATATATATTATAACAAGGAGAGGACTACATGTGATAAATATGATAACTAGAAGCCAAATGATAAACACATTTACGTCTGCGGAAACAGATTAGGAACATAAATTAAAACAAGAAGTGTAAGAAAAACGTATATAAAATAAAACATGATGGACCAAAAACACGACGCATCAAAATATTCACGATTAAATTCAATGTATTTAGAATGTATTATTGTATTTTATTACGCAATGCCCATTAACGAAATAAATAAAAAATTGTTGAAAGAATATAACGAATTTCAGTTTATTTCTGATTTCATGCCCTGTAGAACAGCAAAACACTTTTACAACTTGATACCAGGGACCTGGAGTATTAACAAAACAAGTGCTCTGCATTTCAAAACGTGCGTCAAACTGCTGTCATTATTATTAATTTGTATAAAATTCAGCATCATTAGCTGATGACTAAAAGTTAACACAACAAACTGAATGTAAAGACAGATGTATTTGTTTGTCTAAACACTTGGCCACAATGTATGACAATGGAAGGGCGCTAACACAACTAACGTTCTAACAGTAGCAATAACACAATCAATGTACTAATAGTAGCAATAACACAATCAATGTACTAACAGTAGCAATAACACAATCAATGTACTAACAGTAGCAATAACACAATCAATGTACTAACAGTAGCAATAACACAATCAATGTACTAATAGTAGCAATAACACAATCAATGTACTAATAGTAGCAATAACAGAATCAATGTACTAATAGTAGCAATAACAGAATCAATGTACTAATAGTAGCAATAACATAACCAAAGTACTAACAGCAGCTATTAGAGAACTAAAGTACTAACAGTAGCATTATCGCTGTCTGAAGATAAAACTAATACAAGCACATTTTGGATGAATGCCATTTAAAACACTGTAAGCCAACCAAATAAAACATGGTGGTTCATTTTACCCTAGTCAGTTATATCTGCTACTTTACAAGCATGTAGGCAGCACCACCAAGATCAGTCTGTAGTGATGAGGGTAAAACCGTCAAACAAAGCAGCCTATGAACAATACACAGCATTACAGATTACACAGGCATTGTATGCTGAATAACTATAGCTATCATGGTCAAGCCTTGTATGGCAACATTCGAAATTAAAGCTGAACCCAGTCTAATTTATCACTATACTGAACATTCAAAGTTAAACCCAGTCTGTTTTATCATGATACCGAACACCTTTAAATTTAAAGTTACACCCAGTCTATTTTATCATGGTAATATAAACCTTCGCATTTAAAGTTAAACCCAGTCTGTTTTATCAAGATACTATAAACTTTTTAATTTAAAATAAAATACATTTTATGCTATCTTCATACTGTAAACCTTACATTTAAAGCCACCCGTGTCAGATCCTGCTACCTTCGCCTCGGAGCTGAATCAGTTCTACAACAGGTTTG
This sequence comes from Oncomelania hupensis, assembly GCA_036898135.1. Taxonomy (NCBI): domain Eukaryota; kingdom Metazoa; phylum Mollusca; class Gastropoda; order Littorinimorpha; family Pomatiopsidae; genus Oncomelania; species Oncomelania hupensis. Next base: position 5,992,529 of record CM072513.1, on the reverse strand, counting down.
ACAAGGTGGACTACAGCTCCGAGTGTGAGCGTCAGATGCGGGAGGCCCCACCGACCGAGGGATCCATCAACATCACCGTGGAGGAGGTTCAACAACAGTTCCAACGCGTCCAGACGTCCAAAGCTGCTGGTCCAGACGGCATCCCAGCCAGGCTGCTGCGCGAGTGCGCCGAATCCCTCGCCCCCGCCTTCCAGCCTGTCTTTCAGCAGTCCGTCGACACCGGCGTGGTTCCCTCCCTCTGGAAATCCACTCTCATTGTCCCCGTCCCCAAGAAAGCCAAACCCTCCGAGTTAAACCACTTCCGACCCGTGGCGCTCACTCCTCTGGCAATGAAGTGCCTGGAGAGGATCATCCTCAAGTCGCTGCTGAAGACGGTGGAGCCTCAGCTGGACCCGCTCCAGTTCGCGTACCGCGCAGGACGAGGAGTTGAGGACGCCATCGCCACGTTGCTGCACAAGATCCTCACCCATCTGGACTCCCCCGGCAACTCTGCACGTGTGTTATTTGCTGACTTTTCGTCTGCATTTAACACGATCCAGCGTCACGTCATGGTGCAGAAGCTGTTCGGTTTTCAGGTGCCGACAACGACCGTAAAGTGGATCCTGGACTTCCTCAGCGACAGAGAGCAGCGGGTGAGAGTGGGCGACGTTGTGTCATCGGCCCTGACTACCAACACTGGGGCCCCTCAGGGGTGTGTCTTGAGCCCCTTTCTGTACATTATGTACACAAATGACTGTCGGTGCACCAAAGACAACACCTCGTGTGTGAAATTTGCTGACGATTCTGCAATTGTGGGTCTCATTTCCGATGACGAATCCATCAAAAAATATCAAGAATCAGTAGATGAGTTTGCAGGTTGGTGTAGTGACCATTTCTTGGAACTCAATGTGACGAAAACTAATGAATTGGTTCTTGACCACAGGCGCAGTGCTGACCCGCCAGAGCCAATTCAAATTAAAGGTGAGGACGTTGAGATTGTGGACACGACCAAGTATCTAGGCCTGACTCTGGACTCAAAGCTCAGCTTCAAAGACCACGTGTCATCAACTCAAAAGAAGTGTCAGCAGAGGCTTCACGTCCTGCGAAGACTGACATCCTTTGATCTTGACCCCAAGCTGCTTCTCAATTTGTATAGGAGCATGATAGAGCCCCTTCTGCTGCCTGTGATCTTCCAGACGCTGTCGGTCACAGAGAAGAACAAGCTGCTAAAAGTAGCGCAAACTGCCTCAAAGATCATAGGCCTCCCGTCCCCCCTCTGCCCGATCTTTGTGAGAAAGCCCTCCTTCGCAGAGCGCGTGGGGTCTTGGCCGACACTTCGCACCCTCTGAACAGTGAGTTTGAGATCTTGCCATCGCAGTGCAGGTACAGAGTACCCAAATGCAACAAAGTCAAACTCAGGAACAGCTTTGTTCCTAACGCAGTCAAATGCTTTAATGCGTTAGTCGGGCGGCGCATAGTACAGCGCTAGGACAGAGCCACCCCAGATGGACTATTGTCTGTATGTGTTAAAACCCACCCCCTTTCCCGCACTGTTTTGCTACCACCGACCCATTTCCACCACTTACCCCTTCCGAGAGTGCTCATTCGCGTAACCTCTTCCACCTGCTATGAACGTATTTGTTGTAATGGATCCTTTCCTACATGTAATGTAACCTATGTAATATTGTGTGTGTGTGTGTGTGTATGTGTGTGTGTGTGATTGCATGCAGATGCACGCAAGGGTACAAATGTTGTGTATCTGGTATGTTTGTTTGAGCTGAATATTATACTGTAATATCGTAATTGAGGGTGTGTGTGTGCGTGGGTGTGTGTGTGTGTGTGTGTGTGTGTGATTTTTTTCCCCCCTAAATGTTATGCTACTATTCCATTTCTGTTATTGTGTTTATTGCCATTATAAAATCTTGTCTTGTCTTGCAAAGCGACAACCCACATTTTTCTTTCTGAGAAATAAAGAATGCATTGACTTGACTTGACTTGACTAAAACTTCAACCAAAAGCAAGAAAAGAGAGAAAATGACAAAATGTTAATAAATACTTAGTACAGGTTTTCAAGGGCTGTCCTCAAGAAAGATGATACATTGTTTGAGCCATAAAGCGTCATTGTTTTGCCAACAGTATATATTTATGTTTAGTATCCTGTATTTACAAAGCCTTATATTGTTCCAACAGTTGTATTTTTTATGAGAACACGTGAAGAATATGTACACAATTACGTCTATCAGTATACGCAACAATGTTCTACCTTTAGAAATCCTCGGAATCTGCACCAAACAATGCATGAAGTCATTAGCAGCGCTTGCTAACAACGGCAAGGAAATAACATTTTCTGTTTTGTTTGTCGTAATATACAGGTGTTAACAGCAACAAGTAACAGACACACAAAAAAAAAAAAAATAAAAGAACCGAATAGTATCAATTATGCCAACACTTAAAAGTATAAACATAAAAACAACTACTTTGCCAAGTAACCATTCACACGAAATTATACGTTTTGCTAAAATATACAGAATATTTGTAACAGTTGTCTTTCTTTCATACATTTAATTTGCAAACAGATCTTCATAACAATGATTGGTTTCCAAACAGATCTTTATAGCAACTATTGGTTTACAAACAGATCTTTAAAACAATCACTGGTTTACAAACAAACCTTTTAACAACGATTGGTTTCAAACAGATCTTTATAACAATGATTGGTTTATAAAGATATCTTTATAACAATGATTGGCTTACAAACATATCTTTATAACAATGATCGGTTTACAAACATATCTTTATAACAATGATTGGCTTCACCTTCAAAACAGCATTATAGACACCACCGGTATTACTGTCAGTTACACACAGTCCACAGAATCACATGTGTATCCGAAATAAACAGAACACTGTAGGGAATTATAACATTAAAAAAATTCATACAGTCCGCAGGCCTGGATGGAGAAAATATGGGGTCAAGACAGCATCTCTTATTTACAATCGTGCCAATGGAAATTAATAGGTAGAACAATCTTCTACAAACAAAAGAAAGTCAAAACTATACTGAGATGCGACAGCAGAAGTCAAGGTAATGATGATGAAGATGAAGATGATGATGATGATGATGATGATAAGATGCCAGAGATTAAACAACAAATTAAAAGTAAATAAATAAGTATAGATCATTGGATGTTAACCATAGCCTTACATAATTTTTTGTATGTATATGATAATTTAAAACACGAGAATAATGTATGATGCAGAAAGGTGGAGTATCTATGTTTAATTCATTGGCTGAACATCACCACTGTGTTATTAGTCTGCTAATCAGTATAATCATCAACAGTATCAAATGTTAATTCGCTGCAGCTACTACTATTTATATTATTAATGTGACCATGTGAACTAATGTCTATATAAATGGTACAATTCACATTAAAATTCACAAACATATTCAGCTATTGCACAGTTTCCCAAATTACCTACATGTATTTTAATAACTTTTAAAAACAAATTAGCATTACATGTACATCTTTTTAAATTTTTTCAATCTAGAAGTGGAACAAGTAAAAATAAAACTATGCTTATTTAACTTAACACTTTCCAATGCAAATCAAAGACACACTTTCTATCAGTCTAAGATTTAAATAGTTTGAAGTTGGTTTGGTTTTCTTGATATACCTGGATTCCATGGTGACTGTGGCAAACTATTGTTGTGTACAAACTATTTTCCTATTGTACTAAAACAGTTCATATTGCATACAATCTATTTTCATACGGTATGCAAAATTATAGTTCGTATTGCATAACAACTATTTTTCTACAAGATACAAAAACATATTTCGTATTGCATAAAACCGATTTTGCTATTGTGTACAAATCATGTTTCTTATTGCATAAAAACTATTTTGCTATTGTATACAAGAAACATATTTGGTATTTTCCTATTTTAACCAATGGCAGCAGAGAAGGGCAGATTGATTTTTCCTTGTTTCACTTTTAACCCAGGAGGATGCTGTCATTTAACCCAGGAGGATGCTGTCATTTAACCCAGGAGGATGCTGTCATTTAACCCAGGAGGATGCTGTCATTTAACCCAGGAGGATGCTGTCATTTAACCCAGGACGATGCTGTCATTTAATCCAGGAGGATGCTGTCATTTAACCCAGGAGGATGCTGTCATTTAACCCAGGAGGATGCTGTCATTTAACCCAGGAGGATGCTGTCATTTAACCCAGGAGGATGCTGTCATTTAACACAGGAGGATGCTGTCATTTAACCCAGGAGGATGCTGTCATTTAACACAGGAGGATGCTGTCATTTAACCCAGGAGGATGCTGTCATTTAACCCAGGAGGATGCTGTCATTTAACGCAGGAGGATGCTGTCATTTAACGCAGGAGGATGCTGTCATTTAACACAGGAGGATGCTGTCATTTAACACAGGAGGATGCTGTCAATTAAAACAGGAGGATGCTGTCATTTAACCCAGGAGGATGCTGTCATTTAACCCAGGAGGATGCTGTCATTTAACCCAGGAGGATGCTGTCATTTAACACAGGAGGATGCTGTCATTTAACACAGGAGGATGCTGTCATTTAACGCAGGAGGATGCTGTCATTTAACGCAGGAGGATGCTGTCATTTAACGCAGGAGGATGCTGTCATTTAACACAGGAGGATGCTGTCATTTAACACAGGAGGATGCTGTCATTTAACCCAGGAGGATGCTGTCATTTAACCCAGGAGGATGCTGTCATTTAACCCAGGAGGATGCTGTCATTTAACGCAGGAGGATGCTGTCATTTAACGCAGGAGGATGCTGTCATTTAACACAGGAGGATGCTGTCATTTAACACAGGAGGATGCTGTCATTTAACACAGGAGGATGCTGTCGTTTGTCATTTAACCCCTGTCCCATTTTCTTAGGCCAGACATCACAACCTAAAATATTGTTGTCTCCCTTGTTCAACGTGGCCAGCGGTCACCCTTCATTATAACCCTGTTAAAACAAAACCACACTGCAACCCTAGATGTTACAAATAGTTTTGGCTATAAATTATCTTT
>CM072513.1:5930038-5986988 GCA_036898135.1 Oncomelania hupensis | reverse complement strand
AAACCTGTACTTTCTGACGGCAATTCTCTACATGCGAAGAGCAATGCAGGAAGATAGCGATGCCAAGCTTTAGGTTGAGAATGAACAACCTTTCGAAGCATAGATTTCAAAGTGCCATGAAACCGTTCAACAGTACCATTTGCTTGAGGATGGTAGGGCGAAGTACGTATGGCTTGAGTACCACACAAAGCATGAAACTGTTTCATCAAATCTGAGTTGAACTGAGAACCTTGATCTGAAAGAATTTCCTTGGGAAAACCTAACCTTGAAAAAATACTCATCAAAGCTCAGCAACTGCAACAGAAGAAATGTCTTTCATAGGAACAGCTTCGGGAAACCTAGTAGCTAAGTCAATCAAAGTCAGAATATATCTGTGACCTTCAACAGATGGAGGAGACAAAGGCCCAACTAGATCAATAGCGACCCTCTCGAATGGAGTCGAGATAAGAGGCATAGTCGCCAAAGGAACAGGGGGAACTTTTCCTTTTGAAATTGTTTTCTGGCAAATGTCACAAGTGTGAACATAAGCACTCACATCAGCAGAAACACCAGGCCAAAAGAATTGGGACAGAATCCTAGTCAAAGTTCTACGAACTCCACAATGACCTGCCAAAAGTTGATCATGCGCAGCAATCATGACTGAAGTGCGAAGTTTTTCAGGAACAACAACCTGATGCAAAATATCCTTGGATTTCTGATACCTTCTGTACAAAATATCATCTTTAAAATAGAAAGTATAGGTAGCAGAACCAACAACCTTTTCTTCACCTGAAACAGCTAACTTAAAACAACCTTGCAAAGTAGCATCATCTTTCTGCAACTGAATAAGTTCAACACGAGTGACCTTCAAGTCATCGCACACAGTGACAAGAGGTTTGTGCGGGAGATCCTTGCTTCCTAGCCTGAGCACGAGTAGTGACAGCAGCAACAGGGACATCAGCAGCAGCAGCAACTTTGGTATCTTGGGTCTGCTGAACAATCAAACCTGGAATATTTCCTACAATCAAGTCAGCAACTGGATCCTCAAGAACACAACAAACCAACTCTCCAACAAAATATGGGCAAGAAACAACAACTTTAGCCTGCTGATAAATGTTTATCTCTCCACCAAAAGTTTTACAACGAACAGTACCTGGTACATACTGCTCATCAGAAACCAAACGTTTTCGAACACCACAAATGGTAGCACCTGTGTCTCGCAGAACTGAGCAAGCAGTAGAATTTACAGAACCAACTTCTAAATGCAAGTGACCAGGTGTCTGATCAAAAACAGAACAAACAACTTCAGAGTCTACAGGGACAACTGCACAACCTGAGCTTGATTTATTAGTCTTATCATCTGAAGCTGTGGCTTTCTTTACAACAAAGGGACAAGCTTTTCTAGTATGACCACCAATGTTGCAAACAGGGCAAGGGTTTTGACTATTTCGAAGGGGACATTGTTTAGGACCATGACCTTTACCATCACAAAGAGGGCAATTATCAAAATTGGTGTAAAATGAACCACCTCCACGTCCACGTCTATAAGATCCCCGAGTTTGATCAAAACGACCTTCGACCTTTTGGTTCGAATCTGTGTATGTTGGGTCTTTCTTTTGAAAACCACCACGATTTCTCCAATAGCCACGACCTCGATAGTTGGAGTAACCACCGCGAGAATCTGCAGAGCCAGCAGCAGCTTGCGATTCCTCAGCTACATCAACTGATCCTACTGAACCGAAAATTGTAGCAGCCGATTTGCGTGCTAAGTTCTTTCCGGGACGAGCAAGACGATAACTTTCAGCAGTTTTAACCATATCATCCAATGTGACAAGTCCACGCTCGCGAATGAAAGTAGCGAGATCTTGTGACACACATTCTAGAAACTGTTCACCTAACACAAGATTCATTATTCCTTGCATGTTTCTAGGAACACCGGACAAAGCTATCCACCTATCAAACAATCTGTTCAGTTCAATACCAAATGTTTGGAAAGGTTCGTTTGAGTCTGGTCGGACTTCACGGAATTTCTTGCGAAAACCTTCAGCAGTACACTGGAACTTCTTAAGCAAATTGTCTTTCAATGTTGGATAATCAACCTGACCATTTGCAGCAAGACTGTGGTATAAGTTCAGTGCATTACCTTCTAACAAAGCTGAAAGAAATGTAACCCATTTGCTTTTATCCCAGCCAAGGGCTGTAGCATGAGTCTCAAAACGAAAAAGGTATGAATCTATGTCATCTTGTCTTTCTTTGAAAAGAGGCAACTTGGGATAAACAGGTCTAGCACCAAAAGAATTACTATCTCTACCTCTGTTTCCAAAAACCCGTATCTTGTTCCTCAGGTCTATGTTCAGAACGAAACTCAAATTCCTTTTGTTTAGTTTTCTCTCTCTCTCTAACTCAACATCTGCTTGTTTATTGCTTGTTCAACTTCTGCTTGTTTTTTAGCTAATTCAACCTTTTCTAGCTCAACATCTGCTTGTTTTTTAGCTAATTCAATGTCTGCTTGTTTTTTAGCTAGTTCAATTTCTGCTTCCATTTTTTTTTTCATCTCTCAATCTTTGTCTCTCAAGACGATCAAAACAATCCTGTACATATTTCCCACGTTCTTTTTCAGGAATACCCAAAGTTGTAGCTTGAGCAATAAAAGATTGGAACAACTGATCATAATCATCAGACATGGCTAAGTACAATGTAGATCAACAACCAACAAAAAAAAAAATTTACTATAAAAGTATCAAAGTGTTCAACCAGTAAATCAATAAAATATCAAAGTATCAAAATAGTAATGGCAAAATGCAATCAATCAAACAACTATAAATTGCTCAATGAATCTTATGAAAACAATTAAGTTTTTTTCAAAAGCAGCTTTTCAATACAATGCACAATTCAAGTTATAATGAAAGCAGTCAAGTCTTAATGTAAACAAAGCAAATTATATATTATATTATCCAAATATGTTTTACAAGTTGTGAAGCAATGACAAAAAATCTTTTTAAATATCAAATGGAATACACCGAGTCAATATATTCACAACATATGTTGAAGAACTTCAACTGAAGTTGATAATAAACACAATGAATATACAGTGAAAGATTAAATTACTAAGTTAAGTTTGGATCCAAGTATTTGTCAAACAGTCTTTTAGTTTTAAAGTATGATAATATTATTATGCATAATCACAGTAATAAATCTATTCACAAGTATTTAAAGTTTGTATTAATGTCAATAGGAATTTAAAAAAAAAATTTAAATAAATTTCTAAGTCAAATAAAATATACCAACGTTCAACACTCACAATCAAATTTGTTACCTCCCTTTCCCCAAGAGAATAATTATATAAACAGTGTAAAAAACTATCCTAATGAAAAATATATACAATGCCCACAAAGGAAATATTATTTAAACAAAGTTATTAAATAAAGAATTATGAAATGAGAAAAAAAAAAAAACAATTAACTCTCAACACAGTAAGCACTAGAACTAAATAATACTATAATACCAAGTAGACGGCCAAAGGAAAAAAAAAAACTCAACAAAATAACAAAGTGTTATCAAGATTAATTTTATAAATAATAAAAATCAATAGTGTCACACTAACTACTATATTATTCTATATCCAATTAAATTCACAGTCAAACAGAATAAAATAAAAATCACAAAACACAAACTATCAGCACTAACAATCCAACATGAACCAAAGGAAACAATGTATTAACAACTAAACTAAATCAAGGGAAACAATTTAACAACCAAGCTAAATCAAGGGAAACAATTTAACAAGGATAATCCAGCATAACTACATACATAAATACAGAATATTATAACATCAAACTCAATGCAAATCAAGAACACAATGAATAAATAAAATAAATTAAATTAAATGGGGCTGAAATTCTAACACTATAACCTACTTAAAATAAGGGCAAAGAGAACATACACCCAAACACACGCATGAAAGGACAGAACCCTACACAGCAAAGAACTAACAAAAACAAACAATCCCACTAACAGGAGAACAGAGCTGAAAATAAGAAAATAGCAACCCGCAGACAGAAAAAGAATTAAACCCTTAGTGCCCAGAAACTGTACACAGGCACAGCCGTTACGCCGGAGACGGCATTGTCACACAAAACAAAACATCACAGTCATACACAATATAATCAAGAATTCCAAGGGAGATAAGCCCACTAGTCTAACTGTATATAAATATAATAACTAGTGGTGCCCTCAATAAATATAAATATGTATGACTTAATGCTAACTACACAGAGAGAGTCTAGGGTCACCAAATGTAACGGAGGGTTTTTTGTGTATTATAATCTAAATAAATATATGTATAACTACTTATGGTGTATTGAATGAGTGTGTGGGTGTGGCTGTCTGACGCTCAGTATAAAGGAGTGTGTTCTATCTCTGTTTACTTTAACTTCTCATCCTTCACCACACACATGCTTTCAGACAAGGACAAAGTCTACACAATTGTTTCTCTTTGCCCTCTGTTATACTATTACTCATTCAATTATTCATACACATTAAACCATTCACATACACTAAATTCACAGATACATTAAATCATACAATTATTTCCAACATACAAATAAATCACACAGATGATAAATAAGTGTACAAGTGTAATTCTTTCTTTTATAGGTGTACACCTTTCAGAGTTCAACACTAGTAGAAGTCGTTGTCCCTTACTGAGGACGTCACTCGACTTTACTCTTTTGCATTAGCATCGACACAATTATTTTCACTTCGATGACTTGTAAATTCCAGAATGCACAGTTTCAGTTTACTGACCTATTCACGGATCAAACACTCCCGGCGCGGTATTCACAGCCGACGCTGGGGTCACAGCCACACACTGAAGACGCTGCAGATGTCTTCGTGGCGTAGGTCCGGAAGTTTACTTCGGCACCGTTGTTGCAATTCTGCACCAGTGATGGTATCCGAAGGAGAGGCAAGGCAAAGATGGTGTCCACATCCGGTCAAGCCAGTGATGTCATGGGGACCAGATCCATCCGCCGCACATCAGGGGTTCTTTGCTCCGTAACCGCCCCGCTGTATACAACATGTACACAATCGTAAATTTTTGCTCTTATCCTTAAAGAGACTGTATGTCTTTATAGCTCACATTGAGCAAGGATCATTTCCCTTTGTAGAATGTCTCTACACGCCACCACAATCACTACAATCACTATTATCAGCATTCCTGTGACAATACCTAGTATAGCCACTTTACACACATTGCATAGGCTACACACAATGGACTATGAGACAAATATTACAAACACAGCTCACCTTCATTTTATAACATATTTATACCCATTCATTCATCAATAGATATTCAAATTACACAACTGAAATACGTTCCTATTTCAGCCCATATCTTCACATATGACTGAATATAAAAATGGCATCATAATTACAAACTGAGTCACACATACATGTATACACATGATCAAATAAATATTGACCCGAGTTATCGAACTTTGTTTTCAAACATGGGTTCTTCTGTACCCTAAACGTACTACTTTACAAAAAGCAATATTCTTCCTTCTTCGTAAGATAGCTTAGCAGTTCATTATAAATACCACTAATAATAATAATATAATAAACAAATACCTGTATTCTTATACAGCTAAAGTCCTAAAGAAACAGGTCTTTCCAGAGCACCCACAAAAAACGTCCTCTCGCTTAGGCTGATGTATAGTCTCTGATCTAACACAGCTCAGAAACTAAATTATAATTTCTACCGGAACACACAGTGACGTCATAACGTCTTTCTATATAACTGCTGCAAAACGCGTTCGTTACAGTGGGGTGGGGTGTGATTGTTGATTGGAGGGACGGAGGGGAAGGAAGGGAGAAGGGAGGAGAGGGGAGGGGAGCTGCTAAGACGCGTGGATGTGGTGGGTATGTTTCATCGCTGTTGTATAGCGCCTTTCCAGCTGGAGAACTGCTCGAGGCGCTGGCCGGTACTGGATGTAACTCAACCCGCCCGGTGCGCCCATTGAGGGAGAGGTTTACTGCCGTCAATGGCCATTGATGAGCACTTTCATCTGCTCGGACAGCTGTTCGGAACCCATGTACGCCAGGGCCAAGGGTTAAGCGTGGGATGATGAGCAGGGTTGGACTGGATTGAGGCGAGGGAAATAATACATAGAGTTTAGCGGTGGTGGCTACATGCGCTGGCTGTCAGTTATTAGGTCGAGTTCACCATCCAACCCGTAGTAGCATTACCGTGAGTACGCTCGCCTGGGGAGGAAGCGATCCGGGTTCGATTGTCTAAAGAGAGAGAGGAGGTTTGTCTCACGCAAAATCGATTTTGTTTTTTTTTTTAGTGCAGCTACTTTTAAACTGGTATTTCACATCTCTTACCTCCCCTCCCACACTCCATCTGTTTGTGTCGCCACCTGTCATAAACTCAAAACAGGTCGGTCAATAGATACAGGTCGATCGCGATACAGAAAGTTCGAGAATCGAGTATTGGAGCCCGTATAAATTGGTCTAACATCACCATGTGGGTGTTTTTAATAGTTAATAAGTCTCCTCTCTGAAAATCCTTATCGGGAAGAGAGGGGACTATAATAGTTTATTAAACTGATTTTAAAAAAAAAAAAAAAAACAACATGTGGGTGGTCTGGTAGACAGTGGATTGTGAGCTGGTTTTCTATGCCGAAGGTCGCGGGTTCGAGCCCCGCCATGGACGAACGGCCATGACTAAGGTAGAAGACTTTACAGAGCACCGAGGATTATCTTCGGGGTGCTCACTCCGGTACCCCGGCTCTCTCCCTCCTTTCAGTAATAGTATAGGACGCAGGTATCGAAAATTTCCAAAAATAAAATCGATTTCGATTCCCGTTTTGTAAAAGCGACTTTGCCTTTACACCATGTTACGTTGAAACGCGCACGATAGATCCGATCGTTTTATTTTGCAAAGCATGCAATAATAGAGTGTATTTACCTTTGATTTGATTTTGCGTTGTTGTTAGAAGAGGCTTTGTATAACGTTGATAATTTTAGTTGGTCGATATTATTTGATAATTTTCTAGAGTTGGTTGTTTACTATCGATCGAAGCGTGTGGATAATTCTAGTGGTAACTAGAGACGCTTCCATTCTAAATATGGTTGTATGACGTGAGACAGTGATGACGAAATTTGTTCTGATTGGTTTAAATTGTGTCTTGCCCGAATGTTCTTTATTTCTCTGGGGTTAGAGAGACTATATAAGTGCCGCACTGTTTCAATAGAGGGGTTGTGTTGAAAGTAGAGGATTGTAAAGTGGAAAGTTGAGAGTGGAAAAAGCGATTGTATGCAGTTGTTGATGTTCGCTGAATAAAGTTGGAAAACTACATACGACGACTTCTGCCTTGTTGATGAGTGAGCAGGCTGCATGGATAAACGAATCTGAGTTACACTTATCAGGTTTCAAGCATCGGGGCTGAATCAACTGATAAAAAACAACATCGAGTTAACAGACCACATGTTTGAGTGATGAATGTGTGTGTTGTGTATGTAGGAGTTACTGTTAACATGTGAGAGTGTATGTTGGTTACCACCGCCTCACTTTCAGTCTCATTTAGGAGGATTTAGGCCTGTATAGCTTTCCATTTTAGTAGTAGTAGTAGTAGTAGTAGTAGTAGTAGTAGTAGTAGTAATAGTAGTAGTAGTAGTAGCAGCAGCAGTAGTAGTAATAGTAGTAGTAGTAGTAGTAGTAGTAGTAGTAGTAGTAGTAGTAGTAGTAGTAGTAGTAGTAGTAGTAGTACACGCCTTAATTCAAATAAATGAAATCGATCCTATCGCCTTGAGCAGCTATGGGAGTTGGACATTGCGCTATTGAAGACAACTGCTTACATGTAACTTTGATAACATCATACGATGTATTGGGAGATCGAGGACGTGTGGATCACGTAGATTCTTAAGCGAACGTGTGAGCTCATCTCCTTGATACTTGACAGTGTATAATTACATTTATCCTGTTCCTTGGTCGGCAGAGTGCTCTCGCCGTTGTCGTTGGGTAACGTAACGAGAGAGAAACAAGGTTCAAACTAATTGGTTTTCTTCTGAGATCTTGTTAAACACATGTTTCTGTCTAGTTGTAAGTTTATAGTCTGACGTTTTTTTAAGGTTGGTTGTTCTATTAAACGTCTTCTTCGTCGAAATGAAAAGTCTATTTTTTTTTCTTTCTTCTTCGTCCCGTAGGGGTACCGGGGGGTTCTCTATATAAATAGTATGATCACTTTCTGGAAATTTAGTGCTTTAAATTCCACCAGCGCTGTCTTTTCATTTGTTCTTTTTCATTCCTACTATGTTCTATCAACTTCGCTAGTCCAGTCACCTACCTTTTTTCTTGAAAATTCTTCCGGGACCAAAATCCTCATTTGTGTGTGAGGTCTGTTGTTGGACGCTTTCTTCCAAACGGTCACTAGGGCTTCCTATGATATTATTATTTAGCAGTGTAGGCATTTTATATTATGTGTTTTGTTGATATTTTATGTTTTTGTTTTTATTTTATTTGTTTTTGTAAACGGGGTTTCGATAAATTAGAGTAGAGCTGCGTGGAATGTCTTTATTGTAAAGTGACCGGCTGGTGGGATGCCTTCAGTGTTACCACTAGGGTTGTTTCAGCAGATCTTTTATGCGGATCAAAGGTGAGTCTTCTTTCAGTCAAGTTGTGGTCTTGATTTTGTGGTCCTGATTAGGCTCTTTGCGGTCCGCTGGACCCTGTAAGCAATGAATAACTAACCCTGTAAGCTACTTCTCTTCTTAATAATTATTGCTCCCTTAAAACGCGTTTACGAAGGCAGTGATCCAGTATTGACATAATTTATGACCAGCGGATTGGCATGTGGCAGGTGTCACTTCATAATCTTCTTTTTTTCTTGTCATTCTCATATAAAAATAAAATGAATCTTCCAATGAAGTGGAAAGGTGAGTGGAGAGTGTCCTTCAACACACGCATACACAATGCGTGCACATATATGTACTCAGGAACATATTCCACGTGGCATACATGCGCTTACTAATGCACAGACGTAGACATACGCAGCACGCAAACACACACACACACATGTTTAGACCGCGTTGTTATGACTTTCATAAAACGCCACATACGTTGTATTGACATCGGGTAAATTGTCCCCTTTTTTAAGTTCTAACGCTAACCCTAACCCTAACGGAACAATCTTTTGACGTCAACATAAATAGATCCGTCAAAGAAACGTAAATTTTCATGAATTTGTCAAAAGAACGCCGTCTAAACATAATCAAGCGCTCACACACACGCACATACACACACGCACATACGCATGCAAACACACACATACACACACACACACACGACCCAGTCTCACGTGTAAGCAAGACGTATTTTCTATTTTTAAGACCTGTGCACACTCAAAATGCTCATCAGTAGCAAACAAACCAAATTTCAGTAGTTTTTAAAAATTTCAGTAGCAAGCTGTAACGACAGTTCAAGACATAATTCTGCTCACAAAGCACACAAACTGAAACACTACGAGGCAGTAGAATGGGAATTACAATCTATTCAAGCCAAGCTAAAACATAAACACTGTTCTTTTTTTTTTTTTACAAAGCCTTTATTAGCAGAGTATCAAAATATACAAATTAGAACAAAATTTTAATTTACAAAATAACAGATTAATAATGATTTTAACTTGGTTACATACTTTTCAACTGCATTAATACAACTGGAAAAAGTCGAACATTTTGAATAAATAATGTATTTTTGTATATATTCATTTTATTTTTATCTTTCAAAGCTGGCTCCATAATTTTTTTTTAATCACAAGTATGAAGTTGCAACCACACAAATGCTGAACGAACTAGAAACAAACGCGCGCTTCCGGTTCGAAAAACGTCTTTTAAGCACAACTAGTCAAAAACGTCTTAAAACAGAAAAAAAGTATTTTTTAAAAGTAAAAAAATCGGAATTTCGGAATTTTAATAAGTAATCCGTAGCTCCGTATTCTGCTCATGAAAATCGGAGAAAATACGGAAAATCCGTAGATGTGCACAGGTCAACATGATGTTGTTGTACTACCGGCCACGCCTCCTGGAGACAGCTGCAGATAGATCAAAGTGGCGAACATTTTCTGCATCGGCATCCCTCATGTCTCTCCAACGGCCTGACTGGCTGCGGGACTGATGATGATGATGATGATGATGATGATGATGATGATGATGATGATGATGATGATGATGATGATGATGTGTGTCGCGAGAGGCTAGTTCAACCCAGCACTAAGGCTTCAAGCCTCCAACGTTCAGTCTGCTTTGACCTATGTAAGTTAAGTCGCTGAACCTGGCAAGAAACTAGAAAAATACAGGACGTTCCAGAATGACGCAATCAACCAATCAAAATAAAACTCGTCACCGGAGTTAGAAAATTCAACAGTCTTCAAGGATATAATTATCTGTTACTAAACAGCTATCAAATCTTCGATCAATAAACACTAAGATTAGTCCTCATCAGCTAAACAAGAACAAAGAAACACTAAAGGCTATAATGGGAGGCCTTGTGCCTAAACATAATTATTTGAAATTGAAATACGCGTTGAGTTGAGTTGAGTAAGTAGATTACCGTCCCCGGACACAGAAGCGTATAGGGGACTTCAGAAATACGCGTCTCAATAGTCCAAGTAATTAAAGAAACGCCATTCTTTACATAAACTTTAAGAATCGTCTCGTTTGTTATGTTTTCAGATGGACGAGGAGAGTAGTCGTCCCAAGCCCACCCGGCAGACGGCCCTGGATCTGATTCGCGAGCTGGGGTCAGAGAGCAACGCGCACGGCGTCGCGCGCATCGTGCGGTCACGTGACAGTCGCCGTAAGGTGGTGTGGAGCCTGCTGGTGTTGCTGGGAATAGGCGCCGCCATCTCTCAACTGTCCAGTCTGGTGCATAAGTACTTCCAATACCAGGTTAGTGGACCGAAGGATCATTAGTTACAGCTACAGTATTCCTCTTTTAACGTCACTACCGTTTAAGGTCACAACGCGGATAAGATCAATCAGGTTGTTGGTCCCGGCCAAACACCTTCTTTGTACCATTTAGAATTCCTCGCTTAACGTCACCTCGCATAAGGGAAAACCTGGATAACGTCAACCCCGTTTTGGTTCCCAAATGGAGGAGACTACTGCTTAAGAGAAATTGATGTCACAAATGACTGTGCTGGTAAGTCTGTCACGTGCGTGCGAATCAATGTGCTTGTGTGTGTGTGTGTGAGAGTGTGTGTATGTGTATGCATGCTTGCATCCCTTCGTTTGAGTGTTTGAGTGTGTGCTTATGCATCATACACACGCACAAAAAATACATATACAGTAATGCATACATGCATACGCGCGCACCAACGTGCACACATGTACACACACGCACTGTCACACGACACAAAAATTTAGCACCTCGTATAAGATCAAGTTTTTTACTGGTAGTTGATCTTATCAGAAGATTGTTTAGGGTGCCCCTCGGATAAGATCAAACAAAAATTTAGTCCCGTGGGGGGTCACCTTAAGAGAGGAGTACTGTAAGACTTTTAACACCAAGATGGCTTACTCCGTTCTGTTTCCCTAGTAAGACTCTAGCCCGATTATGTCCCTTGGTTGCCGCAAGCTAACTTTCACTTTTCTTCTTACCGCTCTCTTCAAACTCATGTTATTTACTCTTACCCAGTGGGGAGAGGGGGAGGGGGTTGAGGGATGTGTTTGTGTGTGTTTTGTTTGTTTGATGGCTTGCTTGCATGTTTTACATTTTCAGCCTTTTATATTTAGACCAGGATTATTGTCGCGCCTCAATTGTAGTAAATTACAGCCTTCCATAATCGACCTATCTATCTCAACAATAATTATGTTTTGTTTGTTTCTAATATTTCTTGTTCATCCGGACTTGATTAAAACTCATAACAACATCATCAACCACACAGCGTGGAAGAGCACAATGGATGGGACCAGAGGGCGAAATGGAAAATGGCATTTGCTATTTTGCCTGCCTGTGCTCAGATCTCAGTTGTTAATAATCCTCGTAACTTGATGTGGCTAACTCAATAAATGTGATGGTAATGATGACTGTTGTTGTTATTGTTGTTGTTATTATCATCATCATCATCATCATCATCATCATCATCATCATAATCATCATCATCATCATCATCATCATCATCATTATGGTTGCTGTTGGTTTAATTTCTTTTAATTCATTCAAATGTGAAATGGCATATTATGAAATATTATGCAGTGATTTCAGCATATGAATTTCAGCAGCGAGATCAGTAAAATGTGCATTTTTTTGTTGGGGGGGTGGGGGGGAGGGGAGATTGGGGATTTGGGGCAGGGATTTCTCCCGATTTTTCACAACACACACACACACCCACACACACACACACACACACACACACACACACACACACACGGTTCCCTATATCATAAATACATTATGTATACACAGTGAAACACGTTAGAATGCTAGTTTCAAAGATTCAAAACAGATGAAAGTATTGTTGTTGCATCAATTTTTATTCATCAGATTAACATAAGTTGTACTGATAAAATGATGAAAGTATGGGCACTGACAGATGTATCATTTCCAAGTTAGCATTTTATTCGACGTCAGGCGATGGCCATTGACGTATACAAATCTTCAATGACTTGCCGTTTTATTCTCGAGCAGTTAATAATGTCTGCTAGTCGGTGCTCCGGCTATGCAACTTGCTGCTTAATAAACCAAGAAAAACACTGTAAACAAAGAACAACGCTGTTAAAAGTTACGCAGATTTGGATTTAACAGATGCATTGTTTCAATCTGTTTTACACATACTGAACGGTAAAGTACACTCCCTCGTCTTTTGGAAAGCGGGAAAAACCCCAGTTCTCTGCATACACTTTTTCTGCGAGCATTATGGCTTCCCACAGCACTACCACCAAAAAAACAAAATCCTCGTTTGCCGCTTCCTATTGCCTTCGCCATTTGTAGCCTGCGCACCTAAGCAGTGGAATTCCCTTCCCTCCCATATCCGCAACATACAATCAACACAAGCATTCAGAAAGGCCCTCAAAACCCACTTCTTCAAACTGCTTTATTCAGATTGATTTGTATCCCGCTGCTATTCTCTCATCTTTTGTCTATGTCTGATCCGTAAGTGTGTACACGGCTGTAAATATTTATACTGTTTTTCTTCCTGGGTCTAACCGGGCATATAAATAGCTGTGAATAGGTTTTTGCTATTATATTTCTGTCTTTTTGTCATCTGTGCACATAGTTGTAAATAGTCTATTTCGGTGGGTTTTTTTTTAATTTATGTACATAGTTGTAAATAGTCTGTACCTTTACTGTTCCGTCTTTGGTGTATTGTAGCAAAAGTGATGTTTTATCGAGTGCATGTATTTATATGTATTGATTAAATGTAATGACTATGTAAAGCGTGGTGAGTCTGGTCATAGGCTGGAGTACCCGCTATATAAAAATCCGTTATTATTATTATTAGCCTGCGGAAACTAAAGGACTTAACTCTGCTCTCGTGCTTAAAAAAATCAAGCGAGTAAACCATCTTGGGTATATATTGTCATTGATTACATTACAGTACATGATTATTGCTTAAGGTCCAGCGGACTCTTCCGAGCCAAATCAGGACCGGACAACCTTCGATCCGCATAAAAGATCTGCTGAAACAATTATAGTTGTAAAACTGAAAGCTCTCCACCAGCCAGTCACTTTACAATAAAGACATCCCACGCAGGGGAGGCTGAGGCTGTACTCTAATTTATCGAACCCCCGTTTACAAAAACAAAATAGAATACAAACATCATTATAAATTATCCACAAAACACATACATATAAAATTGCTAAATAATAACATCATAGGAAGCCCTAGTGACCACCTGGCAGAAAGCGTCCAATATTCCCAAGCTGATCCAACAGACCTCATACACAAATAAGGAGTCTTGTCCCAGAAGAGTTTTCAAGAAAAAAGGCAGGTGACTGGTCTAGCGAAGAAGAAGAAGATAGTATAGCAGATTGATAGAACAGAGCAGGAATGAGAAAGAGCAAATGAGAAAGACAGCGACAGTGGGAATTTAAAGCACTAAATTTCCAGAAAGTGGGGAGACTATTTATACTGAAACCCCCGGCACCCCAACGGGGGTTATCATTGATTACAGTTACGAAGAAGAACAAGAAGTGATAGATGTACTCCTTCGGATGAGAGTATAAACCGAGATACAGTCTGTGCACGCTCGCATTCAACCGCATGGACTAAAGATCCGGACGCTCATGTACTAGACGGGTGAGTGCCGTCTACACAAATACGCCAAGCATACCTTATGTCCCTTCTTCCCACGTACCCGCTCGCCCAGGATTGCGCTCAATGTGTCTGGGCGTCCGACGATGCGCCCAGAAGGCCGCAAGTGGGCGCCTCGGGCGGGTTGAGCTAGATTCTATATCGGCCAGCGCCTTGAGCAGGTCTTGAACTGGAAAAGCGCTGTATGAGAACGATTTTATAAATTGAACAAAGATTAGCATCCCGATTTGTTCAAAGAAGGTGGTCACCAGCAAGAAGAAGAAGAAGAAGAAGAAGAAGAAGAAGAAGAACAACAACAACAACAACAACAACAACAACAATAACGACAACCACAATCACCACAACAGCAACAACAACAACAACAACAGCAACAAAAAAGCAATAAAACTAAAACTAAAACTGTTGAACTCAAGATAAGAAATTGCTAATGCATAACTTGTAGGTTTTTACTGCTCTTAAATGCGTTGTTCAGCACAATGACAGATGTGACTTCACTTCGTACGATCGTGAGAAGAAGAAGAAGAAGAAGAAGAAGTAGTAGTAGTAGTAGTAGTAGTAGTAGTAGTAGTAGTAGTAGTAGTAGTAGTAGTAGTAGTAGTAGTAGTAGTAGTAGTAGTAGTAGTAGAAGATGATAATCATGCTCATGATGATGATAATGATAATGATCATGATGAGGGCAGTACGCTGGCGAGGGTAGGGAGTTGAGTTGCGCTGACGTAATTCCAATGTCGTGATTGTTTGACCAGGTGGTGGAGGTGTCCGAGATCCAGGACGGGCTGCCGGTGGAGTTCCCATCAGTCACCGTGTGCAACATCGAGCCCATCTCCTGGCGTAAACTGCGTCAGCTCCTCAACCACACCACATCAGACCCCACAGAGCCGCCACCGATATTTCATAACGGCTACGACCCCAGCTATGCCGATGACGAGGACGTCGAAGGACCCTCGGGTAGATGCTTATGTTTTAATCACGACTTTTTGTGTGTGCAGCTTATACTTCACTTTGACAAATAGTCGTTCTTTTGTGTTTTTTACTCCTCATTTTTGTCTTCTTCCCCATCCTCCCTTCTCCGCACGCCCTTTCCACCCACTCT
The DNA here is from genome assembly GCA_036898135.1 of Oncomelania hupensis. Classification (NCBI taxonomy): domain Eukaryota; kingdom Metazoa; phylum Mollusca; class Gastropoda; order Littorinimorpha; family Pomatiopsidae; genus Oncomelania; species Oncomelania hupensis. The sequence continues at coordinate 5,971,598 of CM072513.1, read as the reverse complement.
CCCCCTTTCCCATCCCTACCACGAGTAGAATGCGTTTTAGGATATTCAAGGGTGGATCGATATGGATATTTTGAATAAGAGAGAGAACGAGTGTTTGTGCTTTGTATTTTACCTAACGTCATTAAATCCACGTCTTTGAAATCCTGTATGTTTGTAAGCTGTTTAGGAAAAGCCCACTGGAGGGCTCATGGGTTTAATACGGGGGTAGGATATATGATATATATATATCATCTAAATTCAGGCATCTCCCGTTGTTACAGACGTGCGAGACTGGCTGGCCTTCACGGAGACGTTCCACTTCGGGCCGCAGGAATCTCACATCCGCTCCATCCGGGCTTTCCACGAGAACGTAGGTCGCGAAGCGCTGTACGTGCGCCACAGCCTCAACGAGTCGCTGCTGCACTGCAGCTTCAACAAACAGCCTTGCTCCACCGCTAACTTCAGCACCATCTTTGACGGCAACTACTACAGCTGCTTCACCTTCAACGCGCAGTCCCACCAAGAGACCCACCAGCCGCTCATCGTCCACTCCACTGGGCCAGAGCACGGGCTCAGGTAATAAATATGAAAGTCATGTGGTGTCGGTTGGTATGAATTCGCAAATAAAAATAATAGCCCAACTCTGAAATCATTAGAAATGTAGCTAAACTATTCGTATTATATATCATAGGATAACAATTACCACGCCATCTTAATCACGTCAATTCGGACGAAAGTATACATTGAGGCGTAGACTGTACTCGCACAAATCATTGCGTGGCCGTTTCGCTAACTTTTAGTCAGATGATAACTGTTACCATCTTCATTACGTAAATTCGGATAAGAGCATAAACCGACGTCACGAATTACAGCATGGCTCTTTGCCTGCCAGGCATGTTTCCACGTTTGTGCCAGACATTTCTCTGGCACCGGAAAGAAAGTTCAGTACTTAGGCATTTAAGAGATAAGATAAGATAAGATAAGATAAGATAAGATAAGCTAAGATAAGATAAGATATTACTTTATTAATCCAAAAGCATGGAAATTACATTGTCTGTCAATTAAACATGTCCATTCATTCTTCTTTTACACACACATAAATATTTATACATTATTAATGATCTTCAAACACTTGGACATATTTTTCATAATGCAGATATTTCAATTAAGCAGTTTTAAAAATAAATAAATAAATAAATAAAAAATAAAAAAATAAACTAACTAAGCTGCATGAGAGTTGTAGAGTATGTTTAGTAAGACCTACCGACTTGTTTGTTATGTGCTTGAATGGCAAGTGGTATGAATGAGTTCCTGTACCTATTTGATGTTCCCGCTGGTGCCCTAAAACGTCCACTCCTGTCTATCCGTCGAGAGTCAAATTCCAAGAAAAGTGGATGGTTACTGTCAGCCAAAATTGCAGTCAGCTTTTTTGTCACTTGTCTGCTATGTATCGTCGCCATGTCATCCTGTTCCCTCCCAATCACCCCACTAGCCCTTTTTATCTGTTTGTCCAATCTTCGTTTTTCTGTTTGTGATACGTTTCCTCCCCAACATGAGATTCCAAAAGAAATGATGCTTCCTATTACAGCTGTATAAAACATTTGTAAAATTTCCTGTTTTACATTAAAGGATCTCAGTTTTCTTAAACAAAACATTCTACTTCTGTCTACTTATTCTTATTCTACTGTTCTTTCAATAATAGTTGTTAAATAGACATATTTCATATCAAATTAAAGGTAAAAGAGTGAAGAATAAGAGAAAAAAAATGTTAATTTGATTATGTTATTGAAAGCATGTTGATCTTTTTGAAATGATAAAATAAAATAAAGATATTTCTACATACCACAGTGATAAAAAAAATCTAGAGGAGTAATTCCAATCACTGAATCAGCTTCACACACCAGAAAGAAAATTTATTTAGGATCAAAATACACTTTACAGTTTGAAATTATATTGATTATTAGCAGAGTTTGACACACTGTCGATTATGCCCATCACAATGCTTAGTAAAATGCACAAAAAACACTCTAAAAACGAATCAATTTGAAGAAACCACACGCGTGTCGATCGGGAACGAAAGTAGAAAGAGGTATCTTTCTTTGGTTAAAATAAAACTTGGATGGGACTGCGCCAAAAACCGGAACGAAACGGAATACTGAAATCGACGATATATCGTCGATTGGCACAAACATGGCGGCTCAGACCGACGATATATCGTCGATTGGCAGGCAAAGAGCTACAGCTAAACCGTTGTAAAATCAGGTGTTCACTGTTACCATCTTCGTTACGTACAATTGGGATGAGGGTGTAAACCGAGGTCCAGTCTGTGCACGAACTCATTCCATCGCACGTACTTTAAAGACTCTGACGCTCGTGTCCTTAGACGGAGAAGTGCCAGCTACACAAATACGCCTAGCAACAACCTTCTCCTCCCTCCCCGGTCGTCCTGGACTGAGCTCAGTGGTCCGGGGCGTCACACGATGCGCTTGAAAGCAGCAGGTGGGCGCCTCGAGCTCGGGCGGTTTGAGTTAGATCCTGTATCGGCCAGCGCCTTGAGCGTCTCCTGAGCTGAAAAAGCGCTATATAAGAACGATAAAATAAAATAAAATAAAATAAATAAATAAATGGTAATGTATTTATTTAATCATTCTTATATAGCGCGTTTTTCAGCTCAAGTGCTGCTCAAGGCGCTGTCCGATACAGGATATAAATGCATCAATATAAATAAATAAATAAAATAAAATAAATGAATACATAAAATAGATAAAATAAAATTCAATAAAATTTTTATAAATAAAATAAAATAAAATAAAATAAAATAAAATAAAATAAAATAAAATAAAATAAAATAAAATAAATAAAAATCTTAGTGAATTAAAGCTTAAGGTTGTGGTTGTTTTTGCTTTGGCAGCGTTGTGATGTTTCTGGACAACAACGCGCCACCCCTGGGCACGTACGCGGTGTACACGCTGGACACTAGTATACTGCACAGTGCAGGGGTAAGGGTCATGGTGCACGCGCCCAACACGCTGCCTATCCCGGCAGACCATGGCCAAGATGTCGCCCCGGGCTTTTCCACTTCCGTCGGTATCAAACCGTTTCTGCACGCAAGGCTGTCTCAACCCTACGGCAACTGCTCCGACACCAGGCTACGAGGGCTGAACAGGTAAGTTTTTAGTTCAATTAAAGGTCAAATGGTATATAGAAAGACTTAGGCCTATATATCAAAAGTGGCAAAAAGGTCTTGTACAGCAGTAGAATTTCCATTGAAAATTAGAACTTCAAATTGATTCCGGGGAGAGAGAGAGAGAGAGAAAGAGAGAGGGAGAGAGAGAGAGAGAGAGAGAGAGAGTGTGTGTGTGAGTGTGTGTGTGTGGTGTGTGTGCGCGCTCGCGTTCGTTTGGTTGTTTTGTATGTATTTTCATCAAAGTTAACCAAGTGCTATGCGTGTGCGTGTGTGTGTGTGTCTGTTTGTCTATCTGTGCGTCAGCTTCGACTCGACTTTCTCGACGTGTATCGCCGTGTGTAAGCAGGAGTTGATTATGCGCACCTGCACCTGCCGCTCCTCAGCCCTTCCGCAGATCCCCAGCAACGAGCGTGTACCGTACTGCGGTCAGGTGCTGCGATGGCGTAACATGCTACGTCATCCAGAGAAGTACAACGTCACTCAGCACTTACCCACCCTGGCCTGCGAGGAACGAGTGATGGAACGCCTGAAGAACGACAGAGGGTAATCATTTTAATAGCAATATCATAATGATGCTACTACTACTACTACTACTACTACTACTACTACTACTACTACTACTACTACTACTACTACTACTACTACTACTACTACCACTACTACTAGATATCTTCTGTAATTACTCTTTAAACGGTGTTTCACCTACGTCTCTCTGCAACGGCAATTTAATGAATCCAACCATTTTGTCAATTAAAAAGAAAAGGCAGCGCGTGACAGGTTAATTTTTTTAAAGGCGCATTCACTTAAGCCCTTTTCTTCCAGGATCGCTCATTTGTCCTGAGCGCTGCAGTACACATTAAGCAGCAAGTTAGCTCCGTGAGTTTAGATCCTGCTGTTTGGGCTGTGCAGCTCTTTGAACTGGCAAAAAAAGTATTTACAAATATTGATTTCGTTGTTTAGTTTATAAGTAGACGTATAAATAACACGCTTCTGTCTGTCATTCTGTTATTTTAACTGCGTGCTTATTGTCGACTCTGGAGTGAAGAACTAATATGGATCAGGATCTGGATCGGGATTCCTCTCTTGATGCTGGGCGACGGGTTAGCCGCAGAAGACAGTAGATCTAATAATTATGACTAGTTTTAGATTATCCGAATTCACTTATCGTCTAACGCCCAAAGCAAGGGTGAGCCAACACAATCCACATAAATTTGCTGATCTCGCCTATGTTCCATTGTCTATTCCAAGCGAGTAAGCCATTGGCAAGTGACAAAAACTAAATGAAATACCAAGGATCATCGTTTTTCTGTCCGGGAAGTCAAACAAGCCGCCAAAAAAGATAATTCTCCTGCGAAATGATTGATTTGATTTGATTGATTGTTGCTTTAGGTCCAGCGGACTCTTCCGAGCCAAATCAGGACCGGACAACCCCCGATCCGCATAAAAGATCTGCTGAAACAACCCTAGTGGGAAAATTGAATGCCCTCCACCGGCCAGTCACTTCACAATAAAGACATCCCACGCAGGGGACGGCTGAGGCTTTACCCCAACTACTCGAACCCCCGGTTACAAAAACAAAATAGAATACAAACATCATTATAAATTATCAACAAAACACATACATATAAAATGCCTACATTGCTAAATAATAACATCATAGGAAGCCCTAGTGACCACCCGGCAGAAAGCGTCCAACACTCCCAAGCTGATCCAACAGACCTCATACACAAACAAGGAGTCTTGTCCAGGAAGAGTTTTCAAGAAAAAAGGTAGGTCATTGATCTAGAGAAGAAGAGCAAATGAGGAAGACAGCGACAGTGGGAATTTAAAGCACTAAATTTCCAGAAAGTGGGGATACTATTTATACTGAAACCCCCGGCACTCCAACGGGGGGAAACTCTCTCTCTCCTGCGAAAGAATGAATGGAATGAATGAACAATGAAGTCAGGGCCGGACCCAGGGGGTGGTGGGTGGGGGGTTACCTGGGTTCCGGACCCCCCCCCCCCCCCCCCTCCAAACTATAAAAAAAAAATTGGTTTTAATGCAAAGAGTTTCAATTTTTAAAAAATTGTTTTTAAAACATTGCAGTTTTTAGTCATTTTTGGTCCAAGGTACAAAGAGTTATTTATTGACAATTCAACGGAAATCCATTTCAAGGGATCCGTTGAAACGTCTAAACTGTTTTCCCGTTGAAACGACCAAGTAACCCAACCCGTAAGCCTAAATTAGTAAATGCAGCGATATTTTCTTGTTCTGGCCGCAAGCCTCTTCCAGCACCTTCACCTAAGATACTGCCCTAATCCCCAAAAACGACTTTTTTTTAGAAATATTAATTAAGATGCTAAGTTGATAATTATGAACACAGCGTTCGTTGCCTGATTTGGTGAAGTCAGCAAAATGGCAAATGCTTTGACAACTGATGTTATTGTTCCTCGTCAAGCATCCCGACAGACTCTCCCTGACAACCAAACTGCGGCCCCTCCAGAAGAATATTTCAAGATTAGCATTGCTATTCCTTTCTTGGAATACCTGTCAACCGAATTGGACTCGAGGTTCAAAAATGCTGACCTAGCAGTTGATGGTCTCTGTCTGGTGCCAAGCACTTTAATAGACAACCAGGATGGTTTCATGCAGGTTCCAGAAGGGGTGAAGACACTGGCAATGTTGTGGGAGTCTGACCTACCAGACAACGCTACCCTTGTTGCAGAATACCAACGGTGGGTTTGCAAATGGCGAAGTGCTGCTGAGAATGCGACAGCTATCATCCCATCCACGCCATCAGAAGCACTGAAACATTGTGACAGGGATTTTTATCCCAACCTGTTCATCATGCTAAAGAACCTTTGCACCCTGCCTGTCACTACTGCCGAGTGTGAGCGTTCAAACAGTCAGTTGCGCAACCTGAAAAACTACCTGCGCTCTACAATGGGGCAACAGAGACTCAGTGGACTTGCTTTACTAAAAGTGCACAGGGATGTTGATATTGACTGTTTTGCCAGAAGATACAATTCACAAATGGTACTAATGCCGAGGAACCTAGTGCAGCAAGACTGAAAGTGAAAGCAGGGTTGTGATGTTCATAAACTACAAGGTAAAGCTTTATACCGTTAACGATCAACAAAAAGTAGTGAATAATAATAGTATACAAAACATCTCTGCTGATAAATAAATGTTTGTGTGTGTGGTTTTTTTTTAAAGGGAGGAGCAGAGGATAATTTTTGTACCCCAGAGTTTGTGAGTTCAATTGTTCAAAAAGCTCAAAGTCCCAGACCATCACAAATGGCTTTTTCAAGGTTCAGATTGCACCAGATTGCACCATTTTGCATCCTTGAAAAAAAAAATTCCGGGGAGGCATGCCCCCGGACCCTTCTAGAAGGCTCGAATCTGTAACCCCCCCTTCGACTTTTCCCAGGTCCGGCCCTGATTAGTTTGACATCTACACCCCACCATTGGCGATTTGGCTGGCGGTAAAACGTTTTGACAGCTGAATAGTAATGTATCTCTTATTGGTGTTGTTATACAAACTGTTGTTTCCGCGTAATCGGCAAACTTGTGATTAGCTTCAACAATAAAGTAGGTCTAACAAGGGAGACAACCAAATTTTAGGTACTGAAATATACCCCTTGTCTCCCTTGTTTATACTTTAAACAGCCGACGCGCTTCAATATAACTGAGGGGCCGGGTAGCTCAGTTGGTAAGAGCGTCTTGCTAGTAACCGAAAGGTCGCTGGTTCGAATCCCGGATTGGTCAACGTGTGATCATATTATTTTCCCCTTTACCAACAACTGGCCCGCTGGTGTCAGTATAAATCGGTCCAGTAGTCACCTATATGCGAAAGTGTCGTGTGACTATAATCTACAAACAACAACAATCAACATAACACCATTGGTTTGTCAATCATATGGACTCATGGCTGTAGCTATCCTCCTATTTCTTTTTAAAAACCTTGTTAAGCAACGCCTGAATGATCAAGTCATACAATCGTGGCAGCAAAGTGTATATAATCACAATATTCTGCATTACTTCTACAATTCCAAAAGACGACTTCTGTTTTGAAAACTATTTGCTTTGTTTGTCACCTTTGCTAAGAAGAAACTTATTGAGATTGAGACTTTATTGTCACAAATGGCCTATTCAGTCTCAAAGATATAATAATGTACCTAGAGAAGAACGATTGTGTACTATGTGTGTGACTTAGATGAAATTGGTGACGAGTTTCATTATTTCCTATCCCATCCTAGAGAAGAAAGATTGTGTACTGTGTGTGACTTGGATAAAATTGGTGACGAGCTTCATGATTTATTTACATGTAAAAATGCTGTGCTAATAGAAAACAGCACCTCTATTTTACCTAAATACTTTGGAACTCATCCAAATGCGAGTGAGCGTTGTGGCCAAGTGGGCTAAAGCAGGACTAACTTGCCTTGTCCATAAGCCAGAAACCAATGGCGCCTGACCTGGTAATTCACAAATAATGTTAGGTAGGTAGGGTTTGGGCGCGCCACTGGCTGCGACTAAGCCTTCCCCGGGGGAGGCGGCCCAGAAATTCCCGATAGAAAGGAATAATAAACTAAACTGCAGCAAATGTCTTTACATTTAACCACCTGACGAAAAATAAATCAAAGAGCATGTTGTTAACTTTAAGCAGTTTTGTTGGAGTTGTGATGTCACTATTTCAATATGCATTCCCTTTTTTTCTTCTTCTGTAAAACCGACTTGTTATTTAAAAACTGTGATGCAAATATGTTTGTGTTATTTTGTACACATATTATTATATTTGATGTGATGCCTACACATTTCTTTCCACACTGAGCCAACGTAAACTTTAAAAGGAGTGTTTGACATTTCAGACACATGTCTTGTGATGCCTATGGAACAGTCCTGTTTTTTGCCGTTCATTGTTTTGTTTGTTTTTTATGTCTGTAATCCCCTTCTCTCCCCTCCCCTCCTTTCTCCCCCCACTTTTGGCAAAAACGCCTCCACTCCCCCCTCCCCCCCCCTTTCTCACTCCTGGGCTATGAACTTCGTTTCATGCTGGTGCGGTTTTGTTAATAAAATGACTAAGTTCCAAACTTCCATTCCAATTTTAGCAACCCCACAGGCGAGCGTTTATAATTCATATATAGATGAACGACATTTAAAGTCGCCCGCCACGTGTCCAGATGCGAGCGCCTGTGGACTTATTACACGCTGGCCGTTTTTTTTTTTTTTTCGGTTTTTGGTTTTGTTTGGTTATACGTGCTGCCCCAGAGAGTTGCGCTACCTCACAAAAACGTATGAATGTTATTAGACACCAAAACGAACCCCAACAACAACAACAACAACAGCACCAACAACAACAACCACAACAATCACCATGCACGCATTCACTGGCAAAGAAATTACATTGTACTTGGCGATAATTATCATCTGCAGAATTGCCTTCTACGGTGATGATGGCGATGATCATTATTAGGGCAGCGACGACGACAACGACGATGAAGATGACGACGACGATGATGATGATGATGATGATGATGACGGTGATGATGACGATGATGATGATGATGATGATGATGATGATGATGATGATGATGATGATGATGACGACGATTATGACGTCATAGGTACGAGACAGGATGTGGGTGCACACACCCATGCGGTGAGCTGTCGTACCAGATGTCAACGTCGATGTCGTATTGGCCCACAGAGCTGTACCAGTTCGACGCCCTCAACAAGCTGTACGGAACGAACATAGAGGACTCCCCGCTCTACCGAGCTTACCGGTAAACTTTCATCATTGGCTCAATCTTTCACTTTGACTTGCCATTGAAGATTTTCAGTGCAGCACTTACAAGACCCTCATTAAAAAAAAGAAGACTTTTCTGAGAATACTTTGCTTTTAGGAATACTTTAATAATTATATAGTCGGGAATCAGAACGGGCCTAATGTCTGTCGGTCATTCCCTAAGTCAGTGAGCCCGTTGCTCGCCATATCCCATTAAGAACCCCTGAACTGATTTTGACCAAATTTCAAAGGAACGTTACCTAGATTAATGATCAGTCTCCGTTGACGTCGTATTTGCTCTATCTTGAAGGTCAAGGTCACTAAGGTGAATTTCCTCTCTAAACACGTTTTGCTCTAGTACTTTTAAAAAAAAAACATCGTCAAGTTCAAACTTGATCAAGTTCAAACTTATAAAGGGGTTCGAGCACTGATTAGAATAGACTCAACGTTTCCCGGCGTGTCGTAAGAGGCGAATAACAGGGGTGATGTCAGCACGGCATCACTGGGCGAAAGTCTTCTACACAGAAGTCACCGGCCAGGACGGAGGAATCTCATGTTACTAAAGGTTCAAAGACCACGTGCTCGGGGCCAAGGCGAGCCACACTGTATTCGTGGATATCGGCGGTGGCCAACAGCCTGGAGAGGATTGGGCCCTGCCAGGTCTTTCTTGCCCAAGACACTGCATGATTAATACAACCATTTACTCCATGCATACGGATAGGTCGTCGTCCGGGTCACCAAGGACCGCGCCTTCCGTTGGCCACCAGGACGGAGGTGATAAGTGTGCTACTGATGTATAACTTAGCAAGATCCGCACCAGAAACAACATCGTCATAGGAACCTGGAATGTCAGGACCCTAAATGCGGAGGGAAAATTAGAAGAACTGACCCACGAGCTGGACCACTATCGATCAAACGTTTTAGGGATCAGCGAACTGCGCTGGAAAGGCATAAGTGAAACAACGACCGACAAAGGCCACAAGCTTTATTTCAGCGGTAGAGATGACAGGCACGAACACGGCGTTGGATTCTTGGTCCACAATTCTAGCCACTGTCATGGGTTGCCGCCCAGTCTCCAGTAGGATCACTACCATCTGTCTGAGAGCAGCCCCTTTCAACATCACCATCATCCAGGCCTATGCCCCAACATCAGAGTATGACGACAGCGAAGTAGAGGATTCCTATGAAAATCTACAGGCTGTCCTTGACCAAGTGCCGAAGAAGGACATAGTCATAGTGGAAGGCGACTGGAATGCCAAGGTTGGCCAAGATGCGCATCACAACTGGGGAGACACATGTGGACCCCACTGCAACCACGAGATAAATGGCAGGGGTCTGAGACTCTTGGAGTTTTCCAGATACAACAATCTGATACTGGCAAACACGCTTCGTCTCCACACAAAAATCCAGACGATGGACATTGCACAGTCCCGGCGGGGAGCATCACAACCAGATCGACTACATCATGGTCAAGAAACGCTTCAGATCAAGCATCAACATTGGCAGGACACGCACTTTTCCAGAAGCAGACATCGGAAGTGACCACAATCTTGTGATGATGTCTTTCCGGCTCCACTTGAAAAGAGTAAACACAGCAAAGTGCACTCGACCTGGACAAACTGCAGGACCCGGAGGTGGCACAAATATTTCGGGACACAATTGGAGGGAAATTTGCACCACTGCTCATTTTGGGAGCTGGTGAAGTAGATGTCAACACCATGACCACCACCTTCAACTCAGCTGTGACAGATACCACCACGGAGATCCTTAAAAAAAAGTACCGGCCAAAGAAGAAACTGTGGATCACGCCTGAACTTTTGGACATGTGTTATAAACGAAGAAAGATGAAAAAGAAAAAGAACACCTCGCAGGGAGCTGATGCATACCGAAAAATCAACAATGACATCCGAAAAGGCATGCGCACAGCAAAGGAGAACTGGATATAAGATCAATGCCAGGAAATAGAGAACAGTCTGAACAAGAACCACAGCAACAAGGCCTACCAGACTGTGAAGCGGCTGACAAGTGTTAAACAGCCCAAGGTCTCCACGATCCAAAGCAAGTCTGGCATATGCCATACAGAAGAACAAGAAGTCTTGGACAGATGGACAGAGTACTGCTCTGACCTTTACAACCACAAACCAAACGGAGACCTATCATGTCTATCATGTCCTGAGAACAGAGAAGAAGAAGAAATCCTCCCAATTCTAAGAGAAGAAGTCGAGGCAGCAGTGCAATCGCCGAAGAAGGGGAAGTCAGCGGGAGTGGACAACATACCCGCGGAACTGCTTCAAGCAGGAGGAGAAGCGATGATTGATGCACTCACCATTATATGTAACAAAACCTGGCAGAATGGGGAGAGGCCTACACCATGGACCCAGTCGCTTGTCATCACTCTTCCCAAAAAAAGTTAACCTTCAGGAATGTGAAAATTACCGCACCATCAGCCTCATCAGCCATCCCAACAAAGTCCTCCTGAAAATAATACTCAACAGGTTGAAACCCCAAGCTGAACAAATCATAGCTGAAGCACAAGCAGGATTCAGGGCAGGGCGAAGTACCACTGAACAGATTTTCAACCTCAGAATAATCTGCGAGAAATACCTACAGCACCAACAACATCTGTATCATGTGTTCGTAGAGTTTAAAAAGGCGTTTGACCTAGTCTGGCATGCAGCTCTGTGGGCAACCATGAGAGTGTACAACATCAGCCCTAAAATTATTGAAGTCATCAAAAGCCTGTATAACAAGGCTACCAGTGCAGTCCTCCACAACAGCGTCATTGAAAACTAGTTCAACAACAATCGGTGTGCGTCAGTGATGCCTACTCTCTCCAACACTCTTTAACATCTTCCTAGAGCGCATCATGTCAGATGCCCTTGAAGATCACGAAGGCACAGTCAGCATAGGGGGAAGAGCAATCTCCAACCTCCGTTTTACGGATGACATTGATGGATTGGCTGGAGAGGAACAAGAACTTGAACAACTGGTACAGAGGCTTGACACCACCTCCAGAGCCTATGGAATGGAAATAAGTGCAGAGAAGACAAAAATGATGACCAACAACACCAATGGCATCAACTCGGACATCAAAGTCCAAGTTCAATCCCTTAACACAGTGCATAACTTCAAATATTTAGGAGCCACTGTATCAGATAATGGGTCCCGACAGGGAGTCCTCTCCAGGATCGCACAAACAACTGCTGCTCTGGCAAGGTTGAAGCCCATTTGGAAAGACAGGACCGTCAGTTTACATTCCAAGGTAAGACTGCTGCGCTACCTTGCCATCTCCATCTTCCTATACGCTTGCGAAACATGGACCCTCACAGCAGATCTACAACGAAGAATACGAAGCGTGGAGATGAGGTGCTACAGAAGACTTCTGGGCATGTTCTTTACACAGCACATCACCAACGACTAAGTCCGACAGACCACACAAGCCATTGGACATCACGATGACATGCTCACAGTGGTGAAAAAACGGAAACTCCGATGGTATGGCCACGTCATCAGATCATCAGGTCTTGCAAAGACCATCCTGCAAGGCACAGTGCAAGGAGGTAGAAGAAGAGGGAGACCGAAAAAGAGGTGGGAGGACAACATTCGAGAATGGACTGTTTTGACACCGAGTGAAACAATCAGGGTTGCTGAGGACAAGGAAAGACGGAGTACGCTGGTTAAACGATCATCTGTGGTGCCCCTACGACCTCCGAGTTACGGGATAGGATAGGATAGGATAGGATAGGATAGACCGATTTTGATTTTTTTTAATTTAAAAAAATGTATGAAGGTACCTCAAATCGTATTGTAAATTTTCTGGCTGAGCCCTACGGTGCATGAAACCTACACTTGTTGGTTTATGCAGAGCAGATTTCAAATAAAAATAGATGGTATAAATTTGCTACATTTGCTAAACACTGATCCCTCATAAATCAACTATTCACCCATCATAGAGCAACCTTACAATATGTAATATCTTAGTGGATATAGAAGGGTTGGGGAAAATTGGGCATTTTGAGCAACTCACAAGGCCGCAGATTTGGGCTTAATTTGAGCGCCCTTTGCCTCCCTATGCAAGAAGGCAGAAGGAGAGGAAGACAGAAAAAGAGGTGGGAGAGCAACATTCGAGCATGGGCTCTTTGACACTGAGCGAAGCCATGAAGGTTGCTGAGGACAGAAAAAGATGGAGTACGCTGGTTAAACGATCATCTGTGGTGCCCCAACGACCTTCGAGCTACGGGACAGGATAGAATGCCTCACATCAGTTTGAGTCTTTTGAGTTTTCTATTCAGCTACACTTAAGGATGATGCCTTGATGAACGGTAGCGGTGGTGTTATGGTGATAGCAGTGCTAACGTTGATGACCACGTCGACTATACCAGATTATCCACTCCACCCTGCCCATCCGTCAGGCTGTTGAGGATTAAAATGTAGAGTGTGTGTATGGGGGTCATTTTTTTAAAACAGTACCAATATTATTTTGTGCAGGCTTCACAACTCCAACATCAAAGATGGTGAGAAAGTGTTGGAGCAGATTTCCCAGGAGGCCCAGGCAGCGGCAGAGCGAGACGCCGCTCAGGCGCACCCACGTCGGCGTCAGGAGCAAGACAGCGTCACAGATCATTTCAAGGACGCCAACGGCACCTCTAACGGCACGCAGTCTACGATCCCTCCTTCTCCGGATAAAAGCAGGCAGCAGCTAGACAACGCCACAGATCATTTCAAGGACGCCAATGGCACCTCTAACAGCACGCAGTCTACGATCCCTCCTTCTCCGGATAAAAGCAGGCAGCAGCTAGACAACGCCACAGATCATTTCAAGGACGCCAACGGCACCTCTAACGGCACGCAGTCTACGATCCCTCCTTCTCTGGAAGACAGCAGGCAGCAGCTAGACAACGCCACAGATCATTTCAAGGACGCCAACGGCACCTCTAACGGCACGCAGTCTACGACCCCTCCTTCTCTGGAATACAACAGGCAGCAGCTAGACAATCTGCGCGAGGCGTCCACGGAGATCCGGCAGAACTTGCTGCGCCTGAACGTGTACCTGGAGGACCTGAGCGTGGTCAAGTTCAAGCAGATGCCGGCCTACGGCATGGAAGACCTGTTCGCCGACATCGGCGGTACGCTGGGTCTGTGGATGGGGGTCAGCGTGCTCACCATCATGGAACTGCTGGAGCTCAGCTCCCGACTCTTCTACCTCTTCTTCCGCGCCGAGTGGCGGTCGGCGGGGCCCAATAAAGCTGGCGGTGACCGGGCTGACGCGGCTGCAAGTAGCAACGCCACCGCTTCCAACGGCAACGGAGCACTGAGGGAGCGTGACGTCAGAGTCCACGAGTCTTCGCCTTACGTGGAGGACGGAGCTCGGGGACGTAGCGGTAGTGACGAAGGGGAGGGCGACAGCTTCCATCTCAACGACATCCCCTCCCACCAGCAGGGCTACAGCTACAGGACGGAAGCCGACTACCGGCGTGGGCCGGAGTACGACAGTCTGCACACCCACCCGCGTCAAGAACAGTACGACCTCAACGGCCACAGCTCGGGGTCGTCAGCTACACCGCGGCCCAGGACTGAATACAGCGGCAAAACCAAGTATTGGCGCCTGAAGAGGCCCAACAAGTCCAAGAGGTAATAAGCTGCTCCCTTCACACCGTCAAGTCTTGTCGTCCGTACACTCAGCCCTAACCGCCAATTGTGATGCGAGTGCCCAATAGCTTTATGTGTTTAATAATGAACTGTATCATATGCGTGTACGGTGCCACACGGACTGTGTTGATGTAGACCTTTGCACTGGGCCTGTGGTTTTGTAGGCCGGAGTGTGACATTAGTCGCTGCACTGTAATACAGTAACGTCTCGAGCACAGGCGCTTGTATCTGGACTTGGGCATAGGGAGACGCGTCACAGGCATAGGCGCTCGCGTGTCCAGAGATAACCAAAGGGAGGCGCGTCACAGGCATAGGCGCTCGCGTGTCCAGAGATAACCAAAGGGAGGCGCGTCACAGGCATAGGCGCTCGCGTTTCCAGATACAAGCACCTGTGGTCTTGAGGCTGTATCAGATGAACTGTGAAGCCTGCACGAACAATGTAGAAACAGCGCTGAAGTCAGTCTACATAAACGATCACATCACCACCTCCAACCACAACCGTCGTCGTCGTTGTCATCATCATCATCATCATTATCATCATCATCATCCAGACGAGATAATTATTGACTATTGAAATAACGCAGTAGCCTTGTTATTGTTAATTGAATTGTTGAATGCCGTAGTAAATGTTGCAATTATAATTGTTACAAACTACCCCCCTCCCTCTCTCCTCCCCCCCCCCCATACACATACATACACACACCATGTACAACAAATATTACATAATGATATGAACATTAATGTATTTACAAAATGTGTAACATTTATGCAATACAGTTTTTACTGGTGGTGGTTATTTTAAAAAAAAAAAAAAAAAAAAAAAAAACATTGATAGTCCTTTTAATATCATAACTATGCCAAGTATTTGTTAATATTCTATTGTACATAACTGACCAGAATTATCGGATCATATTGTAGACTATGTCCATATTGGTTTTTATCATGCCGGTAGCACAATATATTGCGGGCCTTAGAAGGCTACCAGTGCACTTTTTTTTTACTTCACAATATGGCCCGGGTTAGCTCCGAATGCTCAACTAATCAGATAGAATCGAGCGATGAACGGATGATGAACCGGGGCTAGCCCGGAAGGCCCGAGCTAAACTGTTCCGCCTCAAAGCGGGCAAAGATGGCGCCGAAGATGGGCAACGAGTCAGCAGCTAGCTGTCTTTAAGGTCACTTTTTACCTCTTCGTCGAAGAAACGTTAACCTCGTCGTCCGTTTTGATGACTGACCCGCATCGCACTTGATTATGGATAGGGCCCTGTGATCACGTGGCGGCTTAGCTCGGTCACGTTGGCGGCTTAGCAGTTGCCTGTAGGCCTAATATCGGCAGAGTAGCGACCACGAACCGCATTTAAAAAAAAAAATAACGGAGATAGATAATAACTTAGATAGCTACGTGCCCCACCAAACCGCACCGAGAAAGGTCGTTGAAGAGGCTGGACGTCGTCACGCGCTCTGTTAAAATAATGTCAATGCCTGTATGATGATTGTCCCGTCCTAATGCAATGATTGCTGTTTGTGCCACTGCGAAATCGTAGAACAACACAACACACAAAACTTTGTCTGGAGTGTCTGAGCCTGCAGGAGTTATACGCCGTGCATTAACGTTATAGGCTACGTAGAGAATACTGTATGTCTTTGCAAGCTCGGCAATGCTGTGTGTGATCGCTGTCGTGTTTTTGTTGATTGAAAATGTACACCTTGTCTTTCATAATATGTAGCGATCAGACATTTACATTCATGATTCTAGATAGGCCTTGCACTAGATGAAGAATGAGCAGGTGCTGAGTTAAAAACTCGGACCCTAAATATGCATTGAATATAGTTTTGAGGATCATAAAAAGATTTCACTAAAAAAAAAAATTTTTTGTTTTTTGACTTAAACGAGATTTCCTTGGAAATTAAGTCTTAGATAATTATAGAACGGCACTTTTGTTGATAATCAATATTATACGTAATCCATGAAATTGGTAAAAAAAATATATAATTTTTAAAAATCGGACTTGATACAGACTTTTTTGTAGTCATAGAAAGATTAAACTGAAAATAAATGTGTTTTTGTCTTAAGGAGATTTCATTGTGGAAAAAAATTTAATTCAGTAGAACGTTTTTGTGGATAATCATTATTATCATTATAAATTTTGCCATGGTTTTGGTTTGGTCTTAAAGAGCTTTCGTTGAAAATTTAAGTCTAGGTTATAGGACGGTGCTTTGTTGATAATCATTATTGCAAGTAATTGTAATCCCTCTGTAAACATGATCACTACAGTGTTGTAAGCCATTATGTCACCAGAGCTTATTCTAGGGCGCGGGATGTGCGGGATCACGCACAAAAAGTTTTTTTCCCGCAAAGAAATTCGATGAGCGCGTTCGCGATCCCGCGGAGATTGGAAAAATCCCGCTACATGTCTTGATCGAAGCGGGCTTTACTGTGACGTTTCTGTCGTCTGCTAGGGCGTAGCGGAAACTGGAGTTAAACGGAAGTTGCTCTCTTGTATATGCGATGTGTCTCAACTTTTCATTGGCCGATGCTATTCTTTTTGACCAATCACCTTTCTTCTGAGTGTGGCATCGATGAACCTGACCGGTTGGAACTGGTTTACAATCAGAATGGCTTAGAAAAAGCGCACGCTTTTCGACTTTGAATTCAGTGGAGGAACTGTGAAGAAAACAGTCACACTGTTTTCCCATGACTGATCTTCTAAAATAGCAGAGCTTTTATGCAACAGTTGTGAAAGCAAGGTTACAGATACCAGTTTGTGATATATTTTGTCTGCGATTTGTGTGTACTTCCTGTTTGGAGAGAATGCGACACTTGACTGTTTCACAGTTTATCCGGGAACATCACGGGAGAAAACAGATATGGATATTTGTTTGTGTGTACCGAGAAGACGCCCCTTCTGTTTTGGTCAGAGGGGGGGGCCTAATCCCCCCCTTTTTTTCAAGGAAGGGGGGCTTGCCCCCACTTTTTCAAAACCCTAGAATAAGCTCTGTGTCACCAACATCGTTCTACCTCACAATGAGTTCAGCAAATGCACATCGACCCCAAATATATTGCTGTCCTACTTGCAGGTCAACGCAAGGGAAGGCCTCTTAGTGTACGGCAACATATTCGTTAACAATTATTGTTTCGTTTGTAACAAGCAAGTTCCTAGGTAATAATATGGTAATAAACAATATTATTATTATAAGTTTCAAAGTACTGAAAATTGTAATAACGAGAATTTGTTTCGATCTGCCAATTAGATTGTTAGTTATCAGTCAGTTGGCAAAGGTGAAGTCATTATTAACTCAAGTGTTTGATAGCAGATAAATAAATCGCAAGACAATACACTGGTCTGTGACTTGTTGTATGTGGTCCGTTTGCAGGCCAGTTAGTGAGGTCATGTTCGCCTAATCTTATAATAATGAATAATGTAGCCCTCAACATCTTTCCTAGAGCGCACCATATCAGATGCCCTTGCAGATCACGAAGGCACAGTCAGCATAGGGGGTAGAGCAATCTCCAACCTTTCGTTTTGCTGATGAAATTGATGGATTGGCTGGAGAGGAACAAGAACTCGAACAGCTAGTACAGAGGCTTGACACCACCTCCAGAGCCTATGGAATGGAAATAAGTGCCGAGAAGACCAAAATGATGACCAACAACACCAATGGCATCAACACGGACATCAAAGTCCAAGGCCAATCCCTCAACTCAACACAGTGCATAGCTTCAAATATTTAGGAGCCATAGTATCGGACAATGGATCCCGACAAAAATCCTCTCCAGGATCGCACAAACAACTGCTGCCTTGGCAAGGTTGAAGCCAACTTGGAAAGACAGGACCATCAGACTACATTCCAAGGTAAGACTGCTGCGCTCCCTTGTCATCTCCATCTTCCTATAT
The DNA here is from genome assembly GCA_036898135.1 of Oncomelania hupensis. Classification (NCBI taxonomy): domain Eukaryota; kingdom Metazoa; phylum Mollusca; class Gastropoda; order Littorinimorpha; family Pomatiopsidae; genus Oncomelania; species Oncomelania hupensis. The sequence goes on along the minus strand of CM072513.1, from coordinate 5,953,120 downwards.
GCTTGCGAAACATGGACCCTCTCAGCAGATCTACAACGAAGAATACAAAGCATGGAGATGAGGTGCTACAGAAGACTTCTGGGCATTTCCTTTACATCGCACATCACCAACGACGAAGTCCGACAGACCATCACACAAGCCATTGGACAACACGATGACCTGCTCACAGTGGTGAAGAAACGGAAACTCCGATGGTATGACCACGTCACCAAATCTTGCAATGGCTATACTGCAAGGCACAGTGCAAGGAGTTAGAAGAAGAGGGAAACAGAAAAAGAGGTGGGAGGACAACATTCGTGAATAGACTGGTTTGACACTGAGCGAAACCATCAGGATTGCTGAGGACAGAAAAAGATGGAGTAACCTGGTTAAACGATCATTTGTGGTGCCCCTACGACCACCGAGTTACGGGATAGGATAGGATAGGCCCTAGTTGTTATTTTTTTAATTTGTCAAAAAACTCATTTTAATTTAAAGCACAGTTTTCGACAATTCTCACAACTACAACAACAACATTCACACAACTAAAACATGGTTTGTGATAAAACATGAAGAAAAAGGTCAAAGAACCTGAAACATAGTTAGAAAAAAAAAGTATTTTATACACAAAATTTATATTATGAAAAGGATGGGTAGAAAATTTGGACAGCGCGGAGTGCCAGATAAAGACGTCTTGTTCAGTTGATGGTGTGTAGAACTGTATAAGATAAGATAAGATAAGATTAGATAAGATGATAAGAAAAGAGACCAAGATAAGATAAGCATGTTTTTATCAAGGGTAAAAAAGTAAGCACTGGGTGTGCTTTGTGTACATCTTGCCCTTGAATGAGGTAGTCAGGGATTAGTCCCCCACACAAGTCACTTGTAACCGACTGTGTATGTGATTCTCTAAGGGACTGGAACTGAAGCCAGCGAAGATACACATTGATACTTCATAACTAACACGTTTTTGTGCAAAATGCCTAATTTCTGCAATTGTCCATTCTACAACGAAAGTTGACATGATCAACAGATTAAATCTGACAGAAAATATTTTAATTTTTTTAAAAATCGAGTGATATATGCTCTGTTGAATGATTGTCAATGTCATGTCAGTTAGAGAGCACAGGGACATGACACGAGTTGGATGCCTGTAGTTCTATAGCACAACGGTATAGATAGCAACAGTCTGATGTATGAGAGAATCGGTAAAGCATAGGTCTGACGACGAACGTTTTGATTTCAATCGCAATAACAGTGGATGTTTGCGAGGCATGATTTGAATGGGAGGATTGACGCTGCGAGTCGTCAGTAGTCACACTAAAACGTTTGATTTTGGTAAACATGCGCACAGTCACTGCGCATAAACAAAAGCGCAAGAGTTGCTTCCATGGCTGCGCCGAAAGTCAAAATGTGTGAAGCGACGAAGAATTTTTGCATTAAAGGTTGCATTTCATTTGCTAAGTTCAAAGAAAAAGACGGTATCCCATAAACATTCATGTGACTGTATCATCTCTATTACAGTTACTCACAGGTAGTTTTTTACAATCAACGTTCGTACGTTCCGGTCATTATGATCACTAGGGCAATGGCACACTCCACGTTCCGGTCTTGTAATTTAGTAGCCATTTTAGTAACATCACGTGATCAAAGTAGCGCGTTTCATTGGTTTCATGCTGAATGCCTCGCAATGTCATCTAAACGTCTAATGTTCTAATCATCGCAAATCACACTGCAAACTTCTTTGACTGAGATACTCGGTTCAATCAAAGCGTTCGTCGTCAGCCCTAGGCTTAAAAGTCATTCTCCCCTATCATGGCTATGTAAGCAATGGGGCCGGGTAGCTCAGTTGGCAAGAGCGTCTTGCTGGTAACCGAAAGGTCGTTGGTTCGAATCCCGGATTGGTCAACGTGTGATCATATTATTTTCCCCTTTACTAACAACTGGCCCGCTGGTGTCAGTATAAATCGGTCCAGTAGTCACCTATATGCGAAAGTGTCGTGTGACTATAATCTACAAACAACAACAACAACAACCTATGTAAGCCTGCATGATAGTTACCGCTGTGCTATTATAGAGGTACAGTCACCCAGCTTGCGGAATGCCCTTTGTGAAGATTGACAAGACTTGGTGTTTTACGTGGATTGAACTCTCTGGTTGTATTGATTATGACTCGCCTTTGTCCGATTTGATGGAAAAATAAATTAGTTTTTACTCTTTGAACGTATAAAAGCCTACATAATACATTCGGTTGAAGTTCGATATTTCTTGTCATTCAAAACATTGTAAGCCAATTGTTTGTGGTTGGTTGGTTGGTTGGTTGGTTGGTTTTTATTTTGGAAAGTGTTGTTTGTTTTGTTTTTTTTGTTTTTTTGGTTGGCTGGTTATTGAAAGGTGTTTTGATAATTGCACACACCATTGTTGGCTTTCTTGTTGTTATTTTAGTTCCTTGCTGGTCAGCTTGGGAATATTAAACGCTTTCTGCCAAATGGTCATTGGGGGCTTCCTATAATAATATTATCTATCAATTTAGGCATTTTCTATGCATGTGTTTTGTTTATATTTTATATTGATATTTATATTTTGTTTTTGTAAACGAGGGTTCGATAAATTAGGATCAGGGGTGAGTCCTCTTTCAACCAAGTTGTGATCCTGAATTTGTGATCCAGATTCGGCTCTTTGCAATCCGCTGGACCATGTAAGCAATGAATAACAAACTTTTTTTTTTCTGGAGGAGGGGGGGGAGGAAGGAGATGGGGAGGGGATGAGAGGAGAGGGGAGAGGAAAGCGGGTTCTGAGAATTGCACACATCATGATGGCGTTGTTAGTTAGTTAGTCATGGTTTATAGGGTCCAGCGAATCAGGACCACAACTTGGTTGAGAGGACTTGCCCCCGATCCGTATAAAAGATCTGCTGAAACAATCCTAATGGTAACACTAAAGGCACTCCACCAGCCAGTTGCTTTACAATAAAGGCATTCCATGCAGGGGACGCTGAGGCAATACTTTTAATATTGATCGAACCCCCGTTTACAAAAACGAAATAGAATATAAACATCATTATTAAAAAATTAACGAAACATACATATAAAATGCCTACATTGCTAAACAATAATACCCTAGAATGCCCTAGTGATCATTTGGCAGAAAGTGTCCAATATTCCCAAGCTGACCCAACAGACCCCAAAAACAAATGAGGAGTTTTTGGAGAGTTTTCAAGAAAAAAAGGTAGGTGGCTTAGTTAGTCAATGTTTATAGGGTCCAGTGGAATGCAAAGAGCGGTAGGTAGGTGGCTGGTCTAACGAAGAAGCTAGTAGATTGATTGAACAGATTTGGAACAAGAAAACCAAATAAGAATGACAGAGACAGTGTAATTTAACCCTTTCCCCACCGGCTGGGTGTAACACACCCATTTCCACCATTCATTTTAACGTTACTCTGAAACATGTAAGATTTAACACGCAAGACTTCATGTAATCTTCAAATTTGTTTTATTGAATACTTTGACAATGTGACATGTTTTTGTTTTTTATAGTTTGAGAAAAAATAAACATTTAAAAAAAAGTACCCGGTGTCTACTGGGTGGGTGTTTCACACCCGTACACTTTTTCTATACAGCGCTACTGGCTGGGTGGATAACATCTGTACACCAAATGAAACAGAATGGCACAACAGTATTCAAACAGTTTATCTAACATCAAAACATTGATCCACATATGTAAAAGAGGAGTCAATCCATCATAGCAGTGAAATGAGGAAACAAAAAAGTCATTCAGAACAGTTAGTGCTCATCACCACTGTGTGGTCTTTGCAAATGTGACGGTCACACTTAGGGCAGCAGGTTTTTGTCTTTCTGTCTCTCTTTGCAGGACACAGAGAACAACGCTTTTGTTTTTTGGGCTCTGACTGTGAAGCTGCTTCTGGTTTGGACCTCTTCCTTTGATTCGTGGGGGTGAAAGTAGCGGCTGGCATTGAAGCTGTTGGGAGAAGAGTTTTCAAAACACTGTCCATGTTCTGTTTGATTGGCAGGTTGAGAGTTGGTACTGCTGTGCGCCTTTGAATCTGCTGAATCACAAACTCTCGTGCAGCTGCTATGATGAACAACTGCCGGTTGTCTTCATGCGACAACTTGTCTTCTGGTAGCTTTGCTTGCCAGATTACCCTGGCAGCAATGGTGCTGAGGTCAACCATGTTGAAAAAGATGACCAGTGGCCATCTCTTTGTTTTCCGCTTCACTGTGAAGGCATGGGCCATCTGGTCTAAGGCATCCCTTTGTCTTGTTGTAGGCGAGGACAATTTCAGGCTTGCCACTTGCCTTTCAGGAGCAGAGTGCATTGTGCTCAATAGTAGAACGTTCTTTGCTCTCTTGCTCTGATAGGACACCAGTGTCGTTTCCTTCCGGAACAGGAAAGCTGACTCTCCTAGCGGTAGATTCTTTTTGGCTTGAAAGGTTTCCGGCAAAACTGGTTTGTTTCTTCTGATGGTCCCCACAAGGGTCAAGTTCTTCTTCACCAGTCATTCCGCCAGATCAAGGTTGGTAAAGAAGTTGTCACACGTGACATTTCTCCCACTTCCTGTGAAGTCCTCTGTCAGCTTGAGAACTGTGTTGGTTCCAATGGCAACATTGTTCTCTGTAACTGGACGGGGCCCAGTTTGCTCTCGCCCAAGGTATGGGAATCCCCTGAGTGGATATTTTGTTTCGCTGTCACATACCCAGAAGATTTTGATCCCATATTTATCTGGCTTACTTGGAATGTATTGGATGAATGGACATCGGCCACGGAAGGGTACAAGCTGCTCATCAACTGTAATGCTTTGGCCAGGGTGGTAGTGCCTGCTGAGGTTCAAAAGGAAGAGATCCCAGAGTTCACGTATGTGAGCAAACTTGTCACGTTTTTGTCGTGGTGTCCTCGTTTCCTTGTCATCAAAGCACAGATGGTTTAGCAGGTGACTGAACCTGTTTTTTGAGAAGGCTGCACGGAGCAATGGGTTGCCTTCAACAAAGTTGAACAAGAGTTCCAAGCATATCTTGTTCTGGTGCATGCTTCCCGTGTGTAGCAAGCAGCCAATAAATGCTTTCATTTCGATGTCATCTGTCATCTTCCATTGGTCTCCCTTGCCCCTTTGTCCATCTTTGTTTGTAAAGTGGACAATCATCCGGATCATCTTATCATTGATGAACAATGAGAAAGCGTCTCCAGGGGACGTCACATGATCCGTGTTGGGGATTCTGTTCTTAGGTATTTTCAGCAAGTTTTTAGCAGGAGTGCGAGCTTCTGGAAATGGTTTTGTGTTCCACTGTGTCACCTTGTCTTTCCCAAGAATGATCTTGTTAGGACCATCATCGGGATCCGTTGCCGCTATTGGTCTACGAACGGGTTCCTCCGTGTCTAAGCCATTACTCGAGTCAGATTCGTATGAATCGTCTGGGTCAGTTTCTGGTGGTACGTAGGTCTCATCTTCATCTGAGAGGTCTTGTTCGTCACTCATCTCTGATTCATCACTGTCTTGTGTGCCTGCACCAAAAACCTGGAACAGGTTTCTGGACATCTTGACCACTGAAAAAAAAGAACAATAAATGTACACCAGCTGGCATGTCGGAACATGATAAGCGGTAAAGCCTATTGACAAAGCACAATGCAAAATCTATCTAACTCTCATCAATTAAACTTCTTTCTGTTTAGACTATAGCTTCAACAAGAACAAGATTGAATTCACACAGCACAGCAAAACACACATACACACACAAACTGACACTAAGTCTTACCTGTCTGAAAACAGGAGGACCATAAAACCAATTGTTCTTTCACAGGCTTGAGTTGAGTTCAGCTACAACAGCATGTGGCAGGAAGAAGTCTATAATAAAGGGAAGTCACTCTAAACAAAGGGAACACAAATGTAATAAAGGGAAGTCACTCTTGAAATGAAATGCCAAACCAAATTGGTTGCTTTGACAATGTAACTATACTAACTAGTATACGGGTGTAAACCACCCAGCCAGTATTTAATTTATATAAAAGTGTACGGGTGTGAACCACCCAGCTGATAGGGAAAGGGTGTAAAATATGCTGGTGGGGAAAGGGTTAAAGCACTAAATTTCCACAAAGTGGGGATACTATTTATACAGAAAAACCCGCACGCCAACGTGGTTATTTTGTGTGCGCAAAAGGTGTAAGCTAAATGTCAATAACGAAAAGTACGTTAGTTGGTTCGTTAGTCATACTCATTAATTGTTTATAGTCCAGCGGACTGCAGTAACGAAAAGTAAGTTATTTGGTTAGTTATTGTTTCTAGAGTTCGGGGGACTGCAATAACGAAAAGTAAAATATGTAAATTTTGCATGAATGTGTACATATGGTGTTAAAAAAAAAAGCAATTATATTGACAGTTAAAAGAAGAAAACCAACAACAACATGTAGTTGTTTATGAAGCTGTAATTATTGTGATTAATTATACCATGTACTGTGTATGAATGTTATATTTTGTGTGCATAATTACATTATACAACTTGTGGAATATATCACATAAACTTAGACCATCCGCTTGTCTAATGAATAATAAAATTTGTGACATTAAAATGCAACAAAATACAAATGTTCTGAGTTAGCTTTGATTTTTAAAAAAATATTATTAATAATTTTTTTTATTACTGTTTACTATTTTGTCCCCTCTTACTATGACAACATGGGTTGGTGAATGGATGATTTGTCATAATAATAATAATAATAATAATAATAATAATAATAATAATAGTAATAATAATAATAATAATAATAATAATAATAATAATAATAATAATAATAATAATAATTTTAAAAAAATTAAATAAAACATTACATTACATTATTATTGCTTTAGGTCCAGCGGACTCTTCCGAGCCAAATCAGGACCGGACAACCCCCGATCCGCATAAAAGATCTGCTGAAACAACCCTAGTGGTAAAACCGAAAGCTCTCCACAGCCAGTCACTTTACAATAAAGACATCCCACGCAGGGGACGGCTGATGCTTCACCCCAACTTATTGAACCCCCGTTTACAAAAACAAAATAGAATACAAACATCATTATAAATTATCAACAAAACACATACATATAAAATGCCTACATTGCTAAATAATAACATCATAGGAAGCCCTAGTGACCACCTGGCAGAAAGCGTCCAATATTCCCAAGCTGATCCAACAGACCTCATACACAAACAAGGAGTCTTGTCCCGGAAGAGTTTTCAAGAAAAAAGGTAGGAGACTGGTCTAGCGAAGAAGACGATAGTATAGCAGATTGATAGAAAAGGGCAGGAATGAGAAAGAGCAAATGAGAAAGACAGCGACAGTGGGAATTTAAAGCACTAAATTTCCAGAAAGTGGGGATGCTATTTATACTGAAACCCCCGGCAACCCAACGGGGGAAATTAAATAAAAATAAAATAATAATAATAATAATTATTATTATGAATGCTACATGTGTTTCTTCTTAGATAAGACTCAAAGCACGGCAATATGTAACCAACATACATGCTCACATAATTAAGTTACACACGAGCTCTCACGTACATATACATATGATGTAGTAAAGGCATGGAGATCGCTATTAAAAGACGGAAAGGAAATCCCTTCGAAAGATGAATGCTTATGTAAGTAAACACACAAAAAGGAAAGAGTATACAGAAGAAGAAAAAAAAAACAGCATAGTGAGAAGAAAAATCCTCAAAGACAAAAGAACAAAACGGCCAGTTCACACTGTCCAATACCGTAAATGTATTCCGTAAATTGTCATCCAAAAATAGAGGTCATGCAAAAGCATTAACTGTAGTAATACTGAGTTCAACAAAGAGAACTATAAAAGTGACCTTGCCCCAAAATCAATACCAACTTTCAGCCTCACCTATGGAGAAAATCGTGCTATACAAGTACTTCAACATAAATTCTGATTATCATTATACGCTCCTATAAAATAACATTTTAAAAAAAAAGGATAAAATCTCTGTAAAAACTGCTATAGCGACAGATATTTCATATGGATACACTAAAAAAGAAATTAACATTGTAAAATACAAGCAAGAGATAAAACACATGCCCCCATAAAAACTATTGTGGAAAGTACTTTCTATGAACAAAACAACTGTTAAGTGTCTCTGATTTTTTTAAACCAAAAGTGATAACATTACAATTTAAAAAAGAAATTAACATTGTACAATAACTGAGAAAATAAAAGAAAAAAAAACAAGATTAAGAGAAAACGCATGCGAAAACAAACAAAAATAATATAAATACTATCGTGTAAACTACTTTCTATGAATGAAGCAACTGTCAGTGTCTCTGATTTTACCACAAAATCTTAACCGTGGATCCAGTTTTAAGACACCGTCACAAATATATACCAGATGTTAGTAAATAACCTAGAAATTAAAATAAAAAAGATTAATTACAAACAAGTGTACACATTTTGAACAGCACAACAAACAAGAAAACCAAATACCACCAAAGACAAGAGAGCAAGCTTAATCATGGCAACTGAGAAGAAGAAAAACAGCAACTTCTTTTTGCCTCTCTTTGCACCCTGAGCATTTGACTGCCGTGGATGAGCTGCACCTTACTCCTCCTCCTCCTCCTCCTCCTCCTCATCATCATCATCATCAATCATCAATCATCAATCATCATCATCATCATCATGTCATCCATCCATCCATCCATAAATCATCATCAATTTTGGAATATTGCTCATCTGTAGGAGTGATGGGGAAACTGGATTGCGTAAACTACTAACATAAAAATTACACATCACATTTCACCCAAATACTTCCTATGTAAAACAAAGGTTTCTAAAAAACAACAACAAAAACAACAACATAAAACCGGTGCTAGATTTCAAAATGTACTCTACATAAACAAAAATCGCTCTATGCAAACAAACCATGCTCCATCTAAAAGCTTTCTACACAAACCAAAAAAAAATTTTCTATATATTTAAACAAACAAGACCATCTATACCTCACAATAAGTTGCCTGTGGACCATTTTATGTGTGCGGGTGTGTTTGTGAGCAAAATTGACAGTAAATACAAACATTTACTAAAGGAAAACACTAAACATGAACAACGATAACCACAAAGTAGGCAAAGTAAGTTAACTCATTGCCGGCGACATGTTTTGTGGTTAATGTACAACAAAAACCTTATGGATTTTCACATACAGTGTGGATAGTTGAGCAGACCTGTGCACATCTACGGATTTTCCGTATTGTCTCCGATTTTCATGAGCAGAATACGGATTACTTATTAAAATTCTATTAAAATTCCGAAATTCTGATTTTATTTACTTGAACTGTCGTTACAGCTTGCTACTGAAAATTTTAAAAAACTACTGAAATTTGGTTTGTTTGCTACTGATGAGCATTTTGAGTGTGCACAGGTCTGGTTGAGTGCTATTTTCTTAGAAAAGGTAAGTAAGTGTATTTTATATTATTTATTTCTTGAAAGAAAATGCCACGATCGTTACAAAAATGTATAGTTTTTCTATATTATTTTCTTATACATTAGGTGGTTGAATTTTCAAAATTACGCTTAAATAGTGAGTTTTCAGGGAATAAAAATGACAAGAAAGTTCCGCCTCCAACGAGTTTTTTATAGCTGAAAAAATAAACCAAAAGAAAACTGGGGGCATATAATAATAATAATAATAATAATAATAATAATAATAATAATAATAATAATAATAATAATAATAATAATAATAATTTATTTTTTATAGCGCCAAACCAAACTTAAAGCTTGCTCTAAGCGCTTGCACTCATAAACACACATACGCTCGCAAAGATAAATATTTAAACAACGTGTAAAACATTATGAGATAAAACATTTCAACGAGGTAAGAAATAATGCAAACATCACCTCTAACAAGGATAAATATTTGATCAATGAATATATAAAGCAGACCGATCCATGTTGTCCGTAATTAATCTCCAAAGGCCCTATAAGGAAAATACCAGTAAAGAAAAATCAGTGCAGAACAAGGACACAAAATTCAGTTCATACCCACAACTAAATTCAGTGCAGAACACTAAGCCATCGCCAACTTCCCCATAAGGAAAATACCAGTAACATAAAATTCAGTGCAGAATAAACCTCAGTGAACGGATCACTCTGTCATGTAAACTATATATATATATACCAAGATCACAAAGATCCACATTGCTGAGATTCAAGATTTGTTTTAACAACAAAAGACACAAAACGGCATCGAACAAACCAAAACAAGTTTCATCAGTCTGATTCTGGTGTTTAAATTACATTAATAAAGTTGCGCCAATTTCTCTGCGCTCTCAAATAAAACGCTGAATTGGATGGATACCGTTTGGCCATAACACGTATGCTTAGTTGATGCCAACAGTTTCAAAATCAATCTCAAAAGACTCTGCGCAAAGAACAATTCAATCACAGTGATCAGTAGACATGTGATGCGGGTGATTGGTATGGAGGAAGCAAGCTAAATGTTACTGTAGAGTGCAGCAAATATCTGATCGGCAGCTACCAATACCATCCTGCAATATAAAACAACAATCACCTATCACAAAGTGTTAACATTTTATACTGTCTTCTCTTCTTCAACATATGCCACATGCACAGTAACCAAATATATTAGTAATTATTGAACGATTTAAAACTCTGCCATGCCTTGGTAACAGATATTCAACACATAGATTGATTGATTGATTTATTGTTGCTTTAGGTCCAGCGGACTCTTCCGAGCCAAATCAGGACCGGACAACCCCCGATCCGCATAAAAGATCTGCCGAAACAACCCTAGTGGGAAAATTGAATGCCCTCCACCGGCCAGTCACTTTACAATAAAGACATCCCACGCGGGGGACGGCTGAGGGTTGACCTCAACTACGCGAACACCCCGGTTACAAAAACAAAATAGAATACAACCATCATTATAAATCATCAACAAATCACATACATATAAAATGCCTATAGTGCGAACTAATACAATCATAGGAAGCCCTAGTGACCACCCGGCAGAAAGCATCCAACACTCCCAAGCTGATCCAACAGACCTCATACACAAACAAGGAGTCTTGTCCAGGAAGAGTTTTCAAGAAAAAAGGTAGGTCATTGATCTAGCGAAGAAGAAGATAGTATAGCAGAGTGATAGGACAGAGCAGGAATGAGAAAGAGTAAATGAGGAAGACAGCGACAGTGGGAATTTAAAGCACTAAATTTCCATAAAGTGGGGATACTATTTATACTGAAAACCCCCGGTACTCCAACGGGGGTACTGTTGCCGCAGTGAATTTGTCTTGCCTACAAAGGAAAGACAGGTTTTCAACTGTGGCTTTCACTTTTCCCTTTATAGGTTTGAACAATCTACAGTGGCAAGATTGCTCATGACCCCAAGGGGTAAACACATAGATGGGAAATCACTTATCAATGTCATGTAAATTGCAAATAACCAAATATATTAGTACTGATCAAAACAATCAAAAACTGGCCATAAAACAGCAAACTAAGTACATTAGCACTTACCAAAACAATTAAAAATCAGCCATGCTCAGCAACAGAAATTCAACAAATACAGTAAATCAATTGTGTATATTTGTGAAAGAAAAAACAGCAAATCCAATATATTAGTAAGTACAGGGAAATCTAAACAATCAGCCAAGGCTCAGTAACAGAAATTCAATACATGTGGAAAATCAATAGCGTATATTTGTCACATAAAAAACACATAACCAAATACATTAGTAATTAACAATTTAAAAATCTGCCTAGTCTCAGCAACAGAAATTTCCACATCTAAGGTAAATCAATTGTGTATATCTGTCAAATAAAAACAGATCACCAAATACTTACTGGAACAATTAAAAATCAGCCATTCCTCAGTAACAGAAATTCAACATAAATAATAATAGTAAATCAACTGTATATGTTTTTTTTTAAAATAAAAACAGCAAACCAAATACATGAGTCATTATATATCAAATGGGTTTGAAAATCAGCCATGCCTCAGGGACAGAAACTGTGTGTGTTCACATTAAAAACAGCTTTGATGCCTCTTCAGGTTCTTAGATAAAACTCTGACAACAATCTCTCATATAAGAACAACATATATATTTTATCATTATCATAAATCATTTAAATGTTTATACACAATTATTGTAAATGTTTAACCTAAGGGATACCCAAGTTTTACAAGGTAATATTGACCACCAACATCCCAACAGCGTTTTTAAGCAGGTTGTCTTGACAATAAGTCTTGCTCTGTACAATTATTTTGCATCTATTTATCTCAGTTATAAGGGGTGTCGGATAGCGCAGTGGTTGGAGCACTCGCTACTGTGTCGCAAGTTAAGCACCGTCCAGTGCGGTTAGCACTTGGATGGGTGACCGCAAAACGTGAAGCGACAAATAACAACACCCCCAGTTGACTCAACTGTGCCTGAGTACCTACTCTCTTAAGGGTGGGGAAGGTAAAGCAGCGAGGGAGAGAGATGGGCATCACCCTCATTACGCTGCCCCAAGATAAGTGTGATCTCCAACATCACGCTCCCCTACGGCCACAAGGCTATGGGACTATCTTTACCTTACCTTTACCTTTTATCTCAGTTATTTCCCTTGAACAAATATCTCTTGTAGCAGGCTGAAAAATTGGACAGAAAACATAGTTATAAATGGTTTTCATCTTTATCACCACTAATAATATGTATTCAAAAAAGACAACCCTGAACAGGGAGTTTCAAGTTTCCAAGCCAGTTATGCACTGCATACAAATAAATGAACAGAGAACCCCTCTTTGATTAATGCATGCTACTGATTCCAGAGGAAGGGTTAAAACAGGTAGCGCGTTCTTTTCCCTAAAAGGATATAGAAATCCAATTCGACCTTGAAGTCGCTCTCTTCTATAAATTCAAATCTTCTGTACTAAAAAAAAAAAAAAAAAAAAAAGAGAGAGTTACCTTTCATGCATGCAAATTATTATTAATTTTATTAACTCCACCTTTAGATTTAGTACAGGCACAGCACCTTCAGGCAGGCTGAAGAAGGTTGCAGAAACCCTAGTTGTAAAACAGTTTCATTTAACCGGAAAAAATCTCCGTTTCACTTCATCTTAACCACATGAAGTTGCTGTATGTCTGCATTCAGGTAGCAACAGGTACAGTGTCATCAAAGAGTCTCCGTGAAACATCTCCTTGCAGGCAAATCGTTGTATTTCCTATTTCAGGTAGCAACAGGCTAAGACAGACAGCGTTTCAGCGAAACTTCACCTTGCAGGCAAATCGTTGCATTTCCTAATTCAGGCAGTCATGGCGTCATTTGGTGGTATTGGGACAGCGTTTTTGGCAGCACATTTTCTGGTGTGGGCGCGACGATTGCTCTTGGAGTTGAATGCGCGGCCGCAAACACTGCATGGAAACGGTTTCTCCCCTGAAATGTTCACATCAAACTCACCTAAATGTAACATACACTGATACGTGATGTTAACCCTAAACACTGGCTGTCACGTCATATGATGCCCATACAGTTCTCTTGGAGGAACAACGAAGCTTAACGTCCTATTGCATCAGCGTTAAGGACGATCACCACGTCGCCACCCTGACAACAATGATTATCATCATCATATCAAAGATGAGATCCTACGGATCTCTTTGATTTGATCATACAGGTTGGCTCAAAAGTCTGTATGCAGTATCATAATAATAATAACAATAATAATAAATTGATAATAATAATAATAATAATAATAATAATAATAATAATAATAATAATAATAATAATAATATTAACTCATTGCCTGCCAATCAACGATACATCATCGATCTGAGCCGCCATGTTTTTGCCAATCTACGATATATCGTCGATTTCAGTATTCCGTTTCGTTCCGTTTTTTTGCGCAGTCCAATCCAAGTTTTATTTTAACCAAAGAGAGATAACTCTTTCTACTTTCGTTCTCGATCGATACACACGTGGTTTCTTCAAATTGATTCGTTTTTAGAGGTTTTTTTTGTGCATTTTATTAAGCATCATGATGGGCAAAATTGACAGTGTGTCAAATTCTGCTAATAATCAATATAATTTCAAACTGTAAAGTGTATTTTGATCCTAAATAAATTTTGTTTCTGGTGTGTGAAGCTGATTCAGTGATTGGAATTATTCCTCCAGATTTTTTTCATCACTGTGGTATGCAGAAATATTTTTTATTTTATTTTATCATTTCAAAAAGATGAACATGCTTTCAAAACACATATTTCAATAATAACATAATCAAATTAACATTTTTGTTTTTTTTTCTTCTTATTCTTCACTCTTTTACCTTTAATTTGATATGAAATATGTCTATATAACAACTATTATTGAAAGAACAGTAGCTTAAATGCCTAAGGTACTGAACTTTCTTTCCGGTGCCAGAGAAATGTCTGGCACAAACGTGGAAACATGCCTGGCAGACAAAGAGTTAATACAGGATGATATTATGCCCTTTTTCTTCAATCGAACTCAAAGCGCGGCGGTCTGAAGAGATTGCTACTACAAAAAGCTGAAAAGCTGAACATTCTATAAGCCTTCTAGAAATCTTCGTTCTTCCTCTGACACCCTCATGCTCCACATACCCCGCTACAAACTCTCCTCTGCTGGCCGTCGATATTTCTCAGTACTTGGCCCTTTAACTTGGAACTCTCTTCCCTTCTCTCTTCGCAGCTCTCCAAACATAGCTACTTTTAAATCCAACTTGAAAACTCATCTCTTCCTTAAATGTTTCTGATCTTGCCTCCCATCATCATCGTCCACCCACCCCATCACTCATTCTTAGCTCTCCCCTTCTCCCTCGTCTCTTATTCGTTAGCAAGTGTCTGATTTTATTTTGTATGAAGCCGGATGTTTAGAATGAATGCGTGAGTACTGCGCTTTGAACTGATATTGTTCATTGGAAAAAAGCGCTATATAAATATCCTTATTATTATTGTTATTTTAAAAGAAATCAACTTTTGTTTTTGAAAATTGGATTGATTGCATCCAAAGACATTATTAAAGGGGGGAATATCCGGTGAAAACCCTCGGTATCTTGCACGTAAGTCATGTAGGTTCATCCCACACTGGGGTTCGCACCCACAATCTTCAGCCTAGAAAACCAGCACCCTATCAGCTGTGTTACCAGGCAGGTATAATAATTTATTAGCATTTTATTAACTATATACCACTACTTTTTGGGTCACCCTGTATTTGTTGCAGTTATTTCCCTTGAACCATTCTGCTAACTAGCATGATTAGAAACTCTCATTTGCCACGGTAGTCAGTGAAGAGGACCCTGGACAAAGATTTTCCCGTGTTCAAGCCCACTGCGCATTTTTGTACAAATAACTTGTACAAAAGAAACTTCAGACACCAGAGTACAAGTTATGGAGAAAAAGTGCACATTGCTGTGGCCCTTTGTAAAGTCCTCAACTCCCAATATTTACACAAGGGGTTACACACTGGTCTACTGAAACTAATGTAAAACTAACCTCTGTTAACAGAAATCTCTTATTGTTTTTGCTTCAAATATTAATATCAATTTGATTTCTACAATTTTTACTGTATGTACATTCACTTTTCCAATATAACATGTGTTACTATGAGCAACTAAAACAACTAAAAGATTGTTTATCATTTAATTATGTGTTTTTTTTTTGTTTCTTCCTCATTCTCTCTTACATTCTCTTTTTCAATATATATATCATCACAATGAGCAACTTAAAGATGGTTTATCGTTCAATGGTGGACATTCTGTTTCTTCTCAATTCTCTTTTTCTGTAATTTAACCTTATCAGGGTGGAGAACAACTGAATCAAGAAATCTCTGAAATCCGGCCGGGGCCCAGGGGCCAAGCCCCGGTATTCGCCCCCTGGAAGAAAATGAATTTATGCAATTTTGAAAGTAATTTAGGGCCTCTCCTGAAAGCAAAAAGCACAAAGTAAACATGAATAGAAACAAAACAACACAAAAAGAATGTTTTATGCACATGTCTTTCAAAAAAGTTTAGAATCTTGATTTGTAGGCCTAACAAAGTTTGAGGTCCACCACTGTTACACACAAACTCCACATTTCAAATTTTACTGGGCACACGTTTGTTTTAAAAAGTCCAAACAAGCCCCCTCCTCTTCTCTAATGTCAGTACCGATATCTTCCTCCGACTCCAAGTCCATTTTTCTCACTTTAATGTCTGATAAATGGAAGCCTGTAAACTCCCCTTCATCAGTCGAAGAATCCAAACCATCCATTTTAGACACACACACACACACACACACAAGAAAATTTGAAAAAAAAAATCGAAAAAACGAACGCATCACAGAGAAAACTTGTGGAAATGCAGTCGAATGTTTTCACAACAGAATAAACCGGAAGTCAATTGCCGGAAGTATCGCAATCTTTCAAACAACGCGAGAATATAACCACATGGTTGATACGGACGCTTTTGGACGTTTTGCCTGTTCAGACCTTCGGCCGCTTTTGGCCGCTATGCCCAGTAAAGGGTAGCCCTCAGCTTCACACACTCGGAACTCAATATTTTTTTCTCGGAAATGCAAATGCCTTCCGCGGAAATCCGCGGATTCGCGGAAAATTCTCCACCCTGCCTTATACAAATATAGGTATAGTTACATCGTAAGAAGCAAGTGCTGTACCTGTGTGCGTTCGTAGATGGATGGACAGCGAGTCGGAGTACCTGAACGTGGCGGGACAGAGTGTGCAAGCATGAGGCCTCTTGTCTGTATAACACAGCAGGTACATATATAATACCTCAATAGGAAATCACTGTGCACATATCACATATCAACAAGAAACGCAATAATAATAAAGAATTTTAAAAAAATTTATTAAAAATTTGGCACTCACACTCTGGGATAGCCAACCAAAACATGTGAAGGGAAGCAACTCATGCTTAATTTATTTAGCACCAAAAGTGATGGTGCACAAATGTGTTTCTTTTTTTTTATTGTGTGTGTGTGTGCGTGTTTTGTGTGTGTGTGCATGTTTTGTGTGTGTGTGGGGAGAGGAAGAGAAGTTGTTGCAGACAGATAGGCTTTTCAAGACTTGGTAAGTACACATAATATGACACACATTCTTGAGTATGATATACCAATGGCACCTGGAAATATGACTGTTCATAACTCATTAGGGAACTTCAAATTTCCATCTACTGTTCATAGAGAGTACCAGTACGTCAGGCTCAGTTATTGCACAATGACGCCAAGGATTCATTACTGTGTATTACTGAGTTATGACAAGTCATTTTTACAAGCAGTAACATGAAACAGTTTGACCCAGTGTTCCCGATTACTCACAGTTGTGAGTCAATTACACACAAAATATGAAAAATTACAGAAAAAAGTGTGTATGTGCATGTCCTGAGGATGTACACATTTTCCCCAAAATGATGATGTCAAAATTATGACAAATAAACGGCCAACTAATGTCTTCCATAGCAGACGATTCAAGGTTGTTTCTCAAGTTGTTGTCTTTTAACTCTTTCCCTGCCAGGCATGTTTCCACGTTTGTGCCAGACATTTCTCTGGCACCGGAAAGAAAGTTCAGTACCTTAGGCATTTAAGCTACTGTTCTTTCAATAATAGTTGGTAAATAGACATATTTCATATAAAATTAAAGGTAAAAGAGTGAAGAATAAGAAAAAAAAATGTTAATTTGATTATGTTATTGAAATATGTGTTTTGAAAGCATATTGATCTTTTTGAAATGATAAAATAAAATAAAAATATTTCTACATACCACAGTGATAAAAAAAATCTGGAGGAATAATTCCAATCACTGAATCAGCTTCACACACCAGAAAGAAAATTTATTTAGGATCAAAATAAACTTTACAGTTTGAAATTATATTGATTATTAGCACAAAATGTGACACACTGTCGATTGTGCCCATCACATTGCTTAGTAAAATGCACAAAAAACACTCTAAAAACGAATCAATTTGAAGAAAAAACGCGCGTGTCGATCGAGAACGAAAGTAGAAATAGTTATCTCTCTTTGGTTAAAATAAAACTTGGATTGGACTGCGCAAAAAACCGGAATAAAACGGAATATTGAAATCGACGATATATCGTCGATTGGCACAAACATGGCGGCTCAGATCGACGATATATCGTCGATTGGCAGGGAAAGAGTTAAAATCACATTCCTCTATGCAACCATGTGGCTGCTTACAACTTTAAGGTCTCTCAAAATTTGCAAAAGGATTCTAAACTTTTAATAACTGGCTCTCATTTATTTATTCCTTGGGGAGGGAACACTGTTGGCCCAAGCACCTCTGTCCTTTTACCTTCATGAACTCGTCTGTGCTTGCCCAGTAGCTTCTTGGTGGTGAACCCCATGCCACAGTGTTCACAGATCTCGCAACGTTCCCTGCTCTCACTGTGGATCACCGTATGGTTGGCCAGACCTGTAGGGTCAGCAAACCTGAAGTACAAGTCATACATGTATACACTTTATAAAGTCTGTTGACTATACATGGCGGAATTATTACACATAGCATTGATTCAATAAGGATCAATGCTGATCAGACAATCAATTAATAATATAGGATATATATGTATAAGCTGCCTGCAAACAGGTGAGCCTCTTAATTCTTACTGCACTTCAGCACTCTTTCCACATAATAATATTGTAATTAATGTTATTGATGGTGAAGTTTTTGTTTTGCGTCTTTGCTGTGGCATACATACAAGTGTGATAACAGTGTTATGCCTGATGAGTTGTGCGTGTTTAAGAAAAATGAATGAATGTCCCAAAAAATTTATTTTTTTGCTTTAATCTATTAACTCTTTCCCTGCCAGGCATGTTTCCACGTTTGTGCCAGACATTTCTCTGGCACCGGAAAGAAAGTTCAGTACCTTAGGCATTAAAGCTACTGTTCTTTCAATAATAGTTGTTAAATAGACATATTTCATATCAAATGAAAGGTAAAAGAGTAAAGAATAAGAAAAAGAAACCACAAAAATGTTAATTTGATTATGTTATTGAAATATGTGTTTTGAAAGCATGTTGATCTTTTTGAAATTATAAAATAAAATAAAAATATTTCTACATACCACATTGATAAAAAAAATCTGGAGGAATAATTCCAATCACTGAATCAGCTTCACACACCAGAAAGAAAATTTATTTAGGATCAAAATACACTTTACAGTTTGAAATTATATTGATTATTAGCATAGTTTGACACACTGTTGATTGTGCTCATCACATATGCTTAGTAAAATGCACAAAAAACACTCTAAAAACGAATCAATTTGAAGAAACCACGCGCGTGTCGATCGGGAACGAAAGTAGAAAGAGTTATCTCTCTTTGGTTAAAATAAAACTTGGATTGGACTGCGCAAAAAAACGGAACGAAACGGAATACTGAAATCGACGATATATCGTCGATTGGCACAAACATGGCGGCTCAGATCGACGATATATCGTCGATTGGCAGGGAAAGAGTTAAAATGTGACACAAATGGCTGTATAATTATACTTCCTTTAATGGTAATAAAGATTTGTTCAAATGAACTGAATTGAACTGAATCATCCACTATAAATCATTCCATTTCATACCCATTGCAATACTTTCAATGTCCTATTGTGAATACTATATATATGCATTTGCGGATGGCTATATCACTAACTTATAACTCAAGCAATGTTACGTAGCAGCAGAAAATCACAAATCATTGAAAATGAATCTGGACAACAGCAATGAAAAAGTTGCTATTCGGGCCAGTCATGTACAAAGTTTAGATCACCCGAGAGAAGTTTTACGATGCTTAAATTGGCCACAGGGCAAGTGCTTTGCTTTTAGCACCCTTGACTTGCATACTTCAAACCTTGCAGAAGAGTGTCTGCTTTAAAGAAATCAAAATACAATGTGGAATTCACCTTCGATTGCAGTGCTGACACTTGTACGGTTTGAGAGCATCGTCCAGGTGAGTATTCATGTGCATTCTGTACGGCGACCAGAAGTGGAACGCCTTTCCACACTCTGGACAAACATAGCGTGTTGGTTTAAAATGCCGAATTCGGTGACAGCCCAAGCGTTCCTTTGTACGGAACTTCTTCTGGCACAGGTCACATTCGAATGGCCTGCAACAGTGCAACATATTTACAATAGGGAAACACATTTACAATTTTACAACTGGGTAACAAGAACTGGTACATTGCTACAGTTTGTCACATAGTCACATAATTATTAATGTTACTCCTTCGGACAAAAGTATATAACTCAGGGTCTAGTCTGCACATGCACAAATTCCATGTGTGAGTTTCAGTCACAAAAATACACACAGTCCCTTCTCCCCCTACCCTGGTTGCCCAGGATTGTGCTCAGTTGTCTTGGTTGTCATTTATAGGCCTAAGGCAGCAAGTAGGCGCTTGAGTTAGATCCTGTATCGGCCAGCTCTTGAGCTAAACCAGTCATAGTGAGTCACAGTCATCTCAACAGAAAATACAGGTCTTAAAAAACACATAAGGGCATACAAAGTATATTGCACAAACACACAGTCAAATGAAATATAAGTTGCCAGAAATTGCCTTACGTTTCTCCAGAGTGAATGGTGACATGCTCATTCAAGGCATGTCGGGACTTGTACACCTTATTGCATTGCTGACAAGCGTAACTCCTCTTGGCACACTTGTGTCTCTCCGTGTGTCTCTGCCAGTCGCGATAGCTCTTGAAAGTGGCCCCACACATCTGGCACCTGTTGATGACCTCTCTGCTGTGCATGTTGTGCCTCTCAGCCTTGTGCTCCAGCAGGTGGCGAGCGAAAGTGAACCGGGCCTGGCACACGTTGCACACGTGAGGATGTTGTCCCGACTTGCTCTCACCGCTCTTCTTTGCTCTCTTACCATTGTCAATGTTAGCTTGCCTTTCTGCCGCAGTAATGGCACTCTCCTTGCCACGAATCCTCTTCTTGCCTCTTCCTCCTTTCGCTGCGGACTGATCAGCACTGCCAGATACTGCTGGGGTGATATTATTAGCTCCTGATGTTTTTAAACTATCACCCTCTGATGGCATCCCTGCTGCATTGTTGCTAGCGATAGCAGCTGCGGATTGTAGACACTGTGCTGGGTTATCATTGGTCAGGGCTACAGCTGCCAGCACTCTGTTTTCCTCCATGGCGCACACAGGCTGCGGTGGTACAGAGTGCACTAATGCATTTGAACGGTCCAGTTCATGTCCGACACCTGTGGGGTATTGGCCAAACTGCAGCATGTCAAGGCTGCTTCCGTCGCTGTATACTGCATGAGACCCAGACTGAAAGCCTGAAGTCAACGTGTCTGCCACAGGGGGCATATTCAGGTTCCGACTAGAAAAAACACTGTCAAAAGACTGCAGTGGTTCACTCAGAGGTACGCTGTACTGGGGCATGAGCTGAGAGAATGCACTGTGATCCGAGTTGTGGAAAGTATTGCAGACGCTGTCTAGTGATGTAAGTGACGTCACTGGCCAAGCACAATCTGTTTGCATCAGTCCTAATGTCTCATAATTCTTTGCCACAGCATCGTTCATATTGTCCATAGCACCAGCCTGACAGGACCTTTGATCTGGCATATAATCCAAACCTGCGTTTGGCTCTTCACAGCTGCTGTTGTCGACATCATAAATATCAGTTTCCTCACTGTCGTTATAGATATTGTCGTTGTCAGGCACTTGATCACTGGCTAAGGCAGAAGCCATGTCCAGGCCTTTGCTGTCAGTGGCTGGTGCAGGAGAGGTGGAGGTTGTTTTGTCCGGTGACAGCGTCACAGAAATGGTGGTTTTTCTCTGTCTTGTGGCCTGTGAGCTCCCAGCGTTGGTTTTATCTGGCAACACAATTGCCCCTTTGGCCCGCATGGCCCTACAGGCATGTTTGTTGAAGTCAACGGCGTGTTTGAAAGTTTGTGTGCACTGACCACACTGGAAAGCTGCCACGTTGAAGTGAATGTTCCTGACATGGACCACCAAGTGTGAAGACTGGGCATACGATGCTCCACAGGACTGACACCCAAACTCTTTCTGCCCAGAGTGAGACAGCACATGGCGCTTTAGTTCCGCTTTGGTCGGGAAGGCCACAAAGCACAAATCACATATGTACCCCTTCCCGTTGCTTCGACGTTTTCTTTCCAAGGTTCTGCCACCACTACCACCGCAGTTTCGCTGATGGGCCTGACGCCGGCGGTTCTGCAGCACCAGTTCGCAGGTCTGTTTCTTGATGTGCCGGCTGAGGCCGATGCTGTTGGTGAAACTGACCCCACAGCTGTCGCACTGAAAGACCTTTTCTCCCACGTGCGTCTTGCTGTGCTTGTCAAACACGCCCTGGTCGAAGAACCTGGCCTGGCAAATGGTACAGCGATGTTGCATGGCACCATGGTGCTCCATCAGGTGCCAGACGAAAGCTTCTTGCGTGGACAGCGTATTGTTGCACAGCTCACAACGCAGCTGTTCGTAGTCCCTGGCCCATTCCCACTTCTTTTCTAGCTGTATGGGAACAAACGTCTGCGTGGGCTCTGTGGCCGCTTCCTGCGCGGAAGCGTCCGGCTGACTGGCTGTCGGTACAGAACACCTGGGACAGCAGTAATCCAGTGGACCGCTGCAGGTGGAACATACTTCTAGATGTAGTGACTTTTCATAACTGAAACACAAACAGTGAAATCCAAAGCAAGAAAATATACCAAATACCTCAATGAATCATTCAATAGCAAGCACCATTACATACAAATGAAGAGCAAAATCGCTACCTAAATTAGTAAATAATATATAATTTTTATATACATTTGCCTTGGGTTGGCGTTTGGGGTGGGGGTGAGGGTCACAACAACATTACTAATTAGAATAACAAAAATTGGAAAATGCCAAACCACTAACCAGTCATAACAGAGAGAGAGAGAGAGAGAGAGAGAGAGAGAGAGAGAGAGAGAGAGAGAGAGAGAGAGAGAGAGAGAGAGAGACAGAGAGAGAGAGAGAGAGAGAGAGAGAGAGAGAGAGAGAGAGAGAGAGAAACACAGAGAGAGACAGAGAGAGAAAGAGAATCTGACCTCTTAAGTAGCGAAGCTGCAAGGTGAGAATCATCCAAACCAAGTTGTTGACCCAGTGATCGCCAT